>JAWZYV010018822.1:0-22524 GCA_038373885.1 Cheiracanthium punctorium | reverse complement strand
GATATCATAAACGATCGGTTTTTTACACTTGGGGCTGTTATTTTGGTATTAATAACAATTTCTGGGATTATATTTGTTTCTTAAAAGAAAAGAATTCCTTAGGATGATTTTTCAAGAATTTCCAGGTAATCACAAGAAAAAAATAATTATTAAGTGTCTAAAGCATTACAACAATCAAAATTATTTGTTTCTTCCTCCTACATACCTACCAACATTCCGTTATTGAAAATCTTACACAATAAAAATCAACTAAAGATTAAATGTTTATCCTTACAATACAGTTAATTATAAATATCAATTTTATTAAATAAAAATCAAAGCAAGTTATTTAGAAATCTTTTTTCATAGTATGAAAATCAGTTATGATTTTTATAAGCTGATTAATGAAAATTCAAATTTATATCAACATCTGTAAAAGAAAGTCATAAATGATCAACATACCTAAATTTGTCATAAGACAGATTGTTATTATTTATGAGTGTGTTCAAATGTGAGAGGAAAATATATATGATACACCCCGCTAGCAAGTGGGGACATGCAACCAGTGTTATATATATCAATCTCAAATAATATCCAATTTCAAATCTAAGGCTCGCCAAAGTGCCAACATACACCATTTTGCAAGATTTTTTCAGGGAATCATTCGAAGCATCGACTTAGCAGCAATCAAAATGAGATATATCTGTCACTTATATGGTTCGATCACCATAAAGTAAAGCAGGCATTCATTTGAAAAGTAGCAGCATTTTAAAAATTATAAACTATAACGAGTTTTATCATTAACTCTGATGTACTAAATGCAAAGATTTCAATTGTCTGAAATTTGGCGGAATTCCCCCAACTTAAATCAATTTACTGAATTTGGTGAGAATTCTGAAGATAGATCGCTTGAAATCCCTTAATAACTGCATTATTTCTGATCAGATAATTAAAATTTAACGCTGTATTCTACTAAAACCTATACACTTATTTTCAAAAATGCTATTTCCTTAAGCTCTCAGTACATTGCGCCAAGCCGAAAACTGTGCAAACCACTAGAACTTACTTTCTCAAAATCGGCATATCAGCCATTTTATCTTTTGCCAAACTAACAAATTTTACATAATAGCCTCGGAAATCTTCAATCCTTATTATTTTGCATACAAAACATGTCATTCCTGCTCTGATTTCCCATGCACATGATATTATAATTAAAAAAATAACTTTACAAAAATAAACTAACAAAAAAATCATTATTATTCTTTTATTTTTACTTATTTAAGAATTGAAAACATTTTATTCGACAAAATTGCAACACATGACAACCACGATGCTCATTTCACACATTTTTCACTATGGGAATGGGGGTTACAATTACGGAAAGCTTTCTATATGGAAATCATAAAAAAATCTCAAACTCTGGGAACGGGTGGACTTTCAAAGTTTTAAAGTGGACTATCATTTACTCTATATTATTTTGCACATCTGTGCAAAATTTCAGGCTGATTGGTCCGTTTTTGTGGATTTGTATATGGTCTAAACCCACAAACACAGTTTCATTCTTATTATTACTTAGATTTCTGTGTATCAAAAGCATACATTTATAAAAAACATTAGTTAAATTTACACATTTAAGCTATTAATAAATGGTGGTATCTATGACAAGTTAGAGAGAAAATGGAGTTTCTGCTGTATAAGCAAAAAATCAATCATATCTGTATCTCATACGGTTTTCAATTTAATAAATTTACAAGCATAATTTAGCTGAACATTAGTGACTGAGGTACCAAAGTTTAAAAAATTATGTTTTTAAAAATTTTGTTGAATAAAAACACTTCTTTCTAAAAATCTTACAATAATGCCAATTAGATTTATAATAATCTTACAATGTAATCAATTTCTTACATTAAACCTTACATGTTGGCAGCAATGCTTCTAGCATAAATAATGTTAATTCATTAAATTCTCCATATTAAATTCTGCATATAAAAAGTCAAAAATTATTTCAAGGGTGAAATGAGTTTTTAAAAAAACACGGTACTAGCGTATTATCCTGCCAAACTATTTTTCCGTCAAATGAGTTGCCAATCGTATTCAAAACCATTGATAATTTCATACCCGGCATTTCTCTTGGCGAAAAAAATTGCTCGTCTTGGCAGACCGCGGGGTACTACGTAAGTACCAAATACACTTTATCGATTGACAGGATTTTGTTCAACCCAAAAAATCCCAACTGAAAGACTTAAATGGTTTTTTTTTCAAAATTTCAAATTTAATTACATAGGTAATACATCTCTTGATATCAATACACCAATTGCAGGGTTCAATGCATACGATAATTGGGTTTGTATTGCAGCCTCATCACAAAATTGCAAACGATTAACATGGCCCTTTATAAAAATGCAATAAATTATAACAGCACTTCACTGTCACTTAACCTGTTTTATCAATTATTTTAACAAAATTTATTTTACTGGAAAAAAATTCCTGGATCAACCCCTGACTTGTAAAAGGTCTGTAGAACTTTTCATAGTGCACCTATGAAATTGGGGACAACTTTTGTTAGTAAAACAAGGTTATACTGATTGTCTGTACACAAAGTTAATGGTAAACAACTCCATTTACTAAACAGTATTAATACGAGTAAAACCGAGCAATATTAAGCATAAACAATGGGGGAATAATTCCGTAAGCGGAGGCAGGTTTAATTGGCAACATTATTTTTGTCTTCAATGTCTATATATAAGAAAATATAAAACCAAAACTACAATACACTTATCTAAGGACCTTCTTAAAACATTTCTAAACATATTTCAAATGCAATATAAACAAATTGAACATAACCAAAACACTTAGCTCTACACTGCCCCCGCTTACGGAATTTATCCCAACAATGGAATATTTGTCTTAAATAAAAGTACTAAGCTTATAATAAAAGCAAAACTCGTTAAAGCTTTTTATTGTTATTATTATTCAGTGATGAATGCTAGAAAACAGAAAATATAAGTAGGAAAATGTAAAATATTCCAACTTAAAGCTCTATTTTTCATGTTTTTAAAGAAAAACCAAACTTGCCATGAGATTTCTCTGGCAATTTATGAGCTAATTTTTAATCCCGGTGGCGTATGAATCTCAAATCGTATCATTACTTTAATTTTAAAATTGAAAATTAGTGTTTTTCTGTTTGTTTTTTACAGGTATATATAAAAAATATGACTAGAGTAGCAGGAATTGAATATAATCACAAATTATTTTCACTTTGCAATCGTAATTCCCCATACACCGATACGGAAAAAAACGTAAAAAATGCATTTCACAAATAAACCACGACAGTGGTTTTGTTGAACAGTACCGTTCTTAAACTTCATAAGTCTAATATCTATTTAACTGTTTCTGTACAATACTTCAATAAAATGAGAGTAATGATTAGAAACCGAGAAAATTAAATTTATCCAGGCTTTACTAATTGTTTTATAAGAGAAATAGGTTACGTGTAAACATTAGGCTTAACGGCTTTAAAATACACGTCGTTATGTTTTAAAGCATGAGTTTTTTTGAAAAAGTAATATTTCTTAGCAGAAAGATTTCAGAAAATATAAGTAAAAATTAAAAAACATTACGTTTAAAATCACCTGCAATTCTTTACGGATCCTCAAGCGTTTCACATTAACGTCGTAAATGGTTGTTTGTGTTTGGTTCGCCCATTCGCCGCACCCGCACCGGACCGGCTGCCACAGATAAACGTCGTTAAAATACAAAGTTATTCCAAAAGTCGTTTTATAACATAAAATATAGCAAGTTTACGTGGAAAGCATGGTTAAATTCTGTTAACATTTTTTTTCTGTTGGAAAAATGACAGAATAGTTCTGTATTTTTAAGATTATTTTTTGCAGTGTAAGCCTTGGAAAGTGGATCGTTCGTTTCTATCAGACAATTACGAGTTGTGCTTGAAAAGACTTGAATCTACTACCAGGAAGTTGGATAAAATCGGTTTTAGAGAAGAGTATCATGAAGTCTTCACAGAATGGTTAGAAGAAGGAGTTATTAAGGAAGTTCCTGGAAAAGAGTTACCTCTTGGTACCCATTATCTTCCACACCGACCCGTCATCAAGGAAACATCTACAACATCTTCAATGAAGATAAGACGGGTCTTCGATGCTTCTCCTAAGATCCAAAATCATCCGTCATTAAACGACTGTTTGGAGACTGGAAATAATTTAATTGAATCAATTCCTTCTATTTTGGCGAGATTTAGACTGAAACCAATCGGCGTAATTTCAGACATCCGAAGGGCTTTCCTACAAATATCTCTACACGAGAAAGATCGAGAGTTCGTAAGATTTCTTTGGTATGACAATGAGGGTAATATACGAACTTACCGTCATGCTCGAGTTGTCTTTGGCGTCATCAGCAGCCCTTTTCTGTTAATGGCGGTTATTAATTACCATTTGTCGAAAGAATCAATAAAAGAACGTTACTCTGAATGATTTCTTTAAAAATTACAAGATAGCTTTTATGTCGATAATTGCGTCGCGACCGCAGGGAGTGGGTAACAGAGCATGTGAACTGGGAGAGAAATGAATAGAGCAATGTTCTTTTATCTGACGAGTCCCATTTTTCAGTTCGGCCTGATAATATGCGTATTTTCATCTGGAGGGACCGTGGCAGTAGGAATAATCCTGCGTTCGTGCACGAAAGTGTCAGCTTTAGCAGTGGAGGAGTGTTGGTGTATAGTGGCATCTCCATTGACGGGCGCACAGACCTCTACATCATTCGAGATGGACCTCTGACTGGTCGCCGATATAGGGATGAGATCCTCAGACCTATTGTAGTCCCTTACGCTTCAGCAATCGGAGATGACTTCATTTTAATGGACGATAACTGCAGGCCACATCGTGCTAACCTGGTGGAGGATTTCCTTTTCGAGGAAGGAATCGTACGAATGGAATGGCCAGCGTGTTCTCCAGACATGAATCCAATAGAGCCCGTTTTGGGCGCTCTTGGAAGACGAGTTGCTGGTGCCAACCACCCCCACAAACTCTCCAAGAACTGGAAAGAGCTCTTCTGGAAGAGTGGGACAGAATACCCCAACTCGTGATTAACCCATTTATGCCTAGCGTCCCTTTTTTGGGACGGCATTTTCGCTATTAGTCGAAAACGTTATTTATTTTTCCTAGCCTTTATTCATGAGTATTGAGCCTCAACTCTACAAAATATTTTAACATGACCAAGTAGGATATTGATACTTCGATTTTTATGCATAATGATTTTAAAAGAAATCATCCCTTGTTCAAGAAGTTGACATCAGAAATTTATCTATTATTTCTGTTATCAGTAAAAATCGAAGAAAGTCGCAAAAATATCCAGGCACAAATGGGTTAATAGCCTCATTGACTCCATGCCTCAAATGTGTTCAACGTTGCTGGCCGTCCGTGGAAACCATACGTGGAATACTGAAAATGATTTCCTTTGAAGAAAACACCTTTTCTTATTCTTTTTTTCTCATATGCACAAATTGTGTTTTTTTCCTTTTCTACACAAATGCGCAATAAAATGCATTTTTTCCTGCCAAACATGTGTAATTTATTCTCATATAACCTACTACGTCTGTGGACCATGTATCAATCAGCTAAAACGTTTCCCAGCCACAAGATCCACCTAAAACCGCAATATCCTTTAATTGTTTTGAGCAGTGTATAATTCACCAGTTGGTTATGCACTGGTGTATCAGTCGGGGTTAAGACTCTTATATACCGAGCTGACCTACGCCTTCTGAAACTTGCCCACATTAGGCTTAACCCATTTGTGCCTGGATATTTTTGCGACTTTCTTCGATTTTTACTGATAACAGAAATAATAGATAAATTTCTGATGTCAACTTTTTGAACAAGGGATGATTTCTTTTAAAATCATTATGCATAAAAATTGAAATATCAACATACTACTTGGTCATGTTAAAATATTTTGTAGAGTTGAGGCTCAATACTCATGAATAAAGGCTAGGAAAAATAAATAACGTGTGCGACTAATAGCGAAAATGCCGTCCCAAAAAAGGGACGCTAGGCATAAATGGGTTAACACAGCACTCCTTGCCGACACCGCTTGGTGTTCTTATTCTGCATTTTAAACCCATAAATTTGTTATTATGGGTGGTTGTGCCGCCATAAATTATTCTAATCATTCAAGAAATGGATTTAGAATGGCTAAATTCTCTAAAGATGAAGAAAAAAGAAGAAAATGGGTGATCAACATCCGACGAGATCTCGGATCGTCTGCTCAAATTTGCCTTTAAGTTCGATTTTATTATTGTAAATTTTTACTGTTACCTTAGAAAATGCCCTTTTCTTGTAAGTTTATCTTTTTTATTTAATTTAAAATACCAAAGTTGTTTGTAGCTTGTTTAGTTTTGTTAAAGCGCAAATGCCCAACTAGCACACATACGTTGGGTTATTGATGGCACGTAGTTGGCACAAGGTTGTTACGTTGGGCAAACGTTGGATGTCCATATGGAAATGTCGGTATTCTGTTGGCTAAAGGTTGTGATGGCAAACGTTGGGTAAACAACCGTTGGCCATCGGATGGTTTAATGTTGTGTTGGGCAACCGTTGGTAAACAACCGTTGGCCATCGGATGGCTGAATGTTGTGTTGGGCAACCGTAGGTAAAACAACCGTTGGCCATCGGATAGCTGAATGTTGTGTTGGGCAACCGTAGGTAAAACAACCGTTGACCATCCGATATCTGCATGTTGTGTTGGATAACCGTAGCTTAACAACGACCATTGCGCATGCACAGAGACACACATTCAGGAAACCGGGAAGCGATAGATTCATGCCCGTTCGCCGTTCCGTTTCCGCCATTGCTTGTTATGATGTGTTGATACACTTTTATAAAGTGATTGATAGTTGAAATCTGAAACGAATATTTATCTTTTCAGCTATATTTCTGTGAATTTTATTCGTTGCATCGGTTCGTAGTAATTTGAATCACGATAACTATTATTATTGATGCATTGATTATAGTTCGATTGTCCATAAGCCTAACGATCTTCAAAGTAAACAAACAACTTACTATGCAGCTATGGTAATAAATATATAATAATTGCACAGTTCCATTCCAAAAATTGTCCCCAGTTCCATTTTTACATACTGGGGACAATTTGAAAAACGTCCTGAAAATGGGGAAGTTTGGTCACCTTACTAATAAGTTTAATCTGAAAAAAAATCAACTTGAGCCGTGCTTATATTTTAAAAGATTATAATGACTAATGAGATTTCAGATTTAGAAGTAGTTATTAAACTAAAACTACTTCAATTTTGAAATCTTGTTGGTTCACAGTGGTTAATCAACAACAAGGATTTAAATTTGTGCATCAAAATTGTTTTGTTGTTAAAGGTGTGGAGGAGCGTGCTATCAGCTCCTCACTATAGATAAAAATTAAGAATACGTCGAGTGTAACATTCGTTGAATACAAATACCATCTAGTAAAAACTTAACAACATTTTATTCAGACTTTAAGTCGAGCATGCAAGCTCTGCACGATGCGGTCAATTTACATCCAGCGGTACAATTAACATAGAGTTCTGGTAGCAACAACAGCAACGCGATAATAATAATAATAATAATAATACTGCGAACCATGCGCGAACACACTTCCTTTTATACACCCGGACCGCACATCAGCGTTGCCAGATTCTCTGGCTCTGCTATCATGGGAGTAGCCGCTAGCGCTCCTCACAGGATGCGCGAAGAGATGCGCGGAAGCTTGTTCGATATGGTGGCCGCTGAAGGATCAGATTGGTGGTCGGGAACGCACCGATCGCAGGCGCGGCGGCCGCCACAAAGGTATGTATAAAATATTTTACAGTTTTAAGAATTCAGTTATTTTAATATTTTACAAATGTGTTATAGTACTTTACAGTTCATATATATATCTATATTTACCAACTTCCTTTTGTTATTTATTTATTATTTTAGAAGAGATTTTTGTATCTACACCTGTTATATGCTACAGGACTCAAATTTTATGGAGAAAAATACATAATCTATATGCAATCAAATACTTTTTGAGAGTACTGGAAGAAAAAACATTTTTATTGCTTTGACAACTCTCTTCTACTGCGTATTTTAGTTGAATGAAAAATATCAGTAGCTCTTTAAGTAATAGGCTGTGACTGAGAGTTCAGGTCCCTGAACTGAAATCAATACTGATTTTTTAAAACTTTTCTTCAGACATTCTATTTTTTGCATTAGAGAAAGGATGCGCTATGGAAAAAGTTCTCTCTCTCTCTCTTTTTTTTTCCCAAAATTTTGTGCAATGGTAATTATGCGAGACGCGTCGTAACTTTTTTTTACGTACCATCAACTTTTATAGCGTGTAAGCAGCATCACTAATACATTCTGTTGTACTGATATCTTTCTCATAGTCAGATAATATAGATGCACCCGTGTGTTGATATTTGCATGCGTCCTTGCGATACTTGCATGCGTTGATATTGCATGCGTAATGCATATGCATTACGCATGCAATATTTTTTTTTCTTTTACTTTGCAGTCAATATCTACAGTTAACTGAAAATAAAAATAGAACTACGAAATGTCATTGTATTCCATACCAATTTTATTCGGGCAAACTAAAAATTAAGAATCTAAAAAATTACGTAAATTGAAATAAATGTAAAAAAATAATAAATAAATATTTTAGTAAAGAATGATTTCTGTGACATTCTTCAGTGACTTTATACTCCTATTGGATTTCCCCACACGAATATTAAAAAAAAAAAAAAAAAAAAAAAGAGAGAGAGAGAGATTAAGCCTCCTTACAAAAGTTTCAATGGAGTAAATTTTCAGAGGTTTTGAGGTACACTTTACAAAAGTAACTGTCAAAGGAGAAGGAGGGATGTGAATCATATTTCAAAAAATAAGCATTCTTTCCTTTAACGTTATATGTTTTTTCTTTTAATTAATTGGAAAAGTTTTTATGATTTTGGTTTGCCTGCCGTCCTGGTTCTCTAAAACTGTAAAGGATAGCTTCTGAAAGGACCTTCTAAATATTTTCCTGCTTCCGATCTCTCCCCCCCCCCTCCTTTTTTTTAAACAGTTCATAAGTTGCACCTGCAATATTAATTTTCCTCATAGTGCAAAATAGGTTAGTTTTCTACAGATTAATATATGTTTGTAACTTGACAGATCGTTTACTATGTGAAAATAACACATTTCTGTTAGTGACGGGACTAGAGCTGGTTTTAAGCAAAAATGTTGGGAGGGGGGATGTAAAGAAAAAATTTTCTGACGATATATACCAATATGCTTTCAAAAATATATACCGATTATCTGGCCTCTTGGGCGGTTTCCTCCAGATGTAGCGTGAATACGCATTAAATCCCCTAAAAGTCCTTCGCCCGAGGCACCCCCCACCCCAGGCAGATACTTAATGTGCATGTTTGCCTTAAATACACACTACATTACATGATCTGGAATGAAGTTGGCTTGAGGGGACAAAAGGGACTTGTTTACTGGCACAAAAATCACTAAAAGGAAAATCGTAACAAGACTATGTTCATGATATAGTATAACTTATAATAAACTGTCGGCAGAACTGGTAATTTATACACTGAGCATTTTACAGATTGGTGATTAAAACTGAAATTTGCTGACAGTCCTTTGGCAACTGATGATTTTGTCGACAAAAGTACTTTTTAGGGGGGGGGGGTGTCCGCTCGCCCTCCTCCTAAGCGCACAGAAACCCACTATTGAGGTGGAACCATATTTCATGAAAGAAAAAATGTGACTATTTGATAATATGCTTCGTTCAACATATCTGCCGTCCCTTAAAACTTATCTGAATCCGTCACTGCATTTGCTGTTAGTAAAATAATTAAAAACTTTAATTTCAAATTTGAGTTTTTCATATATCTATCGAAATGTTATGAAATAGCACATCAATTTGTCAAAAATTCGTCAAATATAATCATCCAACATTAGGTTTCTGCATTGGCCTAAAATATGAAACTAACTTATAAATGTAACGGTTAACAATTATGATAGCTAAATGCACGGAGGTACAGATAAGGAGAACAAACGCCATGTTATCAAACTAGCCCAGCTTCAGTTAAAGATGGCCGTAGGATGGTTTCAGTAGGAGATTATTCTGATGCTGCCATCTAGCGGCAAAAGTTACAAACAATGTCATAAAAGCTTATTCCATGTATTAGAAGTCAATGTTTTCATGTTATTAATTATTTATTCATATTTAGAAATTGAAAAACATAATAACGCTTTTAAAAATGAATAATAAAAGCTATGTATGCATATTTAAATAATTTTTGTGCTAATCCTCAAGGTTTTTGTAACTATTTAAACTGCATTTTTAAGATTAATAAATATTTTTTTTTCTTTTAGTGCTTCATTACACCTCACCACCCAAGTTTTTTGTGACACTAGGAGAAGTTGATAGTTTTATTTAATTATTTTTATAATTTCACTATTCCTGTTATATTATTTAAAGAGGTTAAAAAAATGAAAATTTTTGTTTTCTTATTTTTCATGGTAATTGCACAAGTAACAAAAATACAATGCTGTTAATTTGTTTGTGGCTTGAGTACTTTGAGAACATTTTTCCAATATTACTTTTAAAAATAATGAACTTTATTTCCCATAAAACGTTTAAGAATTATACATTTTATTTTATTTACTATTATTATTTTTGCGAATATTTTTCAGGAAAAAAAATCTTAATATTGAAGTAGGAAATTTATTTGTCACTACACGTTTCAGCACAAAGTGTTTATATTAGTATTGGATTGCCACTAAGAAGAGAGCTTAGTCATTATAAATTTTTATAAGATCTAAATGCTCAAAACATGCTTAAGATAAGACCAATTCCTGAAGATTTGTGAACATCTTTGACTACATGTCATAAAATCCACAAATTAAGTTTATTCATATGAAATAAATGCTAATACACTGGACAAAGTTTCATGGCAGCATATGTTTATTACGCACATATCAGGTATGCAAATAGGGGGTTGCACAAAACCCATTATTTGCAATCATCAAAAAGTAGGTACATGCAAAAAGTAAAAACGTGATCAAAAAGTAGGTACACATGCAACTAAAAATTACACTCATTTCCACCAATGTGTAGCAGAGTGGTTAAACCCCCTGAGATTGGTAGATGATGGCTCAAGTGTAGGAGCAGGGTTCTGTCCTCTCACGGGGCTGTCGGTCTAGCGGTCTGGAGTTTTGGGCGGTTTTCTCCAGATGTAACATGAATATGCGCTAGATACCCAGAAAAGTCCTCCCCCAAGGCATTTGCCCCCCACCCCTTGTGTTTGTCCTTTCTTTGATGTGGAATTATAAGCAGTTCCTCGTGCACAAGCACACAAATCCGAATACATGTTCCAACACAACAACAACAGTACTCATTTTCACAATTTTGAAAGACAGGTAAAAAGTCCAGTGCCACTAAATGTTTGGAATACAGCTATTGTTCATTTATCTTGAGTACACTGAATTATGAAATTCTGGAATTGTAATTGCTTATGCATGTGTGTATGCAATTTTGCTTTATATCTGTGAGAATTTAATGTATTTATAATTTCTGTACACATTTGCATGTTCCTGGACGAATCCTTTTAAAAGTGTTTAGTTTTAATTGCCTTATCTAGAATTTTTTTTTTTTTACATTAGAAATTGTGGTCAGTCTAAAATGAAAATTTGAGACTTTGTAGACTTGCATTCTTGAATTTGGCTAAAGAACAAAACATTAATATTATTCAGTTTTGAATTATCTTTTAATATATTCAATTTTCAAAGAACAAATAAAATAATTATATTTACTTCTATTCTTAAAACTGAAAGAATCACACACAGTCAATTATGCATAATAATTAAACAGGATGTCCCCAAAACAATGAACTAAGCTTTGAATATTGTTCATAGACATGCACAATAAATTAAAAAGTTACTTTAAAAAAAGGTAGAATTTTATGACATCTCAAAATTTCCAGTAGATTAAATCTAAATAAATACAAATTTGAATTTCTATATGGCACTAATAGAAAAAATTATTCCATATTAGTAAAATGTGTTCCATACAATAATTAGTTCCACAAATTCAAAGCTGATCATCAATAAGAAATCAAAATTAAATATATGTTTATAATTAAAATATATTACAAAAGTCCATAAATTAATAGACATTACACCCTGACCCCCATATAAAAATCAGGTATCATTAATGTTATATGCTGTATGAAATATGAAGAAAAAAAACACATTTATTCATTTAAAGATTTTTTATTCACGTACTTTCTAGCATATGGTACACTGAGCAAATTTTAACTACAGCAATCAAACTTGTACTATTTAGTGTACAGTCAAACTATTTCAGAAATACAATTCAAAAATTTTGTTCAGCTATCAAACCATAAAAATTTTAATGATACTTACATAGAAGATTCACATTCTTTGGAAACCAAACTGCGATTATTTCTAGGCCTGTCTTTCTATGATAATTTGTGTCAGAATAAAATACTCCATTGTTTCAATGCAACCCAGGAAAGACAAATGTTGGAAGACATTTTAATAAAGTAGGACTTAATGCACTTCAATAAGTTTCAATGTGGTTTTTCTAAACTAGTATAGCTAGATGCCATTTATCTTTTAAATTTCAAATTCAATAAATCAAATAACTTCACCTGTACTTAAAACACAGCAGCCTGAAAGCTCTGCACACATGATCTTGTAAATTCTGATGCAGAATTCTTCATCCTATTTTATTAGCCAGAACAATGCAAGCACAGATGCTGCTGCTTTCAAATATACAGCAACACTGAACTAGCATTCATCAGGCATTGAAAAAAGAACAAAATATTTAAATGGGAAGAAAGAAATCAAAAATTGTATATTAATTAATTAACAGATATTATTTCTTCTAATAAGTTCATTAAAAAACATGTTTTTTAAAATGACTTCCGTTATAGCAACAACAAAAAAAAGTCCCAAAACAAAAAGAAATACAAGCAAATAGAAAACTAATTTTAAAGCACAAAGTAGAAAAATTAGTAGGAAAAATGCAGAAAAAAAGCATTGTGAAATTGGATCATACATTAGAATTATTTTGATTAAATTAATAAAAATAGACACAGAGTTAAAATTATGTTGTAAAATTAAAGAATATAAACTCACTCAGAGTATGTTACAGCCTCAGTAATACCTTGGAAGGTACCCTACCTTGTATCTTCCAAACACATGTAGTAGTAATTAATCCTGCATAAAGACATTACATATTAAGCAAGTATGGATAATCTAATATTCATCAAATCTTCAATAATCTATCATAGCAATTTTCTGTTATTTAAAATTCACACAATTATGCAAGGCACAACAAAAATTATATCATTTGTTAGGTAACGCTCGTATTTAACAGAATATTCGACAAAAGATTCCTTTGGCTGCACTCAACAACTTATCTGTTAAATAAGAGGCAAAACTGAAACTTTCATACAAAGAATAAAAATAAATTATTTTTCTGTTGGTTATATATAACGCAGGGGTTTCCAACTTAAAAATGTTCGCAGGCCACAATTGAATACACTTGTCTAATGGTGGTCCACAACATAATCATGTTCTAAGTCATGTTATTTTAGTTTTTTGGGAGATTAAATACATTGATCAAAAATTAGCTAACTTCCATCAAATTATAAAAAACAAAAACAAGGATTAAATTTTGATAAAAAAATAAAATAAAAAATGGATAATTTTGAACGTTGCCATCATGATGAGACAGAGGAATTAACAGCCAAATCCAAGCCACAACCAGAGAGAGTGATGTGCTAACTACTATACAATATAAAACGGCATAATGACTAAAATTTAAATGAAAACTTTAAAATTACAAGAGGGAAAAAAATTAACATGAAAGCACACAAAATGTTCAATCAGAATTGGGATCCGTTTGCTGCAACTCCTAAAGAAGGGATGTTTACTAGAGATGAGACAAACTAGGCTCGGACTCAAGAGAAATTTTTCCTTTAGTGAACATATTCTTTGTAAAGAGATTTTAAATAGTGATTCATGGGAAAAACAAACTAATTATATGCACTAAATTTCATGGAAACCTAGAAAAATCAAATTTATTTGCGAATGAAAAGTGTTTGAAATGACATGGATTTTCATAAAAGCTTCTGTTTCTGAAATCAGGGCATCTAATTTGAAGTTGCTAAATTATTTTTGCAGAAAGCTTCGCGGGCCACACAAAAAGGCTTCAAGGGCTGCCAGTTGGAAACCCCCTGAAACCCATACATTTGTATAGTTATAAACAAAACTGTTAAAAATTGGCAGACCTTAAAACATACATTTGAAAAAAAATAAATAAAATAAAAAATCAATATTTTTCTCCTGGTTATATGTGTAACTCATGCAGTTGTATGATTTAAACAAAAATTATACAAACATGTTAAAATATACTTAAAAGATTCATGAAAAATATATTAAATCAGTAATTTTCTCCTGGTTATATGTGTAACCCATGCAGTTGTACAATTTAAACAAAAATTATATAAACATGTTAAAATAAAACTTATAATATTCATTAAAAGTATAACAATAAATTGATAATTTTCTCCTGGTTATATATAACCCATGCATTTGTATAATAATAAAGAAAACTTATACAAACCTGTTAAATAAGTGGCAAAGCATAAAAACGTAAAAACATATCAGTAAATTTCTTCTGGTTATATAAGAACCCATGCACTTGTACAATTTAAACAAAAAATATACAAACATGTTAAAATATACTTAATGCCAAAATGTTGTGTTGGCGTACATGTTCATATGCTTTTTTGCTTTTTATGCGAAGAAGCAAGCACTCATAAATCCACTCCTGGAAATACTGCATGGATCTTTTGTTTTTTACTTTGGTTGCAGCAAAGCAAGTCTTAATGGCAGCTTGTTGTTGGGATGGCAGCGCACTTATTTCTGACTGCAGTATCTCCTCTTTCTTTGTGGAGCACTGTAACATTGCTTGCTGAACCTCTTTTTTTAATGATGATACCTACATAAAAATTGTTATGACAAGCTTTTATAATATTGAATATAAGAATAAAACTATTTCTAATATTACCTTCTTCAACAATCTTTGGTTTTTTCGCACATCATATTTTTTTGCTAGTGCAATTTTTATTTTCTGTTTTGACAATGCAAGAATTCTTTTTTTTTTTTTTGCTTTATTTACAATGTCAGAATTTTTATTTTTCCTGCACATTTTACACAGAGACATTTCTCATCTTACACATATACACCAGACAACCATCAGACTTCCTATTACTAAATAGAAATAAATGTATTAAAAAAAAACCTCATAACTGTTTTCACATTAAAAAAATAATAAATAAACAAATCCTACACTTTCAGACATATTTAAAAACAACTGGAAGGGGGGAAAAGGCTTACCGAGATTCAACATCTTTGCAAATGATCATTTTATCAACATTTTTTAATAGATAAGATATGCTGTCAAGGCTGTCTATATGATTTACTGGCTGTACTTCAACATTTTTTAAGAATATCTAAAATAATAAGAAACATCAAATCCTGATCTATTTAAAAGATGATTTGAAAGCAATGAAAAAGGAGCACTGATATAAAATTTTCAAAATAGAAAAATAAGCATTTTTAAAAATTAAAACAGGGGGGGGGGGGAATCCTGAAAAATATTGTAATTATTTTACAATCTGATCAATATTCACTTAAACATATAATTTCAAACTGTGTCACTGATTAGTTACGGAAAAAAATATTGAAGATATAGCGTGCAAGAAATTATGATAGTACAGTTTTAAGTTAAAGACCAGGGTGGGAAAAATCTATTACCTGGGCATGCAATGTAAAATTTTTAGCTGGGCATGTGTTCTTTTCTTCCACTTGCCCGACAGGGCATGTAAAAAGTCGACTGCGGACAATTTATAAATTACTTTTTAAAAATATTATATATTTTTAAATGCTTTCAAATTTTGGTACAGAAAAACTAAATGTACATTTCTATTTCTGCAATTTTATAAATGTCTCAGTGGCAATCTCAATACCTCAAAACTGTAAACAGAATACAGAATCCCAACAATTATGGGGAAAGATAAAAACCTAACATTCACGTGTGTTTAAGGATTTTCTGATTCTTTTCTTCAATGCAAACAATATGAATAATGTAAATTTTACAGAACAATGAAATGTAGTGTTTTTGGGGCAAGTAAATTTAAAGACTATTTCTTTCTATGACATAAAAAATAAATGATACTCACCTTAACGGATAAATCTTTACACATAACAACATGTCGATCATATGATGTATCATTAAATTTGGCAAAAATAATGTTCTCTTTATGATGATTGGTTCTTCCCCACCAATTATATGGTATCTCAATGTCAGATATTCTATTTGTTAGTTCAAGAAAGAGATTGTTCTCTGGGCAATCTGTCAAAAACATCCTCAATGCGAACACCACTTACGAATGAAGTAAGGAATAACTATGGAATTATACAACACATATACACACGAATAAAAGTAAATAAAATGGTAAACCAGGTACTATGATCAACATACTCAAAGATAGAACGATACAAGCATGTCAATGAAAAATCTTAAAAAGTATGCACACATATGTATCAAATATTCAGTACAGATTAATGATGAACATAACTCATTTCATTACCTTTCACACCAAGATTGATCTTTTTATTCCTTGATATGTTGCTGCGAGGAGTAGGAGGTTTCCTCTTTCGTGCAGTTACCGATAAATATTTGGGTAAGTTAGGGAATTTGGTTGGTGCAGAGCCAGGCTTCAAGGTGGGTCTTCCTTTTTCAATGATAGACACTGTACCATCAAACAACTTTGTTTTGTAGACTCTTTCTATGCTTTCTTCATCAAAATGAAGCTCGCATATCTTACTTGTAGGTTGCAAAACTCTATCACTTCTAGGAACTGCTTTCCTCCACTGCTCTAGAAGGGTAATGTCCTAATTAAGAAAAATAAACAAAAAGACATTATAAATATAATTAACTTTTAAACAAAACCATTTTATGCAACAATATTTAAGTTTTAAGAGTTTAAGTAGTAGCATATGCTCCAGAAAGAGCAATGTAAGAATTGCTTGCCTTTAATATTTTAAAGTAAGTTCTAATTAAATTCAGAAATATATACTTTGAATTGATTTTTCATTAAATAAATGTTTAATAAAGAAAATATTCATAAGAATTTCGAATAAATTAAATACATTTTAATTTCCCATAAGTGATGCTGCCATCTAGTGGCCATTACATAAACAAATAGTAATTTTATTTTAGTGAACTCTACATTTTTTTGGACAAATTGAATGTCATATAAACTGATGAACCAAGACTGATACTGAAACAGAATAAAGAAAACATAGTTGAATTAGTCGAGTACAACTGTTGTACTGCTTACACATAAGTAAGTGCCACAGAATGCCATTGAAATTATGCACATGTTGTAATTTTGTATCTTTTCCCGAATTAAATAAAAGTCATATAAAAATTACCAGTTTTTAATAGCTTGTTTAGTGTTCTGGTTCTAAAGAGAACTATAAATAAGGAGTATTATATCGATAAAAAGAGATAAAACTACGATTTCCTAAATTAATACATAGTGCAACAATGAAGCTTTCAGAAAAAAAAAAATTCTTAATTTTGTTAGCATGTTTAAGTTTTTTATTAATTCCACATATATTATTAAGTTATCCCAATAACTATAATTAAATTTTAAGAGTTCTGAATAAATGTACCGAGTAATAATGACTTGTATATGAAAAATATTGCATTGTTAGAATACATTTCTCTAATCTATTTTTTGTTTTAATTTTAATCGCAAAGACAGATTCCGATTTCATTGTTTAAAGGAATAGAAATTTCTTAAAATCGTTAACGTTTGACAGAAAATGTTTTTGTAAAATGACGCGTTTAATTTTATTCTAGTTTTAAGACCGGTTGTCAGATTGAGTAATTTATTTCATTTTAATTTTGCGTAAAAAAAAATGTAGAATACTTTACACAGAAAATGCAATTTTCGACAAATAGTATGTAAATATGATTTTATATAAAGTAAAAACATAATTATTATTCAACAAAAAACACAATTACGATACAACTTCAATTTAAACAATAGAAAAAGTGTAAACAAAGGAAAACAAGGCTTACGTTGGGAGCTTTGAAAAAACTAGGATTCTTTAATCCAAGTTCAGCATATTTTTTTCTCTGGCTCGCATAACCGGAAGTGCACCCGGGAGCAAAACATGCACTATGGGCCATCTCGAATTAAAAAAACAATTAATTCAACTATTTAAAAATAAAAAACCAACTTCTGTAGCAGCGATCCTATACTAAAGGCGTAGGGGGTGAATCAGCAACGCCATCTGTCGACTGCATCGGTCGTTAGGTCCGTTTTCAGGGAAGGAATCACATTGGCGTTGGAGGTCCTTTCCAATATACGTCCATGGCTAAATGTTAAAAATAACCAATTTCCAACAGTTGGATAATAGAGTGACAACATACAGATTTTACGCTGTCCCAATGTATACATTTACACGTTAACCCAACGTATGCATTTATACGTTAACATAACGTATGCATTAATACGTTAGCCCAACGTATGCATTAATATGCTAGCCCAACGTATGTATTTATACGTTAGCCCAACGTATGCATATACGTTAGCCCAACGGTTGGAAATATGTTGGCAAAACGTTAGAGCATACGTTGGCCCAACGTAAGAAATAACCAGTTGCCAACCGTTGGATAACCGTAAGCCAACGTGTCATTTCAACGTTGCCCCAACGTATGCATTCATACGTTGCCCCAACGTATGTGTGCTACCTGGGTGTTATGTTAAGAGTTCGTTTTGCATTATCGCCAAAGCTACTTGTTGTGTTTGTAAACGAAACCTTGTTCTTTAGCATTAAAAAATGTGTTTAAAAAAGCAATAGACAACATATATGTTAATAAAATTTAATTAAGCATCTTGAATATTGTTGTATACCTACAATTATTTTCGCAATCATAATAAAATATTAAAGTTTGTCACTAATTACGTTTACTTTAACGAAATGCCAAAGTAGCGAGATTAATATGCCAAAGTAGCGAGAAGTGCGCCAAAGATAGCAACCCCATAGTTTCGGTTTGGGCAATATTTGGAGACGTGGTCATTCTTCGGTTAAGTGACGTCACAGTCGTCAACCGGTTTCGATCATCCTCACCACTTCAGATTTCGAGCCAAGAAAACATAAATAAACCTTGACAACACTTCTCTAATAACCGGAATAACCCACCTCGCTAGGAAGGTCATTCTGGTCACGTTTAACCCATTTATGCCTAGCGTCCCTTTTTTGGGACGGCATTTTCGCTATTAGTCGAAAACGTTATTTATTTTTCCTAGCCTTTATTCATGAGTATTGAGCCTCAACTCTACAAAACTCTACAAAATATATACAAATTATGTGACATACGCTGTAGCCAGCAAACACCAAAAATTGACTTTATGAAAAGAGAAAAGAAAATAAGCAATATTTTGAATGAAGCCGCGTGTGTTAGTCAGCCATAACAGCCGCCATGTCGTTTGTTTATTTACATCTGAAGCACCGTAGGCTTAAGCAAATTCAAGTTTTTTTAGTCATTTACAAATCCTACAAGAAACAATTCACAATTCTAGCTAATGAATCAAAGAATAATTACCGTCCCGTTACCGAATATGAGTATCAAAAACCTTAAATCGGACAAAATAAAAAGACACAATTAAAATTTCTTAATCCTATGGGAAATTAACATGGATGGAGGTTTGTTTGTGCCGCCGCCATTGCTCTGACGTCACACTTCGCCGGCGTATTGATACTTCGATTTTTATGCATAATGATTTTAAAAGAAATCATCCCTTGTTCAAGAAGTTGACATCAGAAATTTATCTATTATTTCTGTTATCAGTAAAAATCGAAGAAAGTCGCAAAAATATCCAGGCACAAATGGGTTAACATACAATCGCTACATGACCTGACCAAAACGTTTCAGAAAGCGGTTATTCTCATCTCAAAGTTCCGCCTTTTCGATTGCTCTGGTCATGCACTGGTCATAACCCGTGAGTTATCGAAAGCGCCCTATGTCACCGCTCGCACGCACTAGAGAATTGCCTCCTTGGAGTAATTTATACGAGAGGCTGGGCATAGCGGATTAAATTGCTCTCTGGCGATTTGGCGTGCAGTATTTGGCGTGCAGTCAGACTCCTTTGGCAAGAGTCGTTTCACCTGCTGTTACACACTGCACGCTAGGGGTTGCCGCCCGCATGAAATTTTATCTCGCAGCTACAGTTTTCTTGTTATCTTTTTATTTTTTCTTAATGTTTTACTTATGTCAAGGCCTGTGGGGTGATTATGGATTGATGCAATTTATGGGATCTGCATCAGTTATGTTTCATCAATTTTTCATTTCAGATAATTGCATTGCTTCCGCACTTTAGCATTGAAAGACTAAAGTTAGGAAGCAACGCTGGACGCATAAGGGGACTAGTCAATTTAAACATCCTAACTATCCTAATTTAAACATTGTAAAGTAGAGAGCCTGCAGGTTATGACTTGTAAAGTTCATTTGCATGTAAACTACATCTATTTTCATTTGTGTATTACATGAAGTGTGCTTTTAAAAAAATTACAAGCAAAAAATATTCATTAGAAAAGTGTGTTTAAAATATCGGTTCTCCATCCTCTAAACCTAGCTGTGGGAATTTTCGATTAGAATAGAACGACCTCAGAATTGCTAACATTAAGATACTGTATAGGATAATTTAGGATTTTGTTTGTTTAAAAAGAAACATACAAAATATAGCAATTTTAAAAGCCAAAGTAAGGGGGAAATAAGAACGAATGAATTTTAAAAGAACAGATAATTAAGACAAAAAAATTATAATGCAATATATGGGATCTGCATCAATTATATTTCATCAATTCATTTCAAATGATTGAGTTTCTCATTTTTCCGATTATTTAAAAACAGTCAAAAGCTCAGGTGATGCCCCCTCCATCACAGATCTACAGGGAGGGCACAAGGGTACGTGACGTGCTCCCACCCCCACCCTCAGACGAACTAAGTTTATACTATATAGAAGATTGACTTGTTTTGTAAATTGAAGTTATTTCATAAGAAATCTTTTGCGGTTTAAAACAAAGTCAACAGTAAAAAAATTATCAAGAATTTGCTTTCTCATTTAATTTTAAGTTTTTAGCTATTTACCTTATTAATTTTTCACTGAAACAAAATGGTCCAAAGAAAGTCTTAAAAAATCATTCTTGAATACGAATTAGTTTTTTCTTTCATTGAATTTGTAGTTTGTGCTTGATTAAAAGAATTTAGCATTTTATAAATAAGGATTATATGTAAATGAACTTTACACAAAGTTTAACATTTACTTTCTTACCGTTACAAAGACGAGCGGTTATTATTCTTTGTTGTTTGTTACACACATTATTGCTAGCCCATATTAATCTTTCAGTATCCTACAAGAATCAGTAATGCAATTTTCGTCCTCGCTTCAATCTGCATCCATGGGATAACATATAGGTTTAAACCCGAAGAGTTTATCTGCATCTATAATCCATATCTATTAATTGCTAAAACCCCGGACTAAACATTTAAAGAAGGGTTTTCTCTAATCGTATGTAAATTTCATACAAAAGCCAAATGATGATTGCTTTTTAACTGTCCACTGTTTCTTTTTTATTTCCGTAACATATTACCTTCAAATCTAAAATTGTAATTTTAGACTGCAATTTTAAATGCATTAAAATATATATTTAGAACAATTAATCAACAACAACAAAAAAAAAATAAAATATTGCTGTTTTTCGCGGATCAACTTGCGGTGCGGGCGGCAACCCCTAGCGTGGAGTGTATAACAGCGGGAGAAACGACTCTTGCCAAAGGAGTCTGACTGCACGCCAAATCGCCAGAGAGCAATTTAATCCGCTATGCCCAGCCTCTCGTGTAATTTATCTTTCGGCGTAGTAAACAGATATTGTTATACCTGTGTTTCGGTGCCTTAAACTAGTCTTTCTGATTACTATCCATGCGGACTTTTAAGAGTTGTATTTGTGTTTATGTTTAAAAATTTTCACGTGGAATTGCGAATATTATCATTATTATATTCATTTTATGTGAAATATATTATTTAAGGATTTTAAAAACAAACTTGCATCATTCAGGTATTGTTTTAGTTGAATTACAAAGCAATTCTGTTGATATAAGTAATTACTTTTGTTATGTATTAGAATTTAAGTACTTAGGTTTTTCTTGATGTTTATGTATTAAAGTACAGTTTCTGTTTCAGTTTTTATAATAAAACCTAATTGCTTACGTAATTGTTCCTTTTTTATGCGTCATTTTATGACACCTCATGAGAGTTCCATTGTGTTCTTGTGGCTGTTATGAGCGTATTTAAATGTTTAAGAATATTTCCCGTCATTAAAAAAAAAAAAAATTCTTTAAAAA
>JAWZYV010018821.1:0-25561 GCA_038373885.1 Cheiracanthium punctorium | reverse complement strand
TCCCCGAACAATCGCGTTTGATTACGTCATAGAAATGTAGCTGAATCATTAGCTTATTATGTGATTTTAATGCAGAAAAACCAACTTTCAGGCCCCATTGGGAAAAACGCGCCAAATGACCAAAATGTCGCCAAGCTTGATGACTTTTGGCGAAATATAGCCAATTTTGGCGCCAAAATAAGTCCCCAAAGTGAAATTACCGAAAGCCTACGACGAATATTTCCCAAGATTTCTAGAAACCCCACACTAATGAACAAGGAAACCGAAACTTTATTATATCCCGTTCTAGTTGACCGATTTTGATGCAACAAAAGGCAAAATTTAACTATTTGACGCGTAGGATACGAATTTAAAACTATTTTAAACCCCAGAACAGCGGGTGGCCCCAAAAATTCGTAACATTAGACAATTTTCAAAACGTGCATGAAAATAAAATTTTAACCGCATATGTTAAAAAACAAAACAAAATGGGAATTTAATGGGAATTTAAAGAATGACAAGTGGAAAAATATAATATTTTTAATATTAAAATTCAATTTTCCTTTTCAGCGAGAAAATCGAAAGAAAAATATTACATTTTGTTCAATGATTTAATTATTCAAAATTTATATAAATATTTGTTGATTGCTGCCTTAATTTTCTAAAAGGTTTATGGAAAAATTAATATTAATATAATTCGGTTATTTATAAGTGAAGCAAAACTTAAAAGCTATATTAAAAAAAAATTAAATATTAAAAAATATTTAAAAACTTTGAGAAGCAAATGCTATTTATTTTTTTACTGAACAGATTCTGAAAGAAAACACTGCTTGCAAAAGTTAACTAACCACATTTAATTTTTTTTTTATTTATATGATTTCATTTAAGATTTTTTTAATTTTTAAATAAAAAACACCCTCGCTGTTGTAAACAAATTATCTTCGTCTAAAATTTCAGCTATATCATTTTCTAAGTAAATATTTGTTTAACAAATAAATCAATTACTTTAGCTTTTTGCAAATACATCCATTTAAAAGTCAGTAAAAATTTTAAGTAAAGGACAAAAATATATGCATGCTTTTAAATTTGTAATTACATTTCTGACATATTTGCTATGATTTTTTTTAATGTTACATACGAAGAATAGTTGAACGATTTATGTGCTAAAATTCCGTTTAGAAATTTAAGAATGAGAAAATATAAACTATTTAACACACTAATTTATTAAGTGTTCAGCATCTCTCTTTAGCGACGCACATTTTTTAGCGTTCTTTTTCATCTAAAAATCAATGCTTTCAGTGGTGTAGCCAGCTTTTTAAAGAATGTAAAATTTATCAGATCAAAAACGCCTTTTCTTTTTGTAAAGCATTCCTTATGTACCACCATTCATGCTACTGAATTTCATTGTATTGGCTTCCACACTTTTCGTAGGATGCACACATATTTTGCCATGCACCGTTATCAGCGTTTTTAAATATACTAAGGCTGTGTAGAAGCCCAAAGTTCCACATTTTCCTATTCGTTAAACACTGAAATTAATTTTTCAAATCTTTTCAGGTAAATGAACACCTAAATCATCTCATGTTGTTTGTCGATAGGATGATAGTTACATTGATACTTCCAGACACAAATTATTGTATAGTTACAAAAACATTATGTGTTGCAAAATAAAAGAAATGGAAGATGTTAATTTTTTATGTCTTAATTTAATAGTTTATGAATTAAATAAAAATTTTCAACATTTTTCGAAACTCATTTCATCAGAATATATTCAAAATTAATTCATATTGCAAAAAATGTTCTTTAATCTGAAGGAAAAATTTAATTTCAGAGCTCGTAATAAAAACTTCTTTAATCGAGTTAATCGAAGATGTTTATGTCAAATACGCTAACGACGTGAATATAATAGGGCTGACATAATATTATTACAATTAAAAAAATTTTTTTCAGTTAATGGGTGTCTTCTTAATTTGTCTTTTAAATTACATTGCATTATTTCTTTAATTAGTTAAATTAAATTACTACGTAACATTTTCTGTTACTCAATTATAGAAATAAAAAATAAACGTAATTCAAATAACAAGGGAGAGCTCACGAGAACTATTCGTGTATTTAATTATTTTCTAGTTAATATACTATAAGGTATTAATTTTTTTGTTTTTCTCCTATTGAAAAATCTCCCCTAAATATGGATAAAAGTACCATTGAAGGGTCTTTGCACCTTTGCTCTAGGAAAGTGAAAAACATTTTACCTAATTTTTCCTTTTTCTTTTCTTTTTTTTTAACTTTTAACAAGACACTCATGTTTCCTTGATAGTCACTCAAACAATTTTGACTTACTTTTTTCACACTGTTTAAGTATTTAGTTAAAACTTCTAATAGAAATTTACAAATATCAAAGATAATATTTTAATGAATTGCAACACGTACACACCCGCACATTCCATGAATATAGAAGCATCATCTGGACAGTTAGATGCAGATATAAATAGATGTCTCTACCAGATGATTGAGAACAGATGTTACAATAATCATTTATTAAACCAAGAAACACCAAAACATACTTCCAGTTACAAAATTTACTCAACCGAAATATAGATTCTAGATGTGGATTTTTTTTATAGGACACTGTCTACACATAAAAATTTAATTTTTACATGGTATTTTCTTTCCTGTCAATCATATTTTTAAAAAGTAGTTTCTTACCCATGAAGAAATAAAACAAAAAGAATATTCTATCTGAGTCATTACAAATAAAAAAATTTTAGCATTGAATTCAATTACCAAAGGGAAGTCTCAAAAGAGAAAAACACTCTAGTGACGTAACAGATATTTCTTTTATGCTTTCCATCAACCAACATCTATATTTGACATCTGTGAAGCGTATTTTAGCTAGAATTCATATCGTAACGTCTGTTAGGCATTTTCTATCAAACAAAGTGAATATGCGTGAATGTCGATCATTGCATTAATTTTTGCAGGCTTTTACTAACACGTCAATGAGCATATATGTAACTAATGATTAATCGAAAGTCAGAAAAATCATGCAAAATTAGTGAAAATCGGTAAATCCCTCGCAAGAACATATATTTACTATGATCACAGTCGGTAATCCCGAATTTTTCGAAAGTTTCAAAAAATATTGGAAACTTTAATCATTTAACCCTTTCATTCCCAGGTTACAGATATTTTCAAAACCTCAGAGCCCCGAAGAAGAGCCCGAAATTTCATCCCCCCCCTTGAGAAATTTCGGCTTCTTTTAAGGAAGATCAGTAACCAAGCTGTTCTCGCCTTTTCCATGTACACGTGAAATGCGAAGAATAGTTCATTGTTAGAACTACCCCCGGTAATTGAGAATAGAGCAGAGAGGGAGAGGGATTATCACTAACACTGACGGATTGCTTTTTTTCGTATAAATAGAAGCTACCCTTCCTCCAACCCTGAAAAAATAAACCACTTATCATGTGTCAAAATGGGGGGATGGCATTTTTTCTCAGGCGTCTCCGGGAGATACGGGATCCACTTTATGCTGGGCGCGTAGAGCCATTACGGGATCTAAAGCGTTAATATAATAGAAACACAATGGCTGAAAATATTGTTCCTAAACTGTCATATGCTCTCCAAGGGGAATAATGCGTTCACAGGCTTATTCTAGGGATCAGAACAAGATGGGTATTTTTCATCGCGTTAGAAGTAATTCACTGTGAGCGGGCATTCAAGTGAGTCTACATTCATACGTTTCTCAGGACAAAAGTTCATGTTTACGAGGGAAATAAAATCTTGCAATCTTTACAAAATTTTATCGCGTCTGAATATTTCCGTGGGGAGAATTAAATATTGTTTTTGTAAATCAAATTTATTTTCGTAGGATTCGAAAAGTATAGTATTACGATTTTATCTCTCTTTCTTGAAGCTATTTTTTTTAGGAAATTAAGCTGTATATTAGTATAGTTTATTTAAGTCAAACATTGGTGCAACAGCCCCTCTTCTGGGCCAACGCCTGAGCTGCCCGACAGCACCTCCGCTACCATGAGCTCTGGGATGCGTCATCGGCCAGGTGGTCAGCCTGACGCGAAGCCCCTAGTGTTTGACCCCAAGCAAGCTTTGTCTTCATTTTATCGACCCACTCAAGATGAAACGCTGAGTCGACCTTTTCCACCCCGGGATTCGAACCCCGGATCTGTGGAATGGCAGCGTGGTGCGCTAACCATTACACCACTGGGCTTCCGATAGTTTGTTTACCTGGTGTAAATTTACCTTTTACGTTTATAAAAGGTATGTTATTTTTGTTCTTGGTGTTTATTTAGCAATGAATCATTATATATTAAAAATAGATCTTGATAGCAGTATGTTTAAACATGAAATGGTGTCGAAAATTAAATTTACAAATACAAAATCTATAATAACTGAAAAAAATATTCGGTTTATTATAAAAAAATGTTGTACAGATATGTATTATTATGGGAGAAAGTATACAGAACATAACAATCCGAAAAGAGACTTGTCAGTTATATCGAATGCGGTCTAATAATGCTGTATTATATCTCTTGAAATGTCCACTTGTTTGACTAACGTGTACTCTAATACAAGGCTCACAACAAGTCGTCATAGTATCAAAAAGTATGTATATTAGGTGAACATTTCACGAGATATCATACTGCACTGACACATCATAATTAGACTGTATTATATATATATATATATATATAAATATATATTGTATATTAACTAACAATTGAAATTTTTTATTATTTTGTTTTATAAAATAATGAAGAAACGCTTTTCTCTATTAATTCATTTAAATTTTTAACTATGCTGTTTTTAGAACTTCAATAAACTGGCTGTTAAATTTGAAATACTTTTAACATCTTCGATACAGAAGTCCACATATATTAATCCTTTTGATCCCACGGTTAAAACGATTTTTTTAATTTTTTGTAGTCCTGAATCGACGTACATATGCGTCAATGCTTTAATTTTAATAGAAGATTTTAACGCACGTGAATGTGTACATCTACATACTGATGTACAGATTTTATTTTCGTTTGCCGTTAAAAAAAAGAATATTTGAATATTATTGAAATTTCCTAAGTTGAATTTGCGAATTTTTTTTTTCGAAATTTATATAGCTGAAAAGGACTTGCAGGGCATAATTTACTTTTAAAAGTGTTTTTATAATCTTCTTTTATAGGTCATAATAGGTGATGCTTTATTATTTGTGATTTTTGTCGGGTCTGAAGAGGTAAAGTATAATACTAAAAAAGCATCAAAGCAGAGGTAGGCCTGGAAAAAAAATAATATATCTTAACCAATTTCAGGAATTATCGGCAATTTCTGTGCATGAACCAGTTGAAATCACCACGCTGTATTTAAACTAGTTCACTATATAGTGAGTAACTGGCCACGAAATTTCTTCTCTTTAACATCAAAAATTGACGAAACTTTGGTAACTAATTTAGTTTGAACCAAGCTTAACCGACAAGGTATGTTTATTTTCCGTTTGTTTAACGCGTCAAACTATCAGTACTGATATATCAATAAAAATTACTATGTAAACATCCGGTGAGATTTTAGAAAAGGCTCCTATGCAGCTTATTATATTTCGTATATATTTATTATACAGTAATTTCTCAAACGATTTCTATAAAAATTACGAATGGTAATGTAGATCATCCGAGAAAGACTCATATGCATATGAAGTAGCTGGAATCGTAGTTTACTGTACACGAGCAGTCGTTTTTTAGCATTCGGGTGCTATTTCTTTCAAGCACGGGATTTTTGTCTACTTGGTGCGCCGTGGTCACTTTTCCGTTTGATTCATGTTTTCTGCAGAGTGATTTGATATTGCTAACGGAAACATCGACTATCCCTTCAGATGATTTTCAACCAGGATTTCAATACCAGGATTCACTTTGGTCGAACGGATAAACAGTGGTTTCCAAAACACAAAGCCATCCGGAGTTGTGATTTTTATAGAGGAAAACTTTATAAAAATAACTTTATAAAAAGAATATGAAATACTTTACCCATGCCTACACGAGCCAGATCAATGGTGTTCAAATGGTCATTGCGTATATTCAAGATAAAGTGAGATTTGCAGTTACATACGCTAGTCCTCGAATTTCTTATGAAGATAAATGAGACGCTCTATTCGAAACGTTGAGGATGATTGTGAGACTGTTTTAGTAGGAGATTTTAACATAGAATTAAATTCCGATCAAGGATCCGATTTCATAACTGAAATGGATACTTCAGATTTTCCAATACGCTCTAATCCGCTAGGGGTGAAACAACAATGGATGCAATTTTCAGCAACAAAATTATGCGAACAGAAGTCTATATGAGCACTTACAGTTATCATTTTCCTCTATATGGCAGAATTCATTGAATAGATAAAAAAAAAAACCTGAAATTCTTCCAGCCGAGTGCGTAAATAAAATCTGGAAGAATTTCAGATATTTTTTCTTTTTTTTTTCCCCCACAAACTCTGCTACCTGCTCAAAAATTCTAAACTTGATAAACTCGCCACTTTATTCATGAAAAACTCTAAAATTAGGTTTATTTTGTTGTAATAAATATTTTTTTTTGTTAGACCGCAGAAGGAGCTGGTGCCTGAGAGGTTAAGGTGTCTGTCCTATTCTCCGCTAATCGAAATTCAGCGGTTAGATAATTATGGCTTCATATACGGTCTAGGGTTCGATTCCCATTCATCCCTGGTTGTTTATATTTGTCCTAAGAACTATAAATTCCCTTTCTTGTTAAAATGTTGTTGGCCACTCTATTCTGCGAGGATTTATCTTGAAACAGCAGACAAGTCTGAAAATAAATGTTCCTACAACAACAACAAATTCATTCAGCTGGAGCTCATTCATTCAGCTCAATTTAATTCATCCGTAGTTCACCACCTGGGTACAATAGCGTTGCATAGAGTTTCAAACAGTGCGTGCAGCGGTGTTGTTACCTTCTTCCTTTTTCTCCATTGTTTGCCAACTGGATTGTGATCTATTGTACACTATTGTGCAGCTTTAGAACTCCACTAAGTGCTACGTTCTGAATTTGTTTTCTTGTAAGCCATTTATATTTTCACCAGATGAGTTCTGTTGAATGTTTTGATAATAAAATACTGTTTGTGATCTGTGCGCGGTAAAAATTTCTGCGCATTTGTGGAAATATACAGTATTATTTTCATGTTGTATGTTTCATATTGAAACAGTTCACACTTTCGATAAATTAATTGAAATTCATTTCGATAAATTCATCATAAGTAGCAGTGTAATAATATTAAACATTCCCCTCTCACAAATTATTTGCAAAATTTGAAATAAAACTGAAAGAAAGGCTGTCCAAAAATTTCTATTCCTTCATCTAAGAACTTTCCGACTCTTTTATACATGATTCACATCTTTCTTCGTTGCTCCAGCATGAAAACTTTGTGGAAGAGAATTTTATCTCGCTATCTTCATTTATAATGCATTATACATGCAGGTCTTTTTCGCATGAATTTGATCGTGAGCCTTCAAAGCGCAACATCTGGGACAGCTTGACGCAAAAGTAGAGGCAAGATTTTATTGCCTCTGTACTGTGCCAGAATTTTATTTCTTTCTAGAGGGTCTTCAGTGTGCTTGTGATGTACATCAGTGCTCCCCGACTTTTGCATACTTTTATTTCTGTTCTCCTTTTTATTCCTTCTCTCTTCATTTCTATCTTAAATCATTATCCAGCACCACACAGCATGTATATCCAATTACTTACTCTATTGTTATCCTACATGCTATTATTATGCCTTCATGTACTGGATAATGATGTATAGACAAAAAGTTTTGAAGTATTTTTTAACTTACTTTTTTACAAAAAATTGGTTTTATTGTCCCAAAACTACAACAAGAATAACAAAATAAATTTTGGTTCAGTATTTTTTACTAAAAAAATAATTAAATTTTGACAAACAAACATTTTGTGGAGTGATTAGTAACCGATGTTTGTAAACAATGTTTCTCGCCCTACATTTCCATGCAATTCTGAATCCTTTTCATGTACATACCTCCCTTAAATTCGCCAGTTCATTTTGGGGGCAACCCTGTATACATGCGTCATTTTTAAATATTTTTTATGGATGTATCTCATTTCAAATGTAACCAAATTAAAATTAAGTGTAAACATCATTAAACTGACTTGCTACTGATTCAATGTATTTCACTTTTGAGGCAGAAATTTTGCATTTAGAAGAAGAAACTAAAAACATTTATTGCAAACTTTAGTCACTGTTCAGGTGATCATTAAAATTAGATTCCAGAATTATATTTATTTTTTGTTTTTATTTTTTACACTCTTATGAAAAGCTCATACACAAAAATAACAAGCACGCCATTGTTGAAAATAAACTTTTTACGAATATTACTTTTATTGCGACTCTGAACTAGAACATTAACTTTATTGGACAATTCATGATCCAGCACCACATTTAATATTCATGAGCAAACAAACCATTTCAGCTATTTCCAAATGCAAAACTCCTGATTCCTCTACCTGAATGTAATCCATACCTCGACATCTGAAGCAACTTCAATTCTGCCATGATTCCAAAAGGTATTAAGTGGGATTTGGATAGAAGTTATAAATAAGGCAATGAAAAAATATTAGTGCGGTATAAATATTTTTGAAAGGTATAAAGAGTTCTTCTTTTTGCTGCATTTGTGATTCGGACATGAGCCACTAATATCATTTCTTTAAAAATCGAGTGTTTTAAGCATTATATAAAAAAGTTATTCATTCATCTTGTAGAAATATTGCTTAAACTGTAAATAAACTCTGCGTATGGACGCATAGATATTGATTTCTAATGCACGCATTGAAATCCCCCGAAGAATTTCTTTTGTTTAAAATGCTGAAATCCTAAAGAACAAACCTTAGCACTTATAAATGCCATTCACAAATTTTTAAGGAACAAAAGGAATGAAAAATTAATGGCTTTATGTGATACATTAACTATGATTCAGATTATCTTAAAAGCATTAATATTTGATGCTTTGAGTTCATGCACATTCCAAAAGAAGAAAAAATATTTTCATGCTTATATATTTATATATTTTTTAAAAATAAATAAAAATAATTAATTTAAAAAAGAGTTTTTATGTTTTTGTTTCTGTACTTTTCAGTTCTGTTTCTATTGTTCTTGCATGCTTCTATTTTGTGCAATTTTATTTTTTTTCTAGATTTTATTTTAATTTTTATTCTAAAAGAGAAGAGTGGAGAGGGTAGATTAAAAATCTACCCTCTCCACTCTTCCCTTATTATCCTTGGTTTATTGCTGTATTTCTTCTCCCACTTGACAACTCGCTCTTCGCTTTTGTTTTCTGCTTACTTTATCAGTCCCCTATACCAGTATGTGCATGTAATTCTGCTGTTGCTGAAGAAGATCGAAATTTTTTCGACCGAAACACGTGTACAACTTGATAAGTACCTTTTATGTGTGTTGTTTCATAAAGTTTAAATTATTTTATTTTAACTTACACATTTTTCAATGAAATTGTGTATGCTCATTTGGGCATTATTACATTAAAACCGTGACAAAAAAAATATTTTTTTTAAGAACTGTTTACGTTTTAAGTCAAAAAATAGGAGAAAATAAGAACGTTGGATAGAAACTTATGCAAGAGTTGCTACCTATTAATATTTATTTTTCTGACGTTTCCGCATGGAATAATATAGTTCTTGCTAATAGTTTTCCCATGGAAAACAGAAAAATGTAATATCCTGGTTTTTTCTTTATTATGTTCGTGTAGCTAAAGCGTTTCTTTAACGATATTTTGTTTGAAAGAAATGGGATTTAAAAGAAAATTCTAGTTATTATAAAATAAGTTTCATACACCATCATCATCTATAAAAATGACATTTATTTTTCTCAATTTCAAATTTTTTATCAAAAATTCTAAAGTACTGTTACTCTAAATCCATTTATGAATCAAATGAGACTCTTTTTTTGGCAATAAAATTTTATTTGTAACATACTCACTATCTAAAAATAGCATTCGAGTGCAAGCAAAATTTCCTATTTTGACTGTAAGAGTAATTAATTAGTTTTTCAAAAAGCATACATATAAAAAATTGTAAGTATGCATAACTTAATGTTTATTATATGATAAACTAGCTGCGTGCCCGTTCTTCGCACGGTAGGAAACGAAAAATTTCCTTTCATGTGTAATTCGAAATTATTCGTGATGTGGAATTAAAAAAAAAGAGCAAAATTATTTGACTCTTAATGTAAAGTTTGTGTCATGAGTACAAACCTGATCATTGCAGTATAATGACTCAAAAAACTACGTCAGTGTCATTCACTATCAAAAAAGTGGAAAGCTTAATGGTTTGCAGAGAACTCCTGGCTTTCAAAATGCCTTATTCAGGGGCGTAGCCAGAGGGGGGATATCAGAATATATCCCCCCCCCGAAATTTTTGGATTAGTGATGAAATTCCGTCTATTTATGCATATATAAGTTCATATACCCCTCGAAAAAATTTCCAGGCTCATATCCCCTCCCCGAAAAAATTTCCTGGCTACGCACCTGGTCTTATTTCTACATCATACTGTTTTTTAGGCTCAAGTTGTAGCATTAAATACCTAAGACACTACATGAAATGGAGCACCATTTATCTCTTTCCGAACATGTACCATATAAGGAAAGTATTGTAATCATGAAAAAATTCGACTTCGAGATTTTGGTGTATTGACACGTTTTGAGGTCTTCTGAATTCATTTATGCTATTTTCAAGAGATGTTTTTAAAATAGCTGCTCACCCGCTCTTCATACGGGAAGAAGGGAATATTTTACTACTAAAATCATATCTGCATGTGACAAAACAGAATTTCATTTTTAAAAAAGTTCATGTAATCTCCTCTGTTGAAATTACTGCGGGATATATTAACGCAAATTAGAGTTACTTTTCGTTTAGTTGGTTGTAAGACAACCGTTGAAACAGGACACTTTTAATTTCATGAAATATTTATTAACGTGGTACATTGCGATTTATTCATATTATCTTTACAAATCTAATAATACTACCTATTACGTACATTAATACTATCTATATTCGCTTCTCCCTCTTCAAGGCTCCCTTTAAAGAAACAGCTTAGATTATTTGGCCTCAATGGGATCTTTTGATTCTGTGGCGATTCTTTGCAATTTACGCATAAGCATAAATAATAATCATTTCACATAATGGTTGCCATTAAGGAAACTCTCCATATATATTTAATTTATACATAGTTTTATAAGATGGGCGTATTTAGCGCCGCAAACCATTTCATCTTACTGTGGGGAGAAAATATCCAAGGGGTGCCATTTTAACTATCCATGTATCTAATATAGCGATATCTTTTATATCCTCCATAGTCCTGTCTCCTGAAAAACATCAAACTGTGTAATCTCGAGGAGCTACTTATTCCCACTTTAATTGTGACAGGGCGTTAGAGTTGCAGAGTTTACAAATTTCACGCATTTTTTTATTTATGACGTCACTGTTTGACTGCCGTAAAGGATACCCCGGTAGGTTGAGGGAGTTAATTTCGATATTTCGCATAATTGTTTTCAAACGGTATCATTAAAACTTTGCGTTATGTAACCTTTATGGAGGAACGTAATTCAACGTTAAAATAAAATTATACTCGCAACCTGCATGCGTATGTTAGGCAACGCCTGCGCTAAATTAAATGCCAAAAATAAAAATAGTAAATAGCAAAAATTTAATATATCGCGCTTTGAAACGAACTTTGTAACTTTTAAAATGAACATTTTCAGCGCCGTGAAAACATTTCAATTTTTAAATAAGCACCGGATTAAAATACCACTTCTAATAATAATAATCGTGAATTTCTTAGTTTATTTCTACAGTAAATTTTAATCAAAATATCGTCTCCCTGTGTTGAAAATAGAGCTGGAATAAATGAGTTAAAATTATGGAGTAATTTTTACGTATCTTAAAGCATTTGACGTCATAGATCCTCACTTGCGAATTGAAATTCTGATATCCCATTTAAAAACTCGATTGGTTGAGAAAACCCTTTTTTCTAATCCTTTCTGTGGCAACAACCGAACATAAATTCTCGTGCCGTGATCGCAATGTAATGAATGGCGTAAGATCGCGTTGATGCTATTAAATTCTAAACATTAGGCTGCATTAAAATTCGTAAAAAATCATCTAATTTACATAATTTTTTCGTTTTTATTTTAAAAGAGGGAGAAAATAATGTTTCACGATTTGTCAAAATATCTAAAAGTTATGACGGATAGAATTCAAGATGCGACAGTTTTAAAATTATTTTACGAAAAACAATCGCGAAGCAGATGCTTAGTAAAAAAATTCCTAAAAATCGGTAAATCATGTTACGTATTCAGAACAAACTGTTTTTAAAAGAAAATTTCCTCCTCTATCCGATGATACAAATGCCGTTTTGCTGCGAGCGTAATTTCCGCCGTTATTACGAATTAGGTGAGAAAAAATGCCAAAAATCGCATAAAACATAAAATAAAAAAAATTCTAGGTCGAATTTTGAAAAAATCGCTTCGAGGTGCACAACTACATATTTACATCTTCCCGAGTACCAAATTTGGTGTTTCTAGGTGTAGCCGTTTGTCCGTAACGCTGCCGACAGACACACACATACACAGACAGACACCTTCTTTTATAATAAGTAGAGATAATTTATAATGTACGAAACACATGCTAGATGTTTGACTTTTACACGAATGCATTTTTGACGGGGTATACTTCTGAATAGAAATTAATTTTATTTATTTATTTTATCGTTATTTTTTATCTGTAGTAATCATTTTATTGCATTTCTTATAATAGCAGATTAATGAAAATAAGTTGAAATTTATTATATAAATGGAAATGTCTGCTTATAAGAGACATTCAAATTGGATTTCGAGTTATTATAAAACTTTTTTTAGTTCATCCCCTATCATAAGTTTCAATACTGCTATAAGTTTCACAACATAAGTAAAGGAACCATCTTCTGGCCAGTATTATATAGTGATTTGGGATGTTTTGTTTACTGCACAAATTCTTATTATTTTTCTCACATCAAACTGATTTTTTTATATTCGTCATTTGTTGTAATTACATGTATATATTTTTTCGTTTGTATAGTATGTGGATGCGTTAAAAAATAAATTGGGTATTTATATTTCGGAAAGGGTTTTGAAGATGTACATTAATATAAGCTCTTGTTCAGTAGTTTAATAGAAAATAAGCATTAATTAAAACTATGCAATAGAACCCACGTACAGATTTGGATAAGCATTTGTGCCATTATTAGTTGAAATCTTTATTTGCCTATGCACGTAATTTTTCTTGTTTATCTTATCATCGCCGCACAGTCTTAGCAGATTACATGTTGAGCATTAAATAGTTGACTCAGAAGCATTTTGTATAGTTTTTTGTCTTCGTTTTTCACTGAGCAGAGTCATTTGAAACTGGTTTTCTAGAGATAAAGAACGTATATAGATACTTAAACTAGATAATTCTGTTAGAAAACTTACTTTACAGTCGTATTAAAAACAAAGAAAAAAAATATCTAGTATTGCACCTGCAAACACCATTTAAGATACAAGCATGGATGTTAAATTATCGAGACTGAAATAAATATCTACAGAAAGGCAATAGTGGAATATTGCATTAAAAGTTTAGAAGATTTAAGAAACACTGATATTTTTCATATTTCTATTAATAAGATTACGATAGGTAGTACGATAAAAATACAGATGGGCAAATGCGTTTACTGATTTCACTCTTCAGGACTGCATTAATTTTAGAATCCTTAAAGTCTCGTAATGTTAATATAAACACACGTGCAAACGAAAAACAGTAGAAGTATCTGAAAATTGCAGAACTTTTGAATAATTCCCTAATCATCCTGTAGCAATTTCTTTTATTTAATAATCAATGAAAAATATTTTAAAGCACTTTTTCTTTAAAATATTGAGAAAAACGAAAATTGAATGCAATTGAAGTTCTTTTTTTAGCTGACAATTATTACTGAATGTATGTAATAAAAATATATTCCAAAACGTTTGCTCATTACCGTACTTCTTTTTTTTTATTTAGCCTTGTTCTGGTTTCCATTCTCAAACTGATGATTTTGCACAAGCTTTCTAAGAAAGGTTACTAATAAAACTTTCTGGAACATGTTACGCACGGCACTAGAAGATCGCAAAAGCTTTCTAACGCTTTAAAAGTATTGGTGGTATTTCCAATTAATTTTTGAGAAATTAATTTTCTTTCTGCTAAAATCACTAAACCAGAATTAATTCAGTCATTCCTAAAAATTTGGAAAATAACTTTTGAAGCGCCTTGTAAGCTATTGAAAAAAGAAAAAAAAAGTCACAGCAGTTGTAAATTTTGTTGATTTAATTCGTTAAATGAAATTTAATTGGTCAGTTTTACAGTCATAAACAGTTTTATTTCTTTGTAGATAGAGCGCTAGATTTCAAAGAATCTCTACTATCTTTTTTTAAAATATTCGATGCTTTTTCTGAGCGCAATGTTACAAATTTTATTGATGATAGAAAAATAGAAAGGAAAATTTGGAGTCATCATATTTTATAGCTGGAAATACAGACCTTTCTCGATTAGAAAGGAATTATTTTTGTCTTAAAACGCGCAATGATCATTCTTTTTGCTATTTATTTTGTGGCGATTTTCTACGAGAACTATTGAATATAATAAATGGAAAATTAACCACTTATTATTCATTTCTGTAATCAAATAAACGTAACTGGTATATATAATGTTTTGGTGGCTTTCAAAGGGCTGCAGAAATGTCCCATTCGCCACTTATGGCAACCCTTTTGCCAAAAAAAAATCGCGAATGCGTTAGTTTGTATAAATGCGGTAGCTGTAATACAAGCTAGTACGTACTTGGATATAGCACGATCATTGACTACCGGCAGACGGGAGATATAGCGTCAGTCATTCAAAGGAAAATACTGCACCCCATTTCAATGATTAACTACATAAGCGCCCTCTGGCGATGCATTGCGAGGAATCGTGATGCAATCTACTGCTAACGCAAGAATGATTACGACTCGCAGCGCCATCGTACAGGCAAGTTTCGTTTAACTCTTTCAGAATACGTCGATGATCGTCCTATGTGTAAGTCTGTGAAGCTAGATACGTTGATTTTGCTTTATAAGCTCAAGTGTGATGCTACTTAAAACTTTCGGACATGATACATTTTTTTCTAAGGGCGGGCACTTAACCATCAGTCATTTGAAATCACTAAGGCGTGAAGTATAGATTATTTCAGTATGGGGACATCCTGTGGGCGGCCAGCGTTACCCCCTATGCAGGGCCCGATTAACCTCTGAAGTGAGAGGAAACTCAGTCTCATTTCGGGCCCCGTCTCCTTTTTGTTTGGTAAAAGTAAAGTTGTAATGATTTTCTTTCATAAAAATATTTACTCCTAAAAAAGAAATTTCATTGATGTAATTAGTTCTAATGATTTCCTTTGATAAAAACATTTTATTCATTAATCTGAAATTTTCCTTTGATAAAAATATTTTATTCATTAATCTTCATACTAGTTCAGTTAATTGTAACGAGATTTTACAGTATTTTTGAAATTACTTTAAGCATTAACAAGTAACTAAAAACATTAACTTACTAGAACATTAAACTTTATTAATTTAGTCCTATTTTTCATTAGGCATGGCTTTTTTCAGGAATTCTTGATGACATCATAAAAATCACAACACAGAAGTTGAGAAATAATTTTGACATTTAGAAAATGTTTAACATTTACATATTAAAGTCTACCCCTTTCTTGCGGCCAAATTATTCCCCATAATAGAAAAAAACTCTCAACTGCAGCCGATGTCACAGGCAAATATATCGCAAACAACCAATTTAGAAATGTTGAAACATGAAGTATCAAGACTTCTGAAAAGCGCCACTTCTCTTCATTAAAAATTTTACAGTAACAGTAACTTAAAAGATCATTTAGAAACAAAATTTTGAATTTTTATCGCAGTTTTACAGTCATTTTCGGGCCCCCCTTCAAATTCTGAGGGGAAGCTCAAGCTTCCCGATCCTTTTCAGTAATCAGGCCCTGCCTCTATTAAAGGACGGGCAAGTTGACGCCCAAGCACTTGTCGGGTATCGAACGCGGGCACAAAGTATGATAGAATGGCTCTATAGCCACTATACCACCTGGGTGTTCGAACATGATACAAAGAAAATAAGGAAACAATGAAAACGTAAACCCTTGGACCTATTTGTTTTCATATACTATACCAAAGTGATAAAAAAGATACAGTGGATTTTTTCTTGTGTGTGAGAGTGTGAAAAATCTACTTTAAAGAATCTTTCTTTCGTTTGAAAGAATAGTATTCGATCGGAAATACAGCAGCTTTTCAATGTAACGATGCAAAACTTAAACTGATCGATCGTTCAAAAGGATAGAAATGAAAATGTTTCCAACTTTCTGGGATTTTATGGCAGAAATAAAATTCTCTCTGTTATCTCACAGGAGTAATGCATTTTATGTGTCTTTTAATGCCAAGAATTTACGGGTGTTATCATTTTAGAAAGGGTATAACGAGAAACGTTTAAACTGCTTTGAGTACAATGAAAGGAAATTGAGGCAATTTGTTGAAAGAGGATGATTTCCGAAGAATTAATTTACAGGAAAAGGTGTATTTCCGGTAAACTCTCTCAAATGCGAAAAATTTAAATACTTGCTTTATAATAATAATAAATTGTTATAAATAATTTAACAGATTAGCATATAAAAGCACTCGTTTTTTTTTCCAGAGATGCTCTTGTGCGTTGCCTTAAAATAAATTAATTATTTTTCCAAATCTCAACTAATTGCTCAATATTTAAGTATATTTAAAACTTACATAACTATATAACGTTATAAATTTCTTTCTCTACATAATTGCATGTACTATATATTTTTTGTGTTAGTGTAAATAACACATAAAATTTAAAAGTACTTTGAAGGAACACCAGTTTTTCTTAAATGTAAATAAATGTTTCTTATTACATTGAAAAATTTCATTACTGCCTAAAAGTTTTTAATTATGCATTTGTTTTTCTTCATTTAGAATTAGAGTTCTTATCCATTACAAGAAGTTTCAAACCAAGAAAAGTATTACTGCATATTAATCATAGCTATTAACTTAAATGTATAAATCTATATATAATAAAATTAGATAATTTTCAAAAAGCTTTTTGAAAAATATAATATTAGTAACTTTCATTCGGTCTGATTCATTCGGTCAATATAAATAATACTATTCTACTTTTAGCTTTTTATAATTTAATTCATGTATTTTTTATTTCATCTATATTGAGGTAAACAGGCTATCATTTTATTTCCTAAACTTTTATCTACAAACTAGCATAATTATTTTTCAAAAACTTTCCGCATAGATTTTAACCAAAAATAGGTTATGTATGATCATATTAAGATGCGAAATGTGCCCTTATGCGGTGTAAGTTTTCCAGCGTATTTAAAATATACAGGATCAAATTTTCCAACTGTACTTTAAATGGCAAAACACAGGGAGTAAATCTTACTTGTTACCTAGTATGAGCTTTTTATTGGTGACTAAAAAGACATAGTCATAAAGGTAAGGTAATATTTTAGGATGGCTGATAGAAAACACAAATGTTCCAATAAAAAAAAAGGTCGAAATTGAATCAGTGTGAACGCAAACCACAAAAAATGTCACATCCCTTTTGATGAAGTCATTATATGCCCATTTCTTGCACCGTTCATACTGTACTTTTGCTTTAGATTTGCAATAAGATTGTTTCAAAGCACTAACTTCATTGACAGTTTTCAAATTCTTTATTTTTTAATGTACTTATGTACCTTGTTTAAGGATTTAATGTTTTATTGCCACCTTCCTGGTTAGTATTAGCTTTTCTTTCTACTCTGCTCTTTTATGTAGTAGATTTTTGAGGAGAGTATCAGTCAATATATCAATCTTCTTTTTTTCCTTTCTACCCCATATTGTGGCAACATAACTTCAAATTCAGCTTTTACAATTTTTTTAAATTAAAATTTATTGCTTACATACACTGAAACAATAAATTTTAATCAAACAATTAATTTTAAGAGCTGAATATAAAGTTAAGATTCAACAGTATCTAGTGCTACTTTTTTCATTTCTGCGAACATCCAGGATTTAGAATTTTAAAAATCTTTATTTAAAATCCTTTTACAAAAGAGTGTTTAAATTTAAAGTAACCTCTCTTTCTGAAAAAAGTCGTAAAGTGTTATTTGGAAAAAGACATATAAACAAGAGTTTAGGATTTATTTTTATGGACGAAAGGTTGTAAAAAGAAATTACGCAATGAATGGATATAAGGAATAAAACAACCTAATATTAAGTATACTTTATGACAGCTAAAAAAGCATAATTGCATAAAAAATTCGAAATTTCCGGTAAAAGAGAAAAAGAATTCGTAAGCAAAAATAATTTAAAAATATTTTTATTAGATTTAATGAAAAGCCATGGGATTTTAAATTCAGCAGGTTAAATAGCTACGAAAATGACTTTTTGATTTAAATACATATATTCTTAAACATTTTGAAGCTTATAGCAGGGGAATAAGATGGGATACATTTTATTTATTATTGTTGTAGAAAAAACAGAAATAACTGCAAAAAAAAGGAATGTAACTTCTACTCTAATAGTTTTTATTGGCTCTTGAGCTCCAGTTTCTTGAAAGTTCGCAGACAGAAGTTAGATTGAATGAAATATGATTTGAAGAATTTTCCATCATTTTTCCTGACGTATTTGATAGTCGTAACCGTTTCGTTTTACGTTATTTGAAAAAAGGATTGACAAAAAAGTATTAATGACGAAAGATTGATTTTTTAAGGACAACACTGGCTTCTTACCTTACCTACAGTGTGATTATAGTTCAGATTTTCCAGTAAATAGCATACTGTTGCTAAAAATTAAGAACAGATTACCACCAGCTGTGGCATACACGACATACGCTCAAAGAAGTTTCCCAGAGAGTTTAGTTATAAAAATGTCCACTAGGTGGCTCTTTGCATGGGAATTCAGCTCAAGAAAAGACTCAAATTAGTTAAGTCTTTTCCATTCTTTAATTTTCTGTTTTTTTTATTTCCTTTAACTAAAATATTATGCCTTCACCTTATTTAACAGTAAAAACCAAACATTTTGCATTTATTGAATATCTCTCGGAATGAACATCATTTTATGATAACTTACGTGTCATAAAAAGCTGGTTATGATATATTTTTTGGCTCTGAAACCATGTAAAAACTTCAGAGATTTACTTTTTAGCGTGTATTTTTTTATAGAATAAACCATAAGCAAATGTAAGCAATTGGAGTGAGGAAGAGAATAAAAATCCGTATGTTTACTCGTCAAGACATAAAAAAAATGAAAAAACATATTCTTAATAAAAATTTAGTCATTAATAGAGTATTTTTATGTTTAAATATACTTAAAAACGTAAAATGCCTCTCAATAAATATCTTATTTATTGAGAATTTATTATTCTCAATAAATAAGATATTAGAATAAAGAGTATAAGAATATAAGAATATTAGAATAAATTTTTATTAGGTATTAATCAAAATTTTATTAACACATATTTTTATTAATAAATTTTTTATTAATACCTATATTCAAAGATCACAGAAGTATGTGGGATTAATAGTGAGGAAAAAAATCATGTTTTTTTTTTCCTTTGTGAAACTATTTTGTTGTTGTGACAAAGACGTAAATTTTTACATTTTCGATCAGCTTACGTGATTGGTTTTAGATTCATCATTTCGAATAATTTACCAATGATGGACGAAAACAGGATAGGTGAAACATATCAAGCGTAATGACATTAAAACCTAGTAGAAAAATATTACCAGGATAATAGGTTTTTTTTGAAAAATTTACCGAAATTTCGATGTAAAACTTTGCGATATTTTGGTGATAACCTAATGAAACCTGTAGCACTCTACAAAAGTATTTTGAGAGGCCCTTTAAAATAACTTTAAATGCTTATTTTCATGATTTTAATGAAGAATAAGCTCTTATAAACGTCTATTTAATAATACGGTGTCCTTAAAATGGCTGAATGTGTTTAAACTGTCATTTGAAATTCTTTTATGAGCTTCTGTAGAAGAACTAGATAGGATATTTAACCTATTTTCTGTGAAGGGCCATATTATACACTTATTAATAACAGTTACCAATTTTGTTTTGTTTATAATATATGGATATATATGCTTTAAACAATGATAGCACATAGAACGTAATGAAATATCTTTGGATGCTCGAATAAAAGGTATAAATGCTACGTACTGCAGTTTTAATAGTTACTTGCCATGTTACATATGAAAAACATATATCAATTGCGAAGTAATCGATGCTTACTAATAGCAGTTAGAGCGCGGACGAACAGACAGACAGACAAACTGAAATTCATAAACACTTTTGAATTTTGTTGGAAAGTAATAAAACAATTTTACAGCTGTAGCTTAATTACTCTGTAGCCATGAAAATTAAATTTAGCAAAATATTGCAATATGTTTGATATGATTGTGATCAGCAATTATATTTCCAATCATATGTGTTTGAATATTGAATAAATATTGTAACACTTATAAATATATTATACATTCTAAAAAAAAATGCAGGATGCGATTATTGAAAACTGACTATCGCAGATAAAACTAGAGTGGTCAAGTGTTTCCTTACGTAACATTTTGACGAAATAAAAGATATTGCCAACAGGGAAATCTGAAAGCTGAATGTTACGACGTATGCTGTTTTCAAAGTTAAAATTGCTTAGTCATAATCCTCATGATGTATATAATATACCATGTTACACAATTACTTCTCTGATGAAAGAGTCATCAGTCGAGTTTTTACAGCTCCATGGCCACCTCGTTCCTCTGACCTAGCTCCATGAGACTTTTGGCAACTGGGGTTATCGAAATCATAAGTTCATGTCGCTATGGAGTCACACACTTGAGTATATTAAAAGGAACAACGTATCACACACAGTGTGAAGTATTCCTAGTGACATTTTGCTTACGGTCATGGAGAAAGAACGCGTTAGTATCTGAGAACGGTGGTCATATTGAATGTTGTCGCCGGAGAAGAGAATGTAGTGACTAAAGCTGGACATCTCACTGTTATTTTGTATTTTCCATTACTTTCCCTCTTTTTTCAACATTTTTTTGCATTGTAGGACTCTAAAAATACCTCTACTGAATATTTTAGGAACTGGTTTTCTTTTTCTTTTCGCAGAATCTTTTTTTTCTATGTCATCATTAATCTCTTTATCCAGTTCGGTGACATTTCGGTGGTTAGACCAAGCTACAGGTGGCTCTGAATAGTATGAGTTAAGAAAAATCTGTTTGAAGCATGAAATACTGCTGTAATTTTAGCATATGTTGGTAACATTTCATATTAATTCTGTTACTAAGTCTTATAGCAGTGCAAAATTCGGATTAAATTCGTAAATGAAGTTATTGGATTTGAGCGAGTAGTTCTTTTTCAGTAAGCTCTGACCATAATCAATCTAGTAACAATTTTGCTAGCGAACAACTGGAACATTAGCTAGGCAGTCAGATCCATCCCGGACGCAACCATGGGCACAGAAGAAAAATCTTTGTCGCCATATCTGTGGAACGATAGGAATGAGAAAGTTAAAACGACAGTGAAGTATTATTTTAATCAATGCTCTTAACCCTTTAACGCGCAGTGTTCCCGCTCAGGGAACACCAAACTCTGACGTTTTGACTTGCCAGTCACGAAGAATAGATTGGATTTCTATAAAAATAGTTGCGGATGACATAGCTCCACGAGAATCCTTTACTTTTTAGCACGTCATTTCCCGTAAAAAAATGGTCACGATTCTTTTTAACAGCACTGATATCTACTGAAGAAGGGAAGAATGCGAAAACAGCTGGATAGATTGCCCAATGCTGAAAAAGGGGCAGCCATTGCCATCGCTCGACTTAACTACAGGAAGATGGCGGAGATCGAAACGTTCATCGCGTGCCACAGATCTAGAGACCCTTTTTTGACGCAGCTGGCTGCGCGGCACAGCCAGCTGCCGTCAAAAAAGCATCTCTAGATCTGTGGCACGCGATGAACGTTTCGAAAGTCCGCCATCTTGCTGTTAGTTAAGTCGAGCAATGGCAACGGCTGCCGTTTTATCAGCATTGGGAAAGGATTGTGCCTCAAAGGGTTAACACCTAAACATATAAAAATTGTTTTCGAAACATTGCTTTTCGTTTTAATACTAAAAATATACATTGTTTTAGATGAACAGCATAATTTAATTTTCTTTCAGAATATATTTATATGTACAGAGAGAGAGCGGGGAAGAAACTACGAGACTGCAGTCGATATAGGAAATAGCCCCCTTCTTATAGAAGCCGTCTTATGCTTATCTAGAAGTAACAGGACGTCACGTGATGCGCTGGACGTGAACATTCGCAACAGTTGGATAGAGAGGTGAAGTCATCGGTAACTGATTGGTACGACATCTGTAAAAGATTTGTCCTAGCTGTATCCGCCATTTTCAATTTAGTACAATACATATTATATAACATAATAAATTCCATTGCTATCGTTATATAATTACGACATACAAAACAAGAGCAGGCAGATAGACAGACGGAGGGACGGCCAGATAGAAAGATCGCCTGTGAAATTATTAACAATTCTCAACTTTGTACGAGAGTTAAGAAATATATATATAAACTAGCTGAAGTACCCGTTCTTCGCACGGGAATGAATGGACTTTTTGATATTACGATTTGTGGTGATTACTATTCATTGTAATAAACAGATATAGCAAAGTGGATATCGCGTTATATTGTGTCCAATAATCATGCATACCGAATTGCAAGGCAATCGTTTGTACGGTGCAGAAGGCCATGCGGCGTAGCGCAATCTAGTGGCGAGTTTTAGCAAAACGGATACGGCGAAAATATTTTTCGCATTCAGATATCGATGTATACGAATTTTCATGACTATCGGCTGGACAGTCCTGAAGTTCATGTGTTGACGCGACATCTAGTGGCAAGTTATAGGAAAATGGATAGCTCCAAACTCTTCCCCGTGTTCAAATATCTATGTATACCTATTTTCATAGCGATTATTTGCACAGTCAAGAAGTGATACACTGCAGGGCCATCTAATGGTTCAATAAAGTAATGATTTGCTACAGCGCCGTCAAGTGGCGAGTTATAGCAAAATGGATAACGCCAAAATATTCTCATTGTTCAAATAGCTATGTATACTGATTTTCATAGCGACCGTTTGAATGGTCAAGAATTTGGCCTGCTGCAGCGTCATCTAGTGGCGAGTTAAAATAATAATGCATTGCAGTGTCATCTAGTGGTGAGTAACATCAAAAGGAACGCAGTTAGAATATATTCTTCGTGCTCAAATGTGTAAGTATAAAAAAATTTATGCTGGTCGGTCGAACGGTATAGAAGTTGATGCTTTTCAGCGCCATTTAGCGGCAAGTTACAGCAAAATGGATAGTGAAAAATATTCTCCGTGTTCTAATATTCGCGTGTACCAAATTTCATCGAAATCGGTTGGACGATATTCGCATAGCAAACGGCTAAACGGAATAGAATTCAACGTTGTGCTGCGGCACCAAGTGGCAAGTTAAGGAAAACGGATAGCATAAAAACCTTCTCCATGATAAAAGACTTAGGTGAAGCAAATTTCATCGTGCAACGGTGCTCAACGGTGCTGGAGTTTTTCAACCTCATAAACACATACCAACATTCATTTTTATCTATAACCAGTGTTATTATATATACCAGTCTCAAATAAAATCCAGTTTTAAATCTAAGCCTCGCCAAAGTGCCAACATACGCCATTTTGCAAGAGTTTTTTCAGGGAATCATTCGAAGCATTGACTTAGCAGCAATCAAAATGGGAAATGGTTCGACCGCCAGGCATTTATTTGAAAAGTGGAATCCCTTAATACAGCCGATTTTTTTTAAAATTATATACTATAATGTGTTTTATTCATCGTTACTCCGATGTACTAAATGAGAAGATTTCAATTTTCTGAAATTTGGCGGAATTCCCCCAACTTAAATCCATGTATTCAATTGGCGAGAATTCTGAAGTTAGATCGCTTGAAATCCCTTAATAACTGCATTATTTCTTCACGGATCATTAAACTTTAACGCTGTATTCTAATAAAACCTTTGCACTTATTTTCAAAAATCTATTTCCTTAAGCTCTCAACAAATTGCGCCAAGCCGAAAACTGGGCAAACCGCTAGAACTCACTTACTCAAAATCCATATTTCAGCCATTTTATTTTTTCGCCAAACTAAAAAAATTTACACATTAGCCTCGGAAATCTTCAATTCTTATTGTTTTGCGTGTAAAGCATTACATTCCTGCTCTGATTTCCCATGCACACGATATTATAATTTAAAAAAAAATAACCTTACGAATATAAACTAACAAAAAAAAAATCATTATTATTCTTTTATTTTTACTTTGAGAATTTAAAACATTTTATTCGGCAAAATCGCCACACATGGCAACCACGATCCTTATTTCACACTTTTTTCACTACAGGGGTTACAATTACGGAAAGATTTTTGCGTGAAGAGCATAAAAAATCTCTTAAATTCCGGGAACAGGTGGACTTTCAAAGTTTTAAAGTGGACTACAATTTATTCTATATTATTTTACACATCTGTGCTAAATTTCAGGCCGATAGGTCCATTTTTGTGGATTTGTATACGAATCAAATCCACAAACAAACAAACAAACAAACAAACAAACAAACAAACAGAATTTCATTTTTATTTATAAGATATATACTTTTTTTCAAAGGGCGGGCACATGGTCATCATTCGTTCGCCACATCTAAGGCCCGAAGTACTAGTCGCTTTATCACTGGAGGCACCTATTAAGTGGTCTAGCATTACATCCTATGAAGGGACGGACGAAATGACACCAAGGCGCATGACGGGAGTCGAACCCAGACCCATGATGCGGTGGAAGGTTTCTCTAGGCACTACACAATTCGGGCTCCGATAGTTAAGTGATAAAAAAGTAAATTTTCTATAATTCCTTTTAAGACGAATGAAAACTAATAAAAAATAAATGAAAGAAAAAAATGCGATTTTAAAAAATGTATACTGCTAAGCATTTTGGTATCCAATAGATTAAATGAAGCTTACAAAACTTACTTCAAGATAATAATTTCAACAGAATAATTTTCTTTTGAAAATCCTTTATTAGTCATTATGTACTTTTTTTTTTGCATTATCTGAGCAGAAAACCATTTTAAGAAGCTTAATTTTAAAAGGAAATTTCATACTGTAATAGATATTCAAATTAATTCTTATTATTATAAAGATGCATTATATTAATAAAAATATCAGAATGCGAGAATGTCATAAATTTTCAGTCTAATGAGTTATTAAAATTAATTTGAATAATTTCCAAAAAAAGCTCCCCCCCCCCAAATCATTTTTATTAGGTAATTTTTGAAACTGAATTTTTGTTAGGGATGAGGGATTAATGAATAATACA
>JAWZYV010018820.1:0-25117 GCA_038373885.1 Cheiracanthium punctorium | reverse complement strand
TTTTTAAAATTAAACAAAACAAGTAATATAAAAAAAAATTAAGTCAATTCCTACTCAGGTCAACAAAGAAAAATTTTATTTCAGTTACATTTTATTAAATTAATTAATTAAATTTAATTCACTGGGAGCACGGATTGATGTTTAAGTTGTTCGAAAAAAATCACGTGATTTTGGTACTTAAGTACTAATAAACTCATGATGCCAGGCACTTCAAAATTAAGAAACTGTCTAAAGTAATTAAAAAACTTTGTAAAAAACACACATAAGAAGTAAAATTAAAAAGGATACGCGTTTCGTTCAAAAATTGTTTTGAACTTCTTCAGTCCAAGCCCTTTGTCGTAAAGAACACAGGGAACTCTTTACGACAAAGGGCTTGGACTGAAGAAGTTCAAAACAATTTTTGAACGAAACGCGTATCCTTTTTAATTTTACTTCTTATGTGTGTTTTTTACAAAGTTTTTTAATTACTTTATCGTTTAACACCAGTATTTTGAGTGTTTTTTCAGTTCAGTAAGAAACTGTCTCTTTACAAGCTGTTCTCCATACTGAAATAAACGAACAATCTGTATCAGTTTCAAAACTGTTAGAAAAAATCGGAAATTTTCGCAAAACGTGTCACTCTTCGAAAAATCTTGCAGCTCAGATCCATGTTTGAGAATTTTTTTCTGGAAATTTCACAAAAGGCCCAGCTTTTTAGCTTATTGCAGTGTGTAAAGCAGCTTATTAAGAACCATCTGGTATTTTTTGGAGACCATGATGCTATTAGTTTATTTCAGTTTGTGTACCAAGTCTAAAAACAGAGTTTTTTTCTTCGACATACACCCTTAAACGTCCAAAAATTCGATTTTTCAAAAATAATTTTAAAAAAGTAACTCAGATTGTTACGAATATTTTAAAACAAACTGCATCACAATCGAACGAGAATTATGCCCGGGTCTATTAAAAACAAAAATGCTAATATGGACTTCCCCTTTAAACGCACTATAAAGAAACTTTATTTTCTCAGTTTCTGATTTTTAAACTTTCCCACCAGATTTTATAAAACGTTATGCATGGGAAGTCATGAAATTTTACGTATAAGTTTGTACATATAGATATTTATTCTCTGAATCTCACATTTGATTATGAGACCCAAATATTTTATTTTATAACATGATGAATGACAGAATTTTAAAATTATTGAGATTTTTCATGTTACGAAATAAAATATTTTGGTCCTATTATTAAATTTGAGGTTCAGAGAATAAATATTTATACATACAACCTATTGTAAAATTTCATAACTTTCTAATCTTATGGGAAATTGCAAAAATCAGGAACGGAAAAAATGAAGTTTCTTTACGCTGAGTCCATGTTAGCTTTATTGCTATATATTGCTACGGGCGTAATTTTCGTTCCATTTTGGGGCGGTTTGTTTTAATATATTCCTAACTATCTGAATTATTTTATTTATTTTTTGAAAAAAAAATAAAATAAATGTAGGGAGAGTGTGAACTATCAGTAGGAATTCAAAAAAAAAAAAAAAAAAAAAAAAAAAAGATGCACAGTTAGATGTTAATAGTTCTAAATACAAAATTTCAACATTATTTTAAATTAAAAATTTTAGAGCTATGCGAAATGCAAAATTACTTTTGTCGCAAAATTTGGCGATATTTCGGCAAAATTCGCCAAGATCAACAAAAAATGGCGAGATTTTGGGCATGGACCAAACAATGACTGACTATCGCCAAATGTGGCGACATTTTGACAAAACTCGCCAAGGACGAAGATAAATGGCGAGATATTGAAGATGTCCGTTAACATTCTTTTAATGTCCAGATAGACATTAATGCATTGAAATTCTTTTGGGTGGTCGCAGTAGATTGGAACCAAAAATGGAGATGCCCAACTAGAAGTTACAACAATCTTATAAATGAAATTTCAACATTCTAAGACTAATAGTTTTTGAGATTTGAGAGTTAAATACATACACACACGTACACCAAAAGTCGCCAAGCTGGGTTGCGCAATTCTTGAGGGAGGCACGTGACCGTGGTCGGACCATTACCTAACTATAGGGTAGGACGGTATTGTGCTTGAAATGGATGAATGTGCCTAAAACTGCGGTCCTGTAGATAAATTATCCAGTCCATTGGGACCAAAACTCTATTAACATCCAGTGTCATCCACTCCAAGTTTAAACTAAATGCATTTGAACTTGAGTAGATGAATAAAATAGTATTTTATTACCGACTAAAAATTTCAACAAGATATATATTGGGAGAGGGTGAACTCATAGTAGGACTTGAAAAAATTCTAAACACTGTAGCCTTAAAATAACTAATTGCATATATAACAAAATTAACCTCTTAAGCCGCGTTTCCGTCAAAATCACGGACTAAGCCTTTTCCCTCCCTCTATTTCTGATTCTCTTCCTACTTCCGTGTAATAGTATTCAAATGCGATGCCCCCAGAAAGATAAGAGCATTTCGATTCTTAATCACAGATATTTATCTTTACTAGCTAAAGTACCCGTCCTTGACGAGTTAGTACTGAATGCAATTTCCAGAAAGCAAGAACTTTCGTCAGTATTCTAGGAGTACACAGAATGGGTGTCGTATGTTGCCAAAGTAAAGAAAGCGAAGTTATCATTTTTATGTATTGTTAAACTATTACAGGTTAGAGTAATATCATTTCATTCGCTTGAGTCGTCATTATGGGATGCGCGAACGTCTCAAAAACTAATCAATATTTTCGAAAAATTGGAAGCCTAGAATTTAAGTTGAGTGACAACCTATCCTGTCACCCAATTTCGTTTCATTCCCTGCAGTGTTTATTTCGTGATGCTGGAACAAAATGTCAGCATTTTAAAACGATTTTCGCAAAATCTCAAAATGTAATCAAAATATTTTAAAATTTCAACGCCTATAAATTAAGATTAGCAATTACCTATCCTATCACTCAATTTCGTATCATTTGTATTAGTCGTTATGACGTGATGTTTGAAGAAATATAAACGTATTTCGACAAAATTTTTACAAAATCTAATAAAAATATTTAAAAATTTGGACACCTATAGTTTATGTTGAGCAACCATCTATCATGTGACCCAATTTCATATCATTCGCTTTAGTCGTTATTACGTAATGCGTGAACAAAGATTCACACAGTTTTAAACGATTTTCACAAAATCTCGAAATCTGATGGGTTTTTTTTTAATTAGATGCTTATAGTTTAAGGTGAGTGACCACCTATCATTTTACCCAATATCATTTTTTCACCTTTGCAGTTATTACGTGATGTGAGAACACAAATTTACGCAGTTTGAAATGATTTTCGCAAAATTTCAAAATCTAATCAAGATTTTTTTAAATTCGACGCCTATGTTTTAAGTTGAGTGACCACCTATCATGTCACTCAATTTCATATCATTCGATTCAGTAGTTTTTACGTAATGCTGGAACACAATTTTACGCAGTTTGAAAGGATTTTCGCAAAATCTCAAAATCCAATCAAGATTTTTTTAAAGTTCGACGGCTATGTTTTAAGTTGAGTGACCACCTATCATGTCACCCAATTTCATATCATTCGCTTCAGTCGTTTTTACGTGATGCTTGAACACAAATTTACGCAGTTTGAAACGATTTTCGCAAAATCTCAAAATCCAATCAAGATTTTTTTAAAATTCGACGCCTATGTTTTAAGTTGAGTGACCACCTATCATGACACCCAATTTCATATCATTCGCTTCAGTCGTTTTTACGTGATGCTTAAACAGAAAAAGCGTCACGGACAGAATGACAGAACGACAGAAAGACAGAATGACAGACAGACAAACTTTTTTTGAGGGTCGCATCGGATTCCCGGGTGCTTGAAACGGATAGAAATCACAAAATGTTTGAATTCCAAGAAATGTACAGACAAAAGTCTAATTTTATTTATATAGATATATTTAATCCACGTATAAGTTGTTTTAATAATCTCCATTCCCGCTGGAAGAACGGGCACTTCAGCTAGACTTTTATAATATACAACCAAAGCTATGCAATGTTTGAAAAGTTCTCAACTGTATTCTGTTATTTCCTATTTCTTTTCTATTATTAATAACCACCGTCACGTATTAAATATTGTAACTGTAAGATGAAAACAAGAGGTTACTAGCTTTGGCACATTCATACTGGTGTTATTAAAACGGGAAAATGCCGTTAATGTTAATCCTAATGCCCAAACATCGCAACTAAAACGGCTCTCTTTATATTATTCATGGATCTCCTTATAATAACACAAGCCATGTGTCTTCATAAGATATTTCCGCCAGGTCATACGGGACGACACGTGGAAATCTTATATATAAAATTCTCCTGTCACAGTGTTAGTCACCTAACTCCTCCGAAACCACTCGACCAATTTTAATGAAATTTTCTATGTATATTCGTTAGGTCATAGAATAGGTTTTTAACTATCTCTCATACCCCTAAGACATAAGGGCGGTCCACCCCAAAATGTAAGCACCCGAGTGCTATTCATTTCAATCAGGATTTCTGTGTAGATATTAGCGTGTCGAATCACTTTTCAAATGTGTTTGCCAGATAATGTGGAGAGGGGGGGGGAAGTTAATAAAATGTTGAAAGTCGCACAAGGTTTGCAATTTTTGATAATGGATCGCTAAATGTGGTGCCAAAACGCGACAATTTATTATAAATATATTTCGCGTATAGTTAGAAAACGCCTGACGTATATTGTAAAAGGGTTTTATTAGGCGATTTTAATATAGATTTCTATTCCGAAGAAGTGCTCTGTAGAAGAAGAAAGGAAAACACGGTACACTCGTGGATTATGATGCCCATTCCAAACAGAATTTAAAATGTCTTTGCGGTATAGTTGGAATATGCCTGCAGGAAGAATATGCCTGGCGAAGATTGTAAATCAGTTTCAGTAGGCGATTTTAAGATAGATTTCGATTCCAAAGATGTGTTTTATGGTACAAGAAAGAGTTGATTCCTATTTTAACATGCCCACTCTCGCCAACCTAAAAAATCCCCGTACTTTGGCGAGCTTTGCAGTCATGGGGCTCTGGGAGTTATGCACAAGTTTCAACGCATAACTCCCCATATATACCAACGTTTGCCGGGTCAGTACGTATTATCCCTGCGGTCTGCCAAGACAAGCAATTTTTCACTAAGATAAATGTTGGGCACATGAAATTGTTGATGGTTTGGAATACGATTGGCAACGTATTTAAAATCTACGAAAAAGTAGTTTGGCGGAAGTGACCTCCGGGATAATACGTAAGTACCGTTTCAACGCATCCAAAAGAACTAGGTGATAACTAAAGTAAACAAACTAGCGATAAACGCGCCAGTTAAGGAATTTGAAGACTAAAACTACATTAATTGGTAATCCAAAATAAATAAAAATGTAACGGCATGCTGTACTTACATTTTGTTCCAAATCGCCATTTTAATTCTAAATTACGATTTCTACATAAATGCAAAAAATCGTCATGGTAACTGCATATGTTTAATCATCGCCTCCTTGGCGAAAGTCGAGGCGTTAAAGTAGGAAACAATATATAAAACGGTGAAGTACAGTTGTGATATACTTGGCGAAGATTGTAAAATAGTTTTAGTAGGCGATTTTAAGATAGATTTCGATTCCAAAGATGGGTTTTATAAAATTAGGAAGAAAAATACAGCACAGTCATGAATAATGATAACACTTTCCAACTTAATGGAATAAGGACGAAAAATAGGAACGACGCATAAATTATGATACGATTTTAATATATAGCACTATAGTGCGTATTTAAAATCTGAAAGTGTTTCAGATTTTCATCCTTTTTTTTGGTGAGGGGGGGGGAAATTTTTTATGGAATGACTATCAATAAGTGTCAAGGCCAAACTATGTCTGTTTCTGGATTAGATTTGAGCACGCCATGTTTATACGTGGCATGCTCTCGAGTGGGCAAACCATACAGTGGGCATCCAGTTTGTTTAAGTTTTCTAAAGATGGGATAACAAAAAATATTGTATACTCTATTGCGTTAAGGGATTGATATTATTTTTTAGCAAAATTATTGTAATTAGCGATATATATAAATTTAAAGAATAAATTACAATGAATTAAAAATATATGTTTGGTATTGTGTTATTTTTATATTCCAGTATCGTTCACAGCGCTCCATGCCTCTTCCACTCATATACCACATCCTCACAAACTTACAATAAGTTAGTCATTTCTTTCTACTAAAATAATCATAGGAATAATTTATATGGCAAAACAACGTTTCCCGGGTCAGCTAGTATATATATATACATCGGAGTCAAAATAATCACATAGGAAGCGTTGATCGGTAGTTTTTCCTGCATTACTTCTGGGTATTGCGGAAAAAAACACCAACGAGGAGAAAGTTATGGGTTTCCGAAATTATTTTCTGAAGCTCGTTCCAGAATTATCAGAGTTACAGATAATTTATCTTGCATGCATATTTCGGCTAGCAAAATACATCCTCCGATGAGAATATTGTTACACATTTTCGGGCAACCCGCTGTTCTGGGGTTTAAAATAGTTTAAAATTCGTTTTCTACGCGTCAAATAGTTAAATTTTGCGTTTTTGTTGAATTAAAATTTGTTAACTAGAACACGACATATGGTGTTTTACGTTTCTCCATTGGTTTCTATGGCGTTTTGCAGAAATCTCGAGAAATATGGGTCCTAGCCGTTCGCTAACCTCACTTTCGGGGACTTATTTTTTGGAACCAATTTCGCAATGTTACGCCAAAAATTCGCCAAGCTTGGCAACATTTCGGACATTTGGCGCGATATTTCCTAATGGGGGTCTTTAAAGTTCGCTTTACTGCATTAACATTACATTATACCCTATTGATTCAGATGCAGTCCTATGACGTAATCCATATTCGCGCTTTAAGGGGAACCTTCGGGAAATCTCTAATAGCTTCTGCGTCAAGCAGAACTGGTTGCCCAGTTCAGTCAGACTTGCTTCTGCTTGTGCCAAGAGTAGAGGTCTGCGCCGCATCCGAGGTCTATGCTGGCCGTCGAAGAATGCCGATTTCACAGCGCGGCGTACAATCGGCTAAGTCGATTACTTCATTGATAGAATATCATAAATTTTGTCGTTTGTACAAATTAAAGATAAATACGTTTGTACAATCGAGCCCATTCACATTCGTGATCTCTATACCCACCCCCTCTGCCTAGACCCCCATGTGTAGCTAATTGGCTTTAATCGCACAGCATATTAAAGACTAAGTAAAAAAACACTCAAAATACTGGTGTGAAACGATAAAATATATAAAAACTTTGTGAAAAAAAAAACCACACATAAAATGTTACTTATAATATGCTACGATCATTTCGACCAAAACATTCTTTCGGTCTTCATCAGACAAAGCCCTTCGTCTCACTCAGTAGAGGGAACTGAAAAGATTATCAGTTCGACGGCCAAAAGCTGGTCGCCGAAGGCGGCTAGTTTTCGCTAACTAAATTTGCTAAATAAATTTTTTGCTAACTATTCCACGTAGAGACACGGGATTTGTTTTATTCATTTTCTTAGACAAAGAGCAGCATTCTTCTAAATATGAAGGGTAGGAAAGGAGGGACCGTCTAAAAATTAAATTTCTTATTTTAATATGCACACAACCACCAGTAAATTTCTTAGCAATCGATTTATATTTACAGAAGTTAGAGCACAGACGAAGAGACAGTGACAGACAGACATTTTTTAAAAAATTATCCATTTGCAATATTTAGAAGTTTTAAATCAAAATGCTACTACCATTTAGCAATGATGCAGAGAAAGACAAGCAGTATCATCCTTACTTCAATTTATGTATCAGCAGCCGACGCCAGCTGTTCGCCTCTTAATAAATCTTGTTCGGAGAGAATCCTGCTCCTCACCGGCTTCCTTGGCACTGAAATCTCTCAGATTCCGAATGGAATTTAAAATTAAGATGATTACAAACAGGGGCGGCCCTAGGGTAAGTGGCGCACTCTGCTAACGTTAAAAAGATGCCCCCCCTTTTATGATACTTAGTTTTTGAGTTCGAAATGACGCCCCTTCGAAATCGGCGCCCCGAACTTACCTTGCTTACCGTGTCGGGCCGCCCCTGGTACAAAAATAAGGTGGTTTAGTGATAAAAACCTACAAAAAGGTCCAAATTATTTTCGTCCTATATTAATTCTGAAGAGCTTCTGGATATATTGGCCTTTATCGAAAAAACGGAAAGGGAAAAAAAAGAAAATTTGAAACACTTTCAGATTTTAGATGTGCACTAAAGTGCTATATATTAAATGCGTATCATAATGCATGCGTCTTCCCTGTATCATTGTGCATGTGTGTGATGAAGCAAAATTAAAATCGATATTTCTAGCATCCTTTTGCTGGATGTAATACAATAGAAAGAGAATGGGGGAAGCTGCGCAGAAAAAAGCACAATTCGAACTGAATGAAAGTTTCAAAAACTTATTCAGGTGTATTATTTATCCAAGTTAGCAGACGGTAAAAGGACGTTTACTCATTATTTTAGCATCCTTCAACGATATTCTTTAAGTTTGCGCCATCTGTCGACGGCTCTGTAAAATAAATACTCAATTGTTATTATGAATTTTTTTTTTGATAAAAGATAGCTTTTTTTGTATATTATAGGAACAGTGTTTTTCACTTTCCGAACATGTACCATGTAAGGAAAGTATTGTGATCATGAAAAAATTCGACTTCGAGATTTTGGTGTATTGACACGTTTTGAGGTCTTCTGAATTACTGGATGCTGTTTTTACGAGATGTATGTATGTATGTATGTATGTATGTGTGTGTGTGTGTGTGAGTGAGTGAGTGAGTGAACACGATAGCTCCTAAACGCTACATTCGATTGAGCTCAAATTGGGTATATATGTTATAAACCACCGTCGCAAGACCGGTATTGATGTTGGTGTGTAGTCTTTCTACAGGGCTACGACCAAGATTTCTTTTACATGATGGCCTATGGGGGTAAATTCTTGAAAGTGCGCTAACATTTAAGCCGAGCATTCGATTGAGATTCAGTTTGGTATATGTTATTGAATCATTCATCGATTCAAATTTATTTAAATGCTTGGAAATGATCTTAATCGTAAGTATTCGGAAAGTCGAGTGGAGTCACTCCAGATCTTTTTCCGGGCGATAAAAGTATCCTGCTCGTTAATCCAGTACTTTAACTGACTTTATTCCAAATTTCATCCAAATCCCTCAAACCGTTTCAGCGTGAAACAGTCATAAACATACATACAAGCATTGGCATTTATAATATTAGTAAGATAACCACGCAACCGACTTGAAATATTTTTTTGTTTATGAGAGAGCGTTCTTCAATATAAGAATATATCACTCTCTATACTAATCTATCTTGAACACTCTTAACTGTTTAATAACACATAAAGGTTCCCCCTTCTCCTTGTAAGTGGAATACTCCGGACGTCACAGGAGAACAGAACATAAAAATGACAAGGGAGACATCCATAAAACTGCAATCAAGCCGATGTTCCAGGGTCATAAACTGTGGACATTCCATTAGGATCCGGGGGAGAGAGCAACATTCTAAAGGCTTTATTTCGGGTGGGTAAGAAAGTTATTTTTCTCATATTTCCAAAGACAAATAAGAAAGATAATTGTCGTCAAAAGCATCGATTGTAAAACAGTATCCAACACGACGCTATTTTGGCGCCCAATTGGGCGATGTGTTGTCCTTAACCCTTAGAGGCGCAACCCTTTCCCAATGCTGAAAAAAGGGCAGTTGTTGCCATCGCTCGACTTAACTACCAGGAAGAGGGCGGACGATCGAAACGTTCATCGCGTGCCAAAGATCTAGAGACCCTTTTTTGACGACATAGCCATCTGTCGTCAAAAGTGTCTCTATACACGGAGAAAAAAAATATACCCCTCTCACCTAGAACGAATAGGTGGCTGTTTTCTGTGTCCCAAAACTAGAAGAATAGATAGCAGAATGATGCGTGTAGGTGATACACACAAGTAGTATAGACGAAATCGTGAAGAATTTCTAGTCCGTAGTATGGTAGTTAATCACACTAGAATGTCTAGTTTGTGTAACGAGAAATTATCGTTCGATTTCTGGAGTACACTCATGATCTGGATTCTCGGTTAAGTAACTATATTCTCGTGTACGGATCGATTTACAAATATTTTCATCCAGATACTCTAGCTGAGAGATCTAGAAATTATCTAGGCGCGTTAACAAGAAGCTCTAAAGCCTTCCCGTCCATGCGTATGCTAATTCGAGAGGCGATGTGACGTCACAGCCCCGGTTCCTTCATCGCACAGCAGCAAAACAACAGCTTCGTAATTCGTTTTTGTTTTTATTTACAGCAAGCAACGGCTGGCGGGAATTCGATTCATTCTATCTGGCCTACTAAATTTTCACAATAGTAGATTGACTCATTTGATAAATTCTAGTTATTTCGATAGAAGATGGGACAAAAAATGTTTTGTAAACAGACAAATGTAAACAGACTTCAGTTTTTATGAATGAGCTGTTATACATCAACGACAAATTAATCGTTCAAGCATTTGTTTACAATTCGTTTTATACTGTTGTTTATCTTTTGTTTATAATTCTTCAGATTTATAGAGCTGTCAATTGTCAATTATTACTGTCCTAACAATGCTAATTAAATGAAATTTATATCATGAATGTAAAACTTTTTGTATTAAGTAATTTTTGTTTAGCTTGAGCCATTATTGCTGGAAACAGCATTCATGTATAGCTTTGATGCCCGTAAAATGCATTAAGCTGTGTGTCTTGATACACATTTTTGTGACATTCAATCTTCCTTTTGTTTTACATCTAATTATTCTTGTAAATTGAGATTCATATTATTTAGACTAAATCTATTTTCTGTATTTGTTTCTGATTTTCTGTATTTGACTAAATGTTTCATTTGCATTTCAAAAGAGTAATGTTAAATTTATATTAGATAAGTAGAAATGAGCTTAGTATAATACTTAGTACTTGGCTACACTTAATTAGCACTATTTAGCAGTGGTTCCCAACCTTTTAACATTGTGCCCTCCTCAACACAGGATAACTTACAATGTCGCCCCACCTCACATTCTTCGGTATACATACTACCGTTTTTTTTTTTTAATACTTCAGCGATGAACACTAAGTAGCCTTTAATATTATGTAAGTTTTTCAGTAAAGTTTGAATTAACATTTTAAGAAAAAGTAGATGCTTTGGAGTAAAAATAAGATTAAATATGATTTTTCAAACATGGTTTATCACTTGCTCTTTGCCCGTTTTTCTCGAGGACCCCGTAATAACGGAGCCCCCGGGAAGGGAGGGGGAGAGTAGACAATTACAAGGCGAGCCTGGGTACTGAACGCGTGGAGGTGTTGTGACGTCACAAGAGAGGATGGACTTTTCTCCGTTAAAGGCATTAGAATCATACGGAAAAGTAGAAAAAACTAAGATGTTTTGTGCCTTTTTTGGATACTAATGGTAAGTCAGCAATCTCTATTCTTAATACGACATACTTTATAATAGTTACTAAGCTATAGAGTACATAAAAATATAAAATGATATAACATAACATAGAACATAAATTAATTATAGAACATAAATAGAACATAAATAAAAATATTAACATAGAACATAAAAATATAATATGAGCATTTTCGAGATGAAGATCTTTTAAAAGACGGTGCTATTTTAAAATCAGATGGGGCACTTTTAACTGTAAAAAGAAAGCATTATAAATTAGAACCGAATGCTATCCCGTGCATTTTTTCGAGCTTACCAGCCTATATATCCGATATTACCAAAAAACAAGAAAGAACTGATCCTACTAAAACAAGAGAAAACGTTTAGGAAAAAGATATTGAGGAAACCAAAAAAAAAAAAAAATAATAGTGCAAAGGAAAATATAAATTCTTTTGAAATTAAGAAATGTATCAAGAGTTTCATGGCAATTCTATGTTAAGAAAATGTCACCATTAATTATAAATTAAACGAAGATTCCCTTCCACTGCACATACCAAGTAGCTTAAGGTTCAATGCGGATCTCATGGTTGATTTATTTATTAAAAAAAAAAAAAAGAGAGAGAGAGAGAGAAATCTATTTGCTGGATACTTAGAAAAATAAAAAATATAGAAGGTATTTATTAAAGAAATATTTTCAACTAAACGGTTTATCGGAATTTGTTGAAAATTCTGAAATTAAGTATGAACACAGATTCGGAAATTAACTCAAAAAAGAAAATGTATTACTGCAATGCTAACAACAATAACAAAAAAGTATATGTATTACTGCAATATATTTTACATGAAAACCCCTGAGAGCATTTAGGCAGTTTTACATATTCAAGAGTTATACTCACTAATTTTGAAAAATATTTAATTATGTATATTTCAAATGTCTCTGATATTTGAAAGTCTTATCTAGAAAAAACTAAAGCAAACACTTGTAGTGCTTTCATGAAAAACTTTATAGTATTTGTAAGGTTTCGGTAATAAAAGCTTTTACTTTTTATTTTCTTGTTTTTTGTGCTTTAATTGCTTCTAATAAAATTTGACATTAGGAGTCTGTATAACATAATTATATATAGTATGTATTGTACAAGTTTTTAAAATATTAATTGTGGAAATTTCTGATTATATTCCTCGTGCTACTAGTGTTTATTGACATTATTGATCAGATTTCTTCCATAGAATTCAATACAAACTCTTTGAAATCCCATCCTTTCTTGTGACGTCACGAAATGCCTTAAGATTACTATTTATGAATCTGGATATTTTTAACATCAATTATTTTAAAAAGCTTATTAAAACGAAGCAAAACTAAATAATGTATTTCAGTTTTTAAGTAAAATTAATAAAAATTGTTATTTTTACTTAAAAATATATTTACTTTTACTTACTTAAAAATATGACTTTATGCTTATACAACGTATAAATTTAATCCATATACATATTATTTTAGATAAATGATAACATTGAGTAACCATTATATTATTTAGAATGTATTTGCTAGCCCGAAATGCAAAACATACTGCATACAATGCTGAAACTGCTTTAAATTCAGTACCAATTTATTCCATTGATTTCTGACAAAAAATATTGTTGATTCACTATTATTTAAGAACAAAGTGTTGTAAAACGAAAATGCTATTTCAATGCGTCATAAAAAATTAAGCTACTCGTATTTATTGGCATTATTAATTCCATTTCTTCCATTGAACTCAATGCAAACTTCCAAATCCCATCCTTTCTTGTGACGTCACGAAAACCAGTACCCAGACCCCCTCTTGCTTTCTCCTTTCTCTTCTTCAGTTGCGGCGACCCCGGTAATAAGCACTTTTCAAGGAGGGCACGTCCCATCAGTGGGGAACTGCTGCTCTAGGCCAGTAGTTCCCAACTTTTTAACATTGTGCCCCACCAACAAAGGATAACGTGGGATGACCCCCCCCCCTTCAGATTCCTCAGCATACATACTTTTTTATTCTTTTAAATTGAATACTTAGTCACCTTTTCCACAAAATATTGTTATCGATAAAGTGTAAATAAATATTTCAAATGTAATATAGATTGGGTTGATTCCTAGTTTAGGATGCTTCTTTGCCAACATGGCAGTAAAAGGTTTAATGTGGTAACCCTGGACACTTTTGTTTTCTGGCAACATTGTTTCAGTTCCAAGAGACAAGACGGGAAAATGCACCAAATTGGGGATTTTTGAAAACACGTCAAGAAGCACCTTAGATTAGGAATTAACCAATAGATGTTTTGGAGTAAAAATAAGAAGAAATAAGAATATTTTTTAAACATGCATTACCACTTGCTGTTTACCTGTTTTTCTCACATACCCCTGCAAACGTTTTGCGCACCCCCAGAGGGGGCACGTCTCACCGGCTGGGAACCGCTGACATATAGAATAATATACTGGTTGTTTAAAAAAGATGTGAAAAGTGATTATATTTTTAACCGTAAGGCAGGTATGCCAAAAAGGGGGTGCAGTTGCAACCCAACAAAGAATGGTGCCGGGTTATTATGGTGTGGTAACTTTCACTAGAAACTGTTAAACGTGCTTTATGGGAAAATTTCAGCTAAATTAGAATTTGAGAAGTCAACAGGGTCAGATACGCCCACTGGGTAGCCAGGAAATTTTTCAGTCGGCCGGTCACTTTCACATGGATGTCATAAAATATTATGTGTATGTTCGTTCAGAGTAAAATGTAAGTGGTCTGCCATTTACATATATTTACCAGGCCGGTGTAATCAGTTGCATCCAGCACTGGAAGTCAACAGTGTCTAACATAAATTAACATCATTTGAAAAGTAATTACATTTTTCTCACTTTTGAGACATCCTCAGTTAGTGATGCAACTGATATCAGTTTGGCTGGGTACTGAATACAGTTGAACTCGTTTATAACGAGCACAAAGGGTTCCGTAACATTTACTCGTTAAATCAGAGTGCTCATAATAAACGGGTCCTTAAGGCAGTCATGCAACCAGAGGGGGGAGGCTTGGGAGGTCAAATGATTGAGTTTGCTTAAAATTTAATTAATACTTACATACTTTAATTACATTAATTAATTTAATTAAATACTTTTCTTAATTTAATGAAAATTAACCCCCCCCCCAAACCAGCAAAAAATTTCTAGTTGCGCTACAGTCTTAAAGGAAAGAAACAATAAACGGAAAGAAAAATAAAGGAAAAGATTCTTACCGAAACATTTTGTTTTTTTCATTAATCTACAGATTTGAAATAGTTTGTTAGCTTACTCTGAACTCGTTCCCTGTCTCTTTCCTGTGCTATTGTTCTTCGGAGAAGACTCCTTGCCCGGAAAACATCATCACTGACATCCCTCACTCACTTCAAAAAAGGTCTGCATTTTTTCAGCGAACTCCAACATCGTAGAACAAGTTGGGGGTGGTTCACTTTCTTCATCTTCATCAGTGTCCTCATCGCTTTTGTCATGTTTTTCTGCTGAATTTGCTAGTACGTCAGCTACAATGTGTTCAGTGGTCGGTACATCTGAGGTCGATGGATACATAGTTGTGAAATCATTTCCGAATTTGCAGTTTGTATGAAATTGACAACCTCTTCTTCCTCAGTGGATTGACCTTCTTGACAACTCTCCAATCCAGCCTTATGGAAACACTTGATGTTGCATGTTGATGTGACATTTTCCCATGCATCGTTCATCAAACGTATCGCTTCCAGTACGTTGACATTGGTATTTGATGCTATTCCACTTCTATCTCTTCTGTCCAGAAGCATCAAAATCAGTTGCTTACTAAAGTGGCACTTGAAACTTCTTACGACTCCTTGGTCCATAAGCTGGCTAACAGATGTAGAATTTGGTGGGAAAAATTCAATTCTGATATTGGAAAGTCCAGTGATTTCGGGATGAGCTGAACAATTGTCTATCAAAAGGAGAATTTTACGATTTTCTCTCCGCAGTTCTCTCCCATTTTGAAATGAATTTTGTGAAAATGTCCGAAGTCATCCAGGCTTTTTGGCTATGATCATAGTCTGCTGGTAGCTTTTTCACATTTTTGAAACATCTAGGGTTCTTTGATTTGCCGATAATCAAGAATTTTTTCTTGTCAGTGCCAGACATGTTCGAACACACTAAAGCTGTTAGCCTATTTTTCGAGTGCTTGCCTTCAACGCATTTTTCACCTTTAAATTTTAAGGTATACTGTGGAGTTACATTGTATAATATCCCTGTTTCATCAGCATTATAGATGTCATCTGCTGCGTATCCTTCTCTGACAGGCCTGGACTGGCCAGAGTGTCTGACTGTCTGCAGATGGGTGGGCCCCAGCCCTCGGCAGTCTCTCCCTGCTGCCCAAACAGAAAAAAGAAAGAAAAAAAATGCTATACTGATTGGACTTGAATGAAGTTTGACACATAAATTTTTTTTTGCAGCTGCAATTGGCCCCAGAAGGCTTCAAAACACTTCATTTTAAATGTAGTTCTCAAAATTTTTTGAGTGAGGGTTCTCGAATGAACAAGGGATTAATTAATATGAATGACACATATTAATTAATAGATCAATACTTTATGAATGCATTAATAATCAATCATAATTAATTAATAATAACACCATACCTCCCACATACCCCGAAAGTTAACATATCCTATTATTTATCGGTTGCACAATAACCAGCCCCCCCCCCTTCTCTTGAGACGGGCGGGCCCCTCCCTCCCAGTCCAGGCCTGCTCTCTGATGCCTGGCCACTTTTCACTCAACCATGTTTGCGGACTTTGCTTCACTGCATATTTTTCCAAAAGTTATGCCATGCCTAACTTTAAAAGATCAATCCATCCATTCGAACACACGAACTCAGAATATCCAAATTGTTCAGCAAATTTTTCTGCTTGCACTTTTAGAATAGGTCCACTCACAGGAAAACCAGCACTACGTTGCACCTTCATCCATTTCAATAACGCTTTGTCCAAATCCTCTTTGAAACACTTCTTCAGTTGTTTACAGTCTGTTTTATTTTGGTCATATACATCCATTAACTTGCCATTATTCTTTAGCAGTGTGGAAACAGTAGATGAAGACAATCCATACCTTTTGCAGATTTCGACATTTTTAACACCGTCATCCAACTCCCGTAAAATTTGTACTTTTTCATCAACCGATAAAGCTTTGCGTTTCAACATAGTGAGAGGATAAAAATTGTCGTGTTTACTCAACGAACTCAGGTCAAAGAATGACCATCTGACCCTCCTACTTGACCCCTACACTTAGCAGGTGCAGCTGTTCTCCCCCTCCCACCCCACCCCCCTTATTTACAATACGCACCGGATTTGTGAACCATCCCTATTGATATTGGAATGCTGCAGGAATTTTTCCTCCGTGGAAAAAGAACCGTGGAAGCCGCAGAGAAGAAAAAAAAGATAAGAGAGTAAGACTAGAAAGATGAGAAAAGATTGCAAGACAGAAGAAGTATTGCTCGCTAAAACCAGGTCTTGCTCGTTAAAAGCGATTTCTGTTCCATAGACTTGACATTGATCCAACCAAATATTCTCGCTTCCCTTGGTAAATCCGAGTTCTCATTGAATCCTAGCTTATTATAAATGAGTTCGACTGTATCTGGCCACACTTTACCCGGTTATCTGGCAGTAGTATGTTTTTTTTTTTCTTATGTATCATTCAGCTATTTTTTTTTTAAACTTTCTCAATCGCTTTCAAATCATTTAAAAATCATAATGTCATTGATGAATCAGCTCTCCTTCAGGAGTTAGATAAAAATCTTACAAAATCAGTAATTGAAAGAAAAACACCTCCACTCAACTGTTAGAAAATCAATGCCATGACTTTCCCTACTTTATCAAGAAAAAGAAAAAAAAAAACTTCTTTCAAAAGCGAGCAGTACTACAACAAGTAGACTATTCTCATAAGCATCCTCATAATAATAATAAAGTAACTAAATTCTACAAAGAATGGTAGAACTAGTTCATAGTTTTTTTGCGCCATAATTTACCAATCTTAAAAAAGATAGAAGTGCTTAATTTTTTTTCTGATTCTCTCTCCCTCTACATGATAAAAATATATTCTAAGAAGTATTGAAAGCAAAATCTTTTCACCAAACTTTGTTTTTCTCATTTTTTATTTTTGAAGTTTTTAGAATTTATTTATTTATTATGTTTATATATGTTATTTCTCAGTATAATAATTTTAGGTTGGATGTACTGCCAGATATTTGTGTAATATTGGCTATTGCCAATTCGGCTATAAGTAAAACAGGGTTAATTAACTATTATCAGTATTATTGAGTGAGTGTAAATAATATTCTCTGCACCCTTTGTAATTTTTCATTTTATCATTTCAATTTGCTCAAAAAGATTTATGTTTGTGTTAGATTTTATCCCCCCCCCCCCCGAAATAATTCCTATAAGTGGTCTGTGGGTAAATTGGAAGTGGAAAAGTGGTCTGCAGTTTAAGTTGAGTTGGGAGCCGCTATTTTAAATAGTTGACAAGAACATGCAAGGAGATGGTAATTTGGACTAAAAATTTATTGATCTAAATTAATCTTGAATTTACAAATAAATAAATATATTGTGTAAAATGAATTAAGCTAATAGACATAACATGCAATAAAAATACTTATCGCAAACAGGCTTTTGCTTTTTTAGTCAAATTCCAAAACCTCAAGATGTTTGCTTGGATGTTTTTTCAACCATGTTCTTATGGTAAACAGATGTTACAATTCTCAAATTTCAATTTTGTTGTTTAAAAAGTTTTAAAATAATGTACATGAAATGAATGCCAGGACAGCTGTATTTAACTTTAACACACAAAATGTTTAATTATCAAAAGCTTTGTTTAGTTATAAAAAAAATCTTGTATTTTTTTAAAAACCTTATAAAAACCTTCTCATGATGTAATTTAAACTATTTTACAATGTTTAAGTATGTCGGAAGAAATTTTAGTTTTATGGAAGTAATTCTGCATAACACGTTTCCTGTTCTATGATTTGGACAGCTATATTTTGGTTTCATCTCTACTCATTTCTTTTTTTAAAATGTATTATTAAATACCGTATTAGCTTGAATATAACAGGATATTTTTTGACTGATCATTTTCTGCTAAAAACCTAACTTTATACTAAATTTGATATCAAAATTTAAGATTTTTCTCATCTTGATGAAAAATTTCAAGATCACATTATATTCGATCTAATACGGTACTGTGCTTTTTAATGTGTATCACTACTAGAAACTGTTTTAATAAAACCATGCTAAAAAGAAATAAATTTTCTTATACATTGTTTACCAAAAAAAAAAAAAAAAAAAAAAAAAATTACACGGACAGCAAATGTCACCAAATTTTGAAAATGTCTCATAAAAATAAATTGTTTCATTGTCCTTACATATTTTTGGGACAGCTTAATTTGAATTATATTTTCTCTCTATTCTAAAAAAAAGTAAAGGCCGCTGGCACTGTCAAAGCTTGTTGACCTAACTCCTCCTAAACCGTAGGGATTTGAGTTTCGATTAAGGTGCCCACAGATTCGAAAAATTCCGAGGTACCTGCTAAGCTGATTTAAATTTTGAAAATCGAATTATTTTAGAAGATATTAATAAAAACTGAAAAAATAAACCGAACGGTTGCCAGATTTGGCATAAAATCATTCATTTCTTTGCAACAAAGCATTTCCAAGTATCTAGAATCGCGTGAAATTGACAAACATGTTAGAATTATCCCCATTTTACGCCAAAATAAAAACTATATGAAATAAGTAACTCAAAATGTGTTACACAAAGTTGACAATTTTCAAATAGTAAGTTCGCTTAGACAACAGGAGTTTAGAATTAGCAATTATTCGTTTTTCGAAAACAGAATAACTAATATCTTGAAAATGAAAAATAATTGAAATGCAGATTATTTTAAAGCCGGTTCTCGTCCAGCTGAATTATTTGCTACTAGTAGAAATATTTCGGGGCGTTAACTATGCCATTATAGGAGTTATAGTACACTTTGGATATTTGCTAGCGCGACGAGATGGTATAATTCGTGGTGTTAAGTATGCCAATCTGCAAACGATTATGTAAATGAAAATATAGATAATGGTTTTCCGGTAACCTTAAATGAACAGTAAATATAGGTTGTAAGCATGTGTCAATCGCCAAATAATGAAAAGTCGCCATTGGTGGCAGGCTATTCTATCTGTTCCATAGCTTTTATTAACTTTACATGTACGCAAGTCGCCAAATAATGAAAAATTGCCATGGGTGGCAAATTTGCAAGGTGTCCAATAGGTTTTACATTATTAAAAATACAGCTGAAACAGATGTTCTGATTTTATTACGCTTTAGCTCCTAATTAATATAACTTTTGAATGGCAACATTAAATATCATTGTGTTTCTGAGGAGTGCAAATAATTTTTCCAGCGATTATAAGCAGAGTCCGCACTCCAGGTGGAGTATAGCTCAGGACCCGTACAACACGGATTCCCATAACAAAATATCTTCAATGCAAGAACCAAGCAATGTGTAGCTCGGTCACATTCTATCTGATCCAATCTTCGGGTTTTGTCTATTGAAATTATGTCTTTTTTACGAATAAGCCTGATTAGGGGCCGAATGCCTCATACGAAAAGCGAGCGTAGCGAGTCTGGGGGTCTTGGCCCCTAGTTTTCTAAAATCTGTAATATAAGCATGATATTGCAACTGCAATCCTATACCTAGTTATCATATATCTTGATTCTTATTACTCTTTTTTTTTCAGATGAAACAGAGTAACAGGATTAATCAGCGGGAGTCTAATCAAACCTTCTTTAGTCCTTCTATGTTCTGATTAGCTCATTGTTGGATCTGCAGCAAAAAAAGAGCGCTGATAAACAAGACCTATGAATGCCTCTCTTACACACCTTAAAAGCTTGTATGAGGAAGAAGCCTTAAGAACTGTTAAATTGCCATGAAGTTTGAGCATAAAGTCACTATATCCAAACCATTTAGAACTTCAGAATGTCCAACTGGCTTTAAAGCTATTTGATATTAAATTCATTCTTGCATTGGAATCACCCAAAAACATAATCGGGAAAGATGTCATTGGAACTTTACATTTCGTTGGCGTCATTTCAAAATGGTGGCAAATTGTCAATGTAAAAACACCACACTAAGAAAAACATAAATGTGATTTATTTTATGATCTCTGAATCATCATGTATGCCATAATTTAGTTTTTCCAAGTTTTTAAGTGGTCTGACAAATTGGAAAATCTACCTGCTCCTGCATTCACAAAGCCTGATCTAGATGTGAAAAATTCGAAATTAACAAAAGAAACATTTTTTTCAATGCGACACTCAGCTGAAATATTAATTTTAATCTGCAAATATTTGTTTGATTATATGATAAACATTCTCCAGAGGTACCTGACATGTCTTGCTTTTGTGCAATACAATCAAAGTGAGTGTATCTAATTTGAAAGTTTTAATTTATATTGCTGGACATGTTGCTCATACTGCAGCAGGATCTTGTATTAAATGCAAAAAATTACTTGATGTCTTTACATCGTGGTGGACTTTGCTGGCCTACTGATTTTTCTGTGAACATCTGTGTTTATAAATTTTTTAACGTCTGTATTGATAGTAAATGTGAGGAACATTATTTAAAACTTCAGTAATATTGGTTATGTGAATTACCTAAAGTAAAATAAGATGAGTTACAATTTTTTTTTATCAATTTGTATGTGAAAGTGGCAAATATCAACAAATTTTAGTTCATAAGTGTATAAAAATCATATCAAATATATTTATAAATAATAATTATACAAGAAATTTTAAATGGTGAATTGCGAAAAAGTCTGTGTAAGCATAAGCAGTCTACATACTACCAACAATAATTGGTAAGTTTAACTTTTTTTTATACAGTATACATCAGAATTTGGTGAAAGGTAGCTTTTTCTCTTTTTGAAATATCTTTAAAATGTGCATTTGCATTGTAAGAAAAGCCCTTAATTCAATTATAAGCACTATCAACTCTAAGCTTTAATAAAAAAATAAGCTTTTCCTACTAAAAGTGTTGCTTTAAAAAAATTATGTATTACATAATTTTTTTTATTTGAACATTTTAAAAATTAAATGATTGTATAATAATAAATCCCCCAAAGCAAAATTGAGATGTCTGAATAATTAATACTACATAGTAATAATAATTAATTAGTTCTTATCATAATTTCCATGTTCCATAAATATCACCAGCCCTTTAAAAATTTTCAACATTTGCATATGTTGCTTTTTTTTATGCATTTAGTTTCTGTATTCGAACAAAACTGGACAATGGAAAAAGAAAAATACTGTCTTGCCTCTAAAAATATTTATGGTTGCTTTCAAAATATATATTGTATATGTATATTATATTGTTTATCTAGCATACACCTTAAAATGTTACTCGGTTTCATCATGAAAATTTTTTAGTAAATAATCAAATTGTTGGACACTAGTTTTTCTGCTAAAATATATTCTCCAAATGAGAGATAGAAAAGGTTAATTTGACAATGCAGTCAAGTATGGTTCATTTGTAGATGTTCTGTTTCATTTTGCATGATTTCAGAAAAATAAAAAATCGTTTGTTAAAATATTTTATTTTGAATGTCATTATATTTGGTAAATTTAGAAGACCTGTATGATAAAACTTCAATTCCTGATTCATTAATATTGTCTTAAAACAATTGATTTTTTCAAAAACATTTTCAAGGTTTAATGAAATATCTTTCTTAGTATATTTAATATTTCAGTGTATTCTGTTTGTAAACCATGTAGTTATTTGCATCCAAATATTAAGTATTTTACTGAAAAAAAATGTAAACAATCTATAAATGTGTTCATTAATAAAAACTTTGCCTACACTCGAAATATTGTAGTCATTTTTATGTTGTAAATTATTGAAAATTAACTGTATAAAGCATCTCTTATACCTGTAATATATTATATATATATTCCCTTGAATATTAATTATTAGTAATATTGAGATGAATTGAAAATTAACATTTGTAAATTCATCTCAATATTTGTCATCTAACTGCATATATGTGTGCAATTAAATTAACAAAGAAAAGGTACTTTAAAAGGTATAAGAACCTAGTCTTTAATTGCTGAAAAAGAAAAAGCTTTTATTGATTATCTTATAAACAACATTTACTTTTAAAACTAAGCACATTATTTGGTTATCTTATTGACTATTTTAAACATTAAAAATAAAGGGTAGGTATTCTATTACTTTTAAGAATAAATATTTTTGTGCGAAAAAGTACAAAGAAGTTTAAAGAACAAATAAGAATAAAACTTCATTTTATTATTGTTTTATGGGTTATATTTGCAATGTAAATACAGATAAGCCTGGTGAGTAAGTGTTATAAAATTTTTTTATAAAACTGTTATTTAAGTCTGCTACTGTCCAGCTTTTTGCAGAGCTGTAAAAAAGTATTACTTTACCAATAGACTCAAATTATTTGAAGTGCACTAGTGTCTTAACACTACATCCAATTGAGTTAAATTGAATTTTAACACTTTGTAGCGATGAAGTGTTGAAGAAGTCAGGTGGTGTCATTCCACATATTCTTTAACTAATGTTGAAAATTGTGGTATGTTCTGAAAAATTGTTGGTGATGATGTTGCAACTTTACTTGACATTGTGGAAAAATATATTAAATAAATTATATCACAAAACAGTGGCGTATGCAAACTTCCTTCAAGGTGGGGGGGTATAGTTATAACTTTGTGTTAAAATGTGTAATATTTAAGCTAAAAAATTATGGACATTTTATTTAAAGAACTTTGACAAGGGGGGGGGTGAAGGCCCAAACTGCCCCTTTGTATATGCCACTGTCACAAAACTATATTAAACAAAAAAATATAATTGGAAAACATTAGTTATTCAGATTTTTTTTAATGTCTTTTTCTGCTGAGTATTTAATTAGCATTTGAAATCCACAAAATGGAGTAATTAGTGTGATTGCGAGCCTAAACCTGATTTTCAGAACATGCAAGCAAGTTTCCTGAAAAACTATAATATTCAGTTGTATTAAGTAACTGAAAGAAATTTAGAACAAGCAAAGTTAGCCCCAAAACAGTAAAGTATCTGGTTTAAATTAAAGGACCTTAATTATTATTTCTTATTTAAGAATATAAAAGTAAAAGGCAAAGTACATTTTACCTTTTTGTTTAAATTGCAAAGATACTTAGATTTCTCTAATTTGTGCAGGTAAGTTATTCCATACATTGATTCGTGTGTATTGTTTTTGAGCCTGGTACTGAGATCTTTCAGTGGTAGAGAACTGGTAATTTCTAATTATGAAGCTAAATATTTTAATGAAATAAATGAGTAAATTATAATTCTCAGGCCTGCCTCTCAGTGGAGGGGAAATGGAAATTATAGTCCATGAAACTAGAATTTTTGAAAGAGGTGTCCATAAATTATTAGTCAAAACCCAGTGTTCTGTTTTAGGAGCCTAAATATTCCAATCAAGGTATCTATAAATTGGTAATCCTCAGATCTATCTCTCAGTGGAGGGGAACTGGAAATTCTAGTTCATGAAGCAAAAGAGTTCTGTTTCAGGAAACTAAATATTCTATTCAAAGTATCTATAAATTCTAGTTCTTAAAACCAGAATTTCCAGTTGTGAGATCTAGAATTATTTTCAAAACCTAGAAATTCTAATCCCAAATACAATTTTTCTAGTTCAGGGAACTAGAAGATTCTGGGTACCTGGTTCGGAATATTTAACTAGAACTGTCTCGTTCTTTGATCTAGAATTTATAGGGATCACATAGTCCTAGAATTTCTAGTTCCGCCAATTATTTTCTAGATGTCAGAGGCATGTTTTTTTTTCAGTGTAGACTTCTATAATATACAACCAAAGCTATGCAATGTTTAAAAAGTTCTTAACTGTATTTTGTTATTTCCTATTTCTTTTCTATTATTAATAACCACCGTCACGTATTAAATATTGTAACTGTAAGATGAAAACAAGAGGTTACTAGCTTTGGCACATTCATACTGGTGTTATTAAAACGGGAAAATGCCGTTAATGTTAATCCTAATGCCCAAACATCGCAACTAAAAACGGCTCTCTTTATATTATTCATGGCTCTCCTTATAATAACACAAGCCATGTGTCTTCATAAGATATTTCCGCCAGGTCATACGGGACGACACGTGGAAATATATATATATACATCGGAGTCAAAAGAATCACATAGGAAGCGTTGATCGGTAGTTTTTCCTGCATTACTTCTGGGTATTGCGGAAAAAAAACACCAACGAGGAGAAAGTTATGGGTTTCCGAAATTATTTTCTGAAGCTCGTTCCAGAATTATCAGAGATACAGATAATTTATCTTGCATGCATATTTCGGCTAGCAAAATACATCCTCCGATGAGAATAATGTTACACATTTTCGGGCAACCCGCTGTTCTGGGGTTTAAAATAGTTTAAAATTCGTTTTCTACGCGTCAAATAGTTAAATTTTGCGTTTTTGTTGCATCGAAATTTGTTAACTAGAATGCGAGATATGTTTTTTTTATGTTTAACCAATGGTTTCTATGGCGTTTTCTAGAAATCTCGAGAAATATTGGCCCTAGGCCTTCGCTCACCTCACTTTCG
>JAWZYV010018819.1:0-414636 GCA_038373885.1 Cheiracanthium punctorium | reverse complement strand
GGCAAAAATTGAGTGGAAACTTACGAGGGAAATCGTAAACAGTTCCTCAAGACTCAGCAATGAAGAATTTGCATACAGCACTTTAAAACAAGGTTTTTTAAATAAGTGAAAATACCGCTTCTACAGCATCAACACAAAGCCTTAAGCTCTCACAGACATCTGCTCTCTGAGCAAGCAGAAGAAGCAAGAGAGTGGTCCGGGGCAACACACAGGTATTTATAAATGACGTAGAATTTCCCGATGTTTCCCCTTAAAACGTGAATATTGATTACGTCATATGTAAATGAATGTAATGATAATGGGAATTTAAAAATGCATGTAATAAGTTAATGTAATGTATGCATGTAGTGTAAATTAAAATTTTTATTACACTAAAAAGCAGAACTCTTAAATTTTAGCCAATTCAGTACTATCTACATTATTATAACCAAATTATAGTTGTTTTAGCATTGCATATCAGTAAACTAGTTCAGAAAAAGTATTTACTGATAGTTTATCTTGAATTTTAGCTTGGATTAAAAAGTTGGAAAAGAATCTTTCAGTAGCAGCACTTCTTGCTGGACAGATTTGAAGGTGTGCAACCAGTGAGCAGGATTCTTTGAAATTTCCACAAGCTTTTCAAACACTTAGCTACCAATTACCCTGTAATTGGTAGCTAAGTGTTTGAAGACCATTACCATTGACCAGACCACTGACCATTCTGATCACATTTGAAAAATAATCATTAAAAGGGAGTAAGTATTTTCCTTGGAGAAGATAACGCTATTTTGGCCATCTGCATTTAGCTGATGATCATCCTATATCTAAGTCCATGTTCCGTACAATAACTTTCTACAAAGCAGGTGTATCTGCAAGTATCTCTTTTTCTTACTTTTTCAGTTTCTACTGACCATCCAATTTCAAAAAAGGATGCGACAGTTGGGAACTGGGGGGGCATTGTACTTTGAGAATTAATGTATGACATAGGCATCTGACAAGAAATTGATTGCACTGGTTAACTGGCAATATTTGAATACTGTAGATACAGAACAATATAATTGAAACTGATAAATGTAACTTAGGAAGAAAGTCAGTAACGAAACAAAAAGAAAATAAAGATAGCTACTTCATAAGGACATAAATCTTTTCAATACATAATTTTGAATTCATTTTAAACTATTTCTTTAGTTACATGCACGTGAAATCCATGGTTCTGAAAGTCCTCTTAGCAGTCATTAGTACAGTTTCTGAGGGGTGCCAATATTCAGTAGCCCCCCCCCCCCACCTTCTTATGAATATCAAAATTGTGACGGGAAAACTCTAAATGACACATCCAGTGATGTGAGCTTTTCTCTTCTGGCAAATAAATAAATCATTAATTAGGGTTTGTACTCATTTTTCAAAAAGAAATTCCCCAAGTTTTCTAGGTGATTTGTCAAGAATTTTAAGGTTATCAAAAAAAAAAAAAAATAAACATAAGTAACAAGTGATTACATTTTATTTTTGCATGCCCAACATGCCAAGGTAATTAAACTGTGATAATAGTAAACAAAATTACACCAATTCCTCAATTGTAGCTTAAATAATGTATTACATCATGAAATGCGGTTTCATATTCAATTTGACAAAAAAAAAAAAAAAAAAATCAGGAATTATATAAGAGCTTTACAGGAGTGAAAAAAGTTTTCAGGACCACTTCATCTATTGACAGATCCTCGACTAATTTTTTATACTATACTCAGTATGCAAGGTTATCCAGTAAACATTTCCATATTCTTTAGTACCAGGGATATATTTGGGGTGACTTTCAAAAAAAAAAAAAAAAAAAAAAAAAAGAGTGGCTTCAAGCTGAATTTTTAGAGAGCCATTGGACTTTTTAGGTCTATGAATTGTTCAAGATGCACATTGAATGTGTGAAATTGTAAAGTATATGAATAAGAAGTTCTAAAATAAAAGTTCATAGGGTGGTCATAATCCCTCACTGGAACTGCCTTTGTTCTGAAAATGTAAAATTTAAAAACAGCTGTATGAAAAAAGATGTTTCATCTCTTATATGTCTATTCCGATAGTGTGCACATATCATTAGGGAAGTAGTCGGCCACTGCATGGAGATAAGAAAGCCATAAAAAGAAATATAAAAAAGAGGGGTAACTTTTTTTAAATTCCAGGGTTGGAGCTGGATTTTCCAGGAAAGCTAAAATCTCAATAAGGTTTCCCAGAGTGTTAAGAGTCAATTTTCAACGCCCTGAGTTTTCCTGAAGGCGTATGAACCCTATTAAGGCTGTTATAACCTTTATTAAATTATAGACCTTAAGCATATTATCAGGGATGAAAGCACCAAACAGTTAAAAAGACTGAACTTTGCTGCGGATCATAGAAAACACAAATTATTATGCATTTAACACATTACCTGTTATTCTTTTATGTGTATTCATTATTAAATTAACTAATATTCATTATATCACTGTATTCAGTATAACTAAATTCATTAAGCTAATTTACATACTAAATCTCAAATGCATCAATCATGTTGAAAAAGGCTGAAAACTTTCACGCCTGTATTATACAAGAATGTTATTTTCCAATTTTTGCCACTGTCCTGGCAAAAGTAACAACTCTGACACTAACTAAAAGCTGATCACACAAAGCATTGCTTTTGTATGGAATGGCGGTTGGTATCTGATCATTTTGATAACCGTGATAACAATAAGCAACATTTACTGTATATGAAAGTGACTATTCAATTCGAAAGCTTTACAGTAGGCATATCTGGGCATGACTGTAACTTCTCATTAAGAAAATCTTCGCATATTTGATTAAATTAATTTCTCTCAAAAAAATGTCAAAAGAGAGAGAAAAGTTTTTTTTTTTTGTTTACAAGTACAGATATGCCAAGTTTTCAAAATCAAAAAGCCTGAGATCTTCTGCTTTTCTAAACCAAAAGGCCTGCTGTTTCTCGCATATACTTTTTGGAGTAAAATGAATATTTTTTTTCTTCTTCTTTAATACCATGCATATCCATATAATCATAGATTACACAACTTAAATAATGGGATTACGCTAAGTAAACATGAAGATTTGTCAAAAGAAATATCAGAAAATATAAAATATCAGTTAAAATACACACGATTAAGTATTCACAACTAAAAATTAAAGTAAGATACCTTATAACTCTTGAAATAATGTCTAAATTCATAAAAAATGTACATTTGAGAAAATTATGTTTCCTGAATAAATTCTTAAAATCCAGAGAAAATGAAGAAAAATACCAAGTTCCAAAATAACGTACAAAAAGCCTGAGACTTGGCATATATTTGCAAGTATAATTTATTCAGTTAAACACTCACTTCTAGGATTTCTTAGCTAAGATAATATTAGTCTTGGCTGGCTAATACAATGCGCTATTTAGAATTTGTAGGACAGAAATAAAAGTATTACATTTCATTAAACTTTTTTTCATGCATATCTGCATTATAACTTAATTATGACTGAATATCTATTTGTTATAAACAAATGGGGGACATCGTTATGTTACTTTACAGCAAAATGTAGAGAGCTTCTACTGTATCTATATTATCTTCAAAGATAATCCTAGAAACTTCAGTTTTACATATTCCCTCCTCCCCGACGATTAAATTTCTGAAAATCTGAACACTTAGTTTTTAAAGATTTTTTTTTTTTTTTTTTACTGTTATGCTGCCAAATTCTAGAATTCATTTCATATATTTAAAAATATCAAACTTACATCTGATTGCAAGCCTCTCTGCTGATTGCTTTCATTTAGCTGTTGGTCAACTTCAGTGCTATCCAACTAAAAATAAAATAATCAAAACTAAATCAAACAAATACATAATGATTTTTTATGCAATTAAAAAAACTAAATAAGCAATTTTAATAATTTTCTTTGATAAGTTTAAATTATGGCAAAATATTATCCTCTTTCTTAAAATATAATTAAGTTTCCCAAAGTATTGCGCTGCTTTACATGTTGATTAACCTCATGACAATTTTTAAAAATGAATCAACTTCATTACTCTAATTATTTGACCAATAATCACAAAAATATATGAATAAATGTTAGTATTAAACACAAGATAAACACTAAAAACGCATCTAATTGAAATTAAAATTATGTGTAAGTTTATTAAATTCAAAGCGCAAATTAAATCGATCAAGAACTAACTTTAAAGACACATTTCGCAATTAAACAATAAAATAAAATAATAAAAAACAAATAATACCAGGATCCGATAGGTCGGCTTATTTTTAATAAGCATGGAACGTTTGGGAGGTTTAAACTTCATAGCGCTTTGGTCAAACATTCCCATTTGAAACTGAACCGAAGTCTCTCCCCCACTTCACCGCACCAGTCATTCACTGTTGCTTTGATACACGACCGAACTTGTTCGAAGGGAAAAGACGACAGAGATATTGCACCACAGCGGGCGGGGGATGTCGTCATCCCGCGTGGAAACCACAGATGGTTTTCGTAAATAAACTAATCTTAGCAACACATAACCATTCCTACAAGTTCTAACACATTTTCGATAACGCAATAAATGCTGATTCAGAGGAATTAGAATATATATATATATATTAAACTATCGAAGAATTGACGCATTAAGGTTTAGTTGTGGTACAGACGAAGCGCGTTTTTTGTGGAATAATACTTAAAATACCGCAGAAGAGTTATGAACTTAGTCGAGCACTTACTAAAGATATAAACAACAGCGTGAAAAGCGAAGTTTTAAACAATTAACCAATATTAAAAAAATTCATCTTTCTCTCCCCTTAAAAAATATTGTTTCGGTAAGGAGATAAAAACTTATTTTTTATTAGGTAGTTTGAATGTTAGGTATAAATACATTAAAACGGCAACACAAATAAGTAGATTTATACAGAACGGGCAATCTTAAGCTCAATTAACTATTTCAGTTTGTTAAATCTAGCATTAGGTGAACTAGTTTATCTGATACTGTTTTTATATAGTGTGTAAATAATTTTTGACAGTGTATAATAACACTGAAATCGTTAATAAAGATTTCACATTGAAAAAACATCTTTCTTAAAATTCTTTTGATAATGATGTAGCTCATATTATTATTATTATTATTTTTTTTTTTTTTCAATCTACCTTGTGACTCCATTTGGAGTTCCTTTCGTGAACAAATGATCTTAAAAAATTGCAAAAATAAACCGATAACTATCATTGTAGTATAAACTTAAAATATTAGGTCATTATGAAAATGGGTTGTAAAGAGAAATTTAGACAATTATCTACAGTAAATTTCAAGTTTAAATACTTGGTAAACCAATACAATAAAAAAATGCATTTCTGAAATGTTGAAAAATCCTCAAATTGTTATTACCGGCAAAAATTTTCATTACTGTCAATCTTGTTTGCAATGTGCAGTGCCACAAATACAAATCAAGTCCCCCGGGACAAACCTTAATTTTGCTACCCCGCTGAATGCGGCGACCGGGGCACACACCCCCTCAGTTGCGACCCTGACACAATGTTTTTATATCTTCACATATTAAAAAATATGCAAATTAAATAAGGGCGGAGGGGGGGGGGATTCCCAGTAAATTGGAACCCCATAGATAGATTTCGCATACGCCAAAATTAGGGAAATTCCTACACATTGCGTTCTGCCTGTTTGGGAGTTGTTTATTGGGTTACTGGATTCTAATTTAAAAGGAAGCAGCGCCACAAAGTGTACGTCATCCAGACTCAGGTCTGCATCTCTTAGAAAGCGACAAAATTAAGGTCTGCCCCAGGTGAAGTATCTCTAGTAGCGGCTCCTATGCGAACACCAATACTCGGCAGGGGCGTAGCGAAAGGGGGGGGGTTAGGAGGTCATACCCCCCCACAAGGAATTTTTTGCCCTACAAAATGTATATTCTTCACTACATTATCACACACACGTATACATATATATGAGTTGTAGTAGTCGTAACCCCCCCCCCCCATGAAAAATTTCTGGCTACACCCCCGATACACGGTAGTCACATAAATAAAATAACGGTGTTTCAAATTGTCCAATGGAACTTAAGACATAAAAGGGAAGTAAAAATAAAAGATACTTTTTAAGTTGTAACAACTCCTGCACTGATTTAGAAAAAATTACTTATTTGACCAGTAAAGTCAGCGACTGGTCTCAGTGGCGGATCCAGAAAAAAGTTCAAGAGGGGGCACAAAACATTTTTGTCGCATTTTCTTATGAAATCACTAGAATTTACAAAACAAGTCACTCTTCTATAGTGTAAATTTAGTTTGTCTGGGGGGGGGGGCAGGTGCCCCTCCCCTCAGGATCAGCCAATGACTGGTCTTACGTCAGTTGTAATAATGAAACTTTGTTCAATTGGGCGGTGATGGCAAAACACATAAGGTAAATGCTTGATTAATGCTATTCACATATCAGTGACTTTCGAATGCTATTTTTAAAGCTACTGACTTACACCGGAAATGTGGGTCGATTTGAGACTTTTTAAGGATAACTGACCACACTCATGATAGATTAAAGATAGAATAACGCTCCGGACAACTTGCCTGACCAATTTCGGCGAATGCGAGCATTAAGAGGAGGGTAAAGAAAGAAAAAAAAAAAAGCAAGCTTCGGTGCTTTAAATGCCCCTCCCTCCGAAGTCCTAATGCTAATTACTTGACTGACAGTCATTTCTTCCTTTGATTAGTGGCGTGAGAGGAAAATGTTATGCGCTGTGCGTTATAGCAGACAAAAGGGAGAAAATATCTCTAAAACACTTTACCTGGATATTATTACTACTAATAGATGGCTGTATAACGTAAATTATATTTGTTTTTATATTAGTCGAGCTATCTCCAGTGTCTATGGGTTCTTCTTTAATATGCATCTCAAATGTCGTCACACAAATACAGTTGATTAAATAGCATCAATTACAAGATTAACAAATAGTGTACAGTACTTTTAAAGCGATTACTTCCACTTATTTAAATTTTCAAACATAAAGTAGAATAAATCATGAAAGAATATTTCTCATCTGAAAAACATTCAAAGAAATTAACTATTCAATAATTTGATAAACCAGAGACACGTAATATCACAGAATTCCACTACGCAGCATGCCTAGACAAGTGTTTTTGCTTGATTTCACGTCACGACATGGCCCAACCACGCTTACTTTCAAAAGTTTTCCATGTAGATGTATACGGCTGACGCATGCGTGATTCTATTGGCGGACAGCCGCTTTTCTTTGGGTAAGGGATTTTGGGTCGCAGACCTTTATTCTGCTCTTCCTAGCGTAAGCATGGTTCGCGGACCGCCCTCGAGAATTCGCACACATTGTTTTCCCCAAAATTATCAAGCGGCTTTTAAATGGTGGCGGAACGCATGGCTGGTTACAAATACACAAGCATTTTAACATAAAAACACAGGACTATAGATAGGAGAGGGTTATTAATCAAACCCCGAAATTTGTAACAAAACACAGTTTAAAAGATTAAATGTTATTTAATCTTTTAAACTGTGTATGTTATTTTACATAAGTTTTAATTATTGCACATACGCAATAATTAAAACTTGTAAAATAACATACATAAAAGTTTGACAAACAAGCAAGTAGTTTCACAGGTAACTTTTATGAGTGTTATTTTACACAGTTTTAAGTACTTTATACTGAAGTTTGTATTTCAATATTAGGTGCCCGCAGTAGCCCCCCCCCCCCCAAAAAAAAAAAAAACGCCTTAGCGTAACATGCGTTTTAAAATATATATTTTGTTTAGGTCAAACAGTTGTATTTTTTAATTTATAGCCACAGAGCCGACCCAAAGGCGTGCGCGGCCTCTTTTCTATCATGCCGTATGTAATTTACTACTGGCACAGGTAGTACATATTAGCTTTAATTTCTTGTTAATAATTTATTTAGAGGAAGAATTTTATTCTGTATTCGATACAACATTCTAAAAGGTTTTATTATTAGTTAGAAAGCAAATTTGAGTAAAATGAAATCCTGAAATCATTATGCAAACTAAGCATATGCACGCATGTATTGTTATTCTTATATGTTATACACTTGACCCACATAAATGTACACAATAAATGCAAACAAATATGGAAAATTATTTATCACAAAGCTACATACATCTAATCTCTGCATTATACTAGAGGTCCCCAAAACATAATTTCCAATAATAAAATTTAAAATTATCGTACATAACTTTTTTTTTGGATCAAAGGGAGAATAGGATAAAAAAAAATTATATTAATAACTAATTTTTTAAATTACGAAATTAGATATGCCTTTAAGCAAGACTTTAAAAATACACTATGATTTGTTTTGCTACTTTTCTGTCTGGACACCAGCTAATTTTTTCTTTTAGTTTAATAGATTTGATAATTTTACATAATACTTTTTCTTTCTTTTTTAGTTAGGGAGGGGAAAGGTAAAAAAGTAAATGATAATATATACATTTTTTAAATAAATAAATCTACAACTCATTTGCACAACAAATGTATCCATATGCTTTGCTTAACTACATTTCTATTTGTGCAACTCTGTACATTGGATTTATACAGTAATACCTATGCAGGGTTGGGTTTTTGACAGGACAGAGGTAAAAAACGTGTTTGAACTGGTAAAAACTGTCAAAACTACTTTTTCTTTATTTTATGGTCCAGGAAACAACAAATTTCTATATAAATTTTTCTTAGCTATTAAGAACTATAATTATAGTTAACACATATATAATTATTTTATTATGATGTGTTAAGTCAGGAAATTACTAAAAATATTAAGTAATTAAAAATCTCGATAACTACCTTTAAGAACATATAAAACATTATTTAATACGGCGGATTAATTAGTTAAAATTTTTTATTTGGGAATACCTTATTCCCCCGTACATGATATATATTTCGGTTACACACATAACCATCATCAGTCGTTTTTGGATTCTGGATCCAGAAACGACTGATGATGGTTATGTGTGTAACCGAAATATATATCATGTACGGGGGAATAAGGTATTCCCAAATAAAAAATTTTAACTACCTTTAAGTTTTTGCGATGAAATTTAAAATCAGAATTTTGCACTTATAAAATATTATTCCTTTTTTATTTTATTTTTTAGGATACACATGGATGCCTGGAGAAGCTTAAAATATCTATCCAAAATTTAAAACCACCCAAAATATGAACCAAATAAAGAACCACTGCTACTTTAATCCTGCTAAAGCTGTCATTTAATTAAAAAGTTTGCATTAATAAAAAGCAAAAATTATGTAAACTGACACTTTTAGCAATCAGAATTACTGCTTTCCTTTCTACTTCCTGTTCCTTCCTACATAAAAAATCTCTCTATTTTGAAAAAAAAAAAAAAAAAAATGGTAAAGGCCGCTGTCAGAGCCTGTTGACCTATCTTCTCCTAAACTGTGGGGATTTGAATTTCGAGAAACATGTTCTCGAATGCAGGAAACTGATAAGGTGACTTAAATTTCGAAAATCGAATTATTTTAGAAGATATTAATAAAAAACTGAAAAAATAAACATAATGGTTGCCAGATTTGGCATAAAATCATTCATTCCTTTGCAACAAAGCGTTTCCAAGTATCTAGAATTGCGTGAAATTTACAAACATGAGTTAGAATTACACCCATTTTACGCCAAAATAAAAACTATATGAAATAAGTAACTCAAAATGTGTTACACAAAGTTGACAATTTTCAAATAGTAAGTTCGCTTAGACAACAGAAATTTAGAATTAGCGATTATTTGTTTTTCCAAAACAGAATAACTAATATCTTGAAAATGAAAAATAATTAAAATGCAGATTATTTTAAAGCCGATTCTCGTCCAGCTGGATTATTTGCTACCAGTAGAAATAGTTGGCAACGTTAACTATGCCATTATAGCAGTTATAGTACACTTTGGATATTTGCTAGCGCGACGAGATGGTATAATTCGTGGTGTTAAGTACGCCAATCTGCAAACGATTATGTAAATGAAAATATGGATAACGGTTTTCTGGTAACCTTAAATGAACAGTAAATATAGGTTGTGAGCATGTGTAAATCTCCAAATAATGAAAAGTCGCCATTGGTGGCAAGCTATCCTAACTGTTCCGTAGTTTTTATCAAAGAAAACATATGAATTACTGTTTTCTTAGAGCTAATTATTAACTATACATATATGCAAGTCGCCAAATTATGAAAATTCTCCATAATTGGCTAATAGGCAAGGCGTCCCATGGGTTTCACATAATTACAAATAGTGCGAGGTTTAAATTTTTATGTTCCAAGCAACATGCAAGAACCAAGCAAAATGTGTAGCTCGGTAACATTTTATCTTATCCAAAGTTTGGGTTTTGTTTGTTGAAATTATGTCTTTTTTATGAATAAGTCTTTTTAGGGGCCAAATGCCTCATACGAAATGCGAGCATAGCGAGTCTAGGGGCCTTGGCCAATAGTTTTACAAAAAATTCTAAGGCTGGATAACTTCTACTTTACATCCCTAGGCATGATAGACATTTACATTACTAGATATTAAAAATGAGTCAAAAAAAGTACATTTCAATCAAGTACATTGGTTTAAGTTAAAACAAAATAAAGAAATAATAACATAAAAATTCATTAAAAAAAATCATTTCTATTTGAACTTGCGCTCTTCAATGAAAGTTTTTCTTCACTACTTTATATTAAAAAAAAGTGGTTAAAAAATCATAAACTTGAAATAAGAATCAATCAACTTTTAGCAGATTTCCTCATTCCGTTATGTAAAATGAATTTAATGCAAATACATATTCTTTTTAAATTATAAAATTAGGGTGATGATTTTTTGGTTTTGGATAACTTTCAGATGGATAAAAATAACTTTATAAAACTAAATCAAAAAAGGCATTTGTATATTTTGTGACTGCATTAGAAGTGTGAATAAAAAAGCATTTAAGGGGAAAATACTCATTTACCTATAAGAATGCAAAAAGATTGAAATTGAGTTGGCAGCTATGAAAAATTGGTACAATACTATTAAACTGGAATGATTGGCAGCTGTATATACAAATTGAGAAGTTTAAAAAATTATTTTTTTTCTTCCGAGCGGCAGCAAAGTTATGCATACTAGTGGTTAGGACACACTGCTGTAGAGCATTGGCCTCAATTTTTAAATAAGGTCTTGAGATCAACCACTTACCTTTTTAATTATTGCAAGGTACCAAGCTACAAGTAATTATATAAAGTAAAAAAGAGAGATAATAACTAGTTTTTATGTTCAGGTGGTTGGTCCCTCGTCTGAAATTGGTTCAAAATTAGGGGACCCGAGCAAAGTTGGACTTCCTCTCACTGGGGCTCATTCAAATGGAAGCTGTTCCCTTCTGCCTACTGCCGCCCTATTTGGAGGATCTGGCACTGCTCTGCAGTTACAAGAGGACATCACAAACAACAACAATGTTTAGTTTGCAGCAGAGACACCAACTTAAAACTCCCCTAGTTTATATTTATTGAACCTTTAGATCAATTAAATGTTTGTTTAGAATTATAAAGCAGCTCAGCATCTGTTGATCCTCCCCTCCCCCCTTCCTCTCGATTGTACCCAAGTTCTAAAGTAACCAAATGCATGTCCAACAAATAGCAGGATTTTATTTTAGAACTGATTCAATTATCAATTTTTCTGTGGGGAGAATAGGTTCCAAGCACACAAATATTTATCCAGGATGAAAGAAATTTCTTATTCAAACAAGAGTTTTAGAGCAAGAGTGCACGGCCACCAGACCTTCAGCATAGTATAAAAGCTGAAACTTTCTCTGCGCGTATTCTCCAATAGAGGTAGGAATAATCGGCCACTATAAAGTTTGGATGATCGTGGCTTTGGCAGATAACAGGTGGCAAAGGTGCATAAAACTGCAGAAAATTTTCGCCATTTCATAAAGCTTAATTTTTTTATATATTCTTCTTTGCAGTACTAGAAATCACTTTATCCCTTGCCAGACACTTTTCCATCGTGGTAAACCCCCGCCAGACAACCTCAAAGTCATGGAAAAGTAATTCTATTACGAGCACGTTGCAGCATTGTAAGAAAGTTCAGAAGTAGCAATATAAAATGTGCGTGGTTTTTTGTGACAGCTTGACGTACTTCGTGCAGTATTTTACGAACACAACAGTTTTCCATGACTTTGAGGTTGTCTGGCGGGGGTTTGCCACGATGGAAAAGTGTCTGGCAAGGGATAAAGTGATTTCTAGTATTGCGAAGAAGAACATATAAAAAAATTGAGCTTTACAGGGTGTCTACCAAATTTCTGAAAGTCAATTTCTGGACTTTTTCCTGACTTTTGTGAGGTCCCGGGAAAAAAATTCCTGACCACTGCATTTTACTTTGAGAAATTGCACAATTCCCCCTCCCTTGTCTTTATATTTGCATATTTTGAACAAATTCTCGAAATCAATTTTAACTGAAGTATACAGAATTAAGCTTTCATCCATTGAGAAACAGAAGTAGTCGCACTTTCTGATAGAATTAACTAACTGTTCTTGGAAATACGGTCCTAAACCATAAGTTACAAAGTAAGCTATTTTGTCTTTTACCCTCCCGTCAAGATTGACGCGTCCCCATTTTTCCCTCATACAAACACATCACTTGCTTGATGCTTTTGCGGTCCGAAAAATGCGTTGCAGTTGCTTTCGGTTTCGAGTCTGACAATTAGAGAGAAAGGGTTAAAAAAAAAAAAAAAAAAATTCTTTTGGTGAATTTTCCGGACCTACTATCTAATTTCCCGGTTTTTTACGGACCCATTTTCCAATTTCCCGGCTTTTTCCAGACTTTCCGGAGCGGTAGACACCCTGCTTTATGAAATGACGAAAGTATTCTGCAATTTTATATGCCTTCCACCTGTTACTTGCCAAAGCCATGGTCATCCAAACTTTATAGTGTACGATTGTTCCTACCTCTGTTGGGGGGGGGTATGCACAGAGAAAGTTTCAGCTTTTGTACTATGACGAAGGTCTGGCGGTCGATGGCTCTTAGACTATTTATTATAACATTTATGTTTTTTTTTTTTTTTAAATCTGTGACTGACTGATTTTATATTTGTATTGTGACAAGCCCTAATAGAATATAATCAAATAATTGATACTTTTTCTTAAAAAAAAAAAAAAAAAAGCTTCTCAAAATTTTTTAATAGATTTTCCCTACAAGTTAACAAAAATTGTTCCTTCAAATTTTCTGGGCGCTCTACCCCTATGTAAATTTTTCATGTGGGTGCTCTAGCCCTGGAACACCTGTTTCGTAGAGTTGCTTTCTGAAGCTGACTCAGGAAATACAGTTTTTCAGCTATGTTGCCTTAAAGGAAACATGCCATAAATGGCTTATATTCAAAAGACAGAATAAAATCAGAAATATGCACATAATGTTTAATATTATTAAATTGGAATAGGTTTCAACTTATCAATTTTTGTAAATAAGAATTTTAAATAAAAGAAGGAAAAAAGAATCTAGAATGTTTCTTTACAAACTATACTACAGTCAAATCTTGTTATACGGTCACCCTGCATATATGGTCTCTTTTGAAAAGTCCCGGCTGACTGAATAGGACTTCTATATACTTTAATATCACTTATATGATCACACAATCATAGCCATACCCGCTTATACGGTCACTTTGATCACAGTGGGAAATATTCTGAACTTACTGGGCCAAAACAAGCAGCATCTGCTTAATGCCAAATTTTGCAAATCATTTTTTCCCCCCCATTTGATCCACAATGATTTCAGAAGATTTAATTCTCACACATTTATATATATTTTTCTTATTCTGAATAGGAAACATCTTTCAAAATCATGGCCCAGCATGATCGCAGCATTGCCGGTAAATTGTGCTTTATTAAACAAGCACTCGGTACTTAACTGATGTGTCACATACAGCCAAAAAAGCAATTCTAAATTTAACTACAGACTTGCTTTTTTAGTCCTTTAGACTTTTTTCCGATGCTTCAGCAAATGTGTAAGGGGGGAATACAGCTCTTTTGCCCAAAAGCCCTAACGCAGGGGCAAGATAAGGAGGACTGCGACAGTTCAGAAAGGCTGGTTTTAAAATGTGAGAATAATTGAAATCCTCACACTTCTTACCTTAAAAATAAACTATCTGTTATTTTTTAAATTTTAGCAGTATGTAAGGGAAAATGGCAGGAAACTGAAAAAGGGAAGATTTAATATTCCTGCAGGAAGACAGAAGAAAAGTTCAAAATTAGAAAGTCTTCCTGGAAAACAGGAAGAGTTGGCTGCTATGATAAGGTCACTTTCCTACAGCCCCCATGGGTGACCTTATAACGAGTTTGACAGTATTATTTTAACAAATAGGAACCCCTATATGATTTATAAGTTACATAAGTAAAACAGGATTCATACAGCTTACGGAAAATAAAATTTAAAGTTTTAACATTACTTTTTAAAACCACGTAAAAATATAATTTTCAACAGCATTGTTACAGTTACCACAATGTGTAGTCAGAAAAATCTTAAATATAGGTTAGGTTCAAATAATATGTATATATATCATATCTCTCTCTTTTTTTTTTTCTTTCTTGGGAAGAGGGGGGTAGTAGTAGTAGTTTCCATTGTTTGCGACAAGGAATTTTCTAAAGAAGTTTTGAGAAATATTGTTGTGTAGTAGTTTGTAATAACACAAACATAACTCCAGACACTCTGGGGATCGGAAAGAATTTTGCCCAAATTCTGAATTTTTCAATTGATGAATTTAAAATAATCTCAACAGCCTTGCGATTATGCATTTTTGCACAGTCAATCCAACTTTTTGTGAGGATGCAGTACAGCAAAAATGAGCATCCCAGAGGCGCATGCAGACAGGGTCTGATTAACCTCAAAAGTGAGGGGAAGCTCAGTCTTGTTTTGCCCGCCCTCCCCTTTTTATTTGGGAAAAGAGAAGTTTTTTAATGATTTTCTTTGATGAAAATATTTTATTCATTGAAATGAAATTTCATTAATTTAATTAGTTCTAATGATTTCCTTTGATATAAATATTTTATTAATTAATCTTCATGATAGTTTAGCACATTGTAACAAAATTTTACAGTATTCTTGAAATTACTTCTAAAAATAAACTATAAACATTACCTTACTGGAATATTAAACTTTATTTGTTTAGAAGTACTTTTTATTACATTTTTTTCTTTTCTTTTTTTTCCCTCTGGAAATTCTTTGTTTTGATAACAGCATAAAAGTTCAGAATTAATTTTGATATTTAGAAGATATTAAACATTATATGCAGAAAGTCTACCCCTTTCTGCCAACGAATTTTCCCCATAATAGAAAAAAAATCTCTCAACTAGAGCAGATATCACAGGCAAAGACATCGCAAACTGAACCAATTTAGAAGTGTTGGGACATGAAGTATGACTTAAATATATCTTTCCACTTTTCCTCAACAAAAATCTTCACAATAAAAAGACCATTTATATACAAAATTTTGAATTCTTATTAAAGTTTTTCAGTCAATTTTGGACCCCCTTCAAATTCAGAGGGAAGCTCAAGCTTCCCGAGGCTTTTCGGTAATCAGGCCGTGTAGGCAGGCAATGAAAGACTTGCATTCTTGCAATCACCAATTTAATTTTTGTGGAGCAGCTGCAAAACAGGCACAAATTTTGTTTGTATCAACAGTTCCCACCTCTTTCTCCACCTAAAATTGCTGTACAGCAGAGCTGTCACCAATTTGGCAATGTTCTTTGGTGCAGGAGAGGAGATTTCCCGACGTTGACTGCAAATTCTATATTTTCAAGCATAATTCCTGAGTTGAAAAAATTCAGATACATTTTCCAACTGCTGGAGAGCCTGATAGCTATTTCGGCTAATCTTGAAGCATTTACTGTAGTTGCTGGGCCACAGGGCTGGTTTCAGTTTCAGAAACTATTTTTTGTTGTGCTAAATTTGGCATTAGTTTGTAAAATGTAAACAAGCTTTGTGACAGTTGGTGAAACTTTGATCATGATTCAAACCAGGACAATCCATAACTTTAGTGTATTTAAAGTCTTTCAGAGGTAGCCCTGCAAATAAACTACTCAGTAGATTGCAATAAAAAAGGGCAGCACATAAGTGTATCTTACATAGTCGTTAATACAAGTTTTTAACATTCTATGACAAAAATCGTACAGTCGTTTTGGAGTTATGTGAGCAAGGTTTGTACTCATTTTTCAAAACTTTTTATTTATATGCCCCACTCTAAGGTAATGAAGTAATGATAGCATTATGGTAATCAAAATTATGCTTCCTCTCAATTTTAACATAAACAAGGGATTACATTTATATCAAACATGGTTTCATATTCAATTTGACCTATGAAAGAATCAGAAATTATGCGAGAGCTTTACAGGAGTAAAAAAATCTTATGTGGACAACACATGACTTTCTTGCATGTCTATTAAATCAAAAATGTTTTCGGCGCGCTTCATATAAACTTATTTTGTTTCAAAGATAAAATATCAGTAATAGTAAGGTTTAGCGATTTTTTGCCAAGTATTTCGATCTTGCCAAGCTGGGGTCACATTTGAAAGATTTCCTTCTGACATTTAATTTCACCAAAAGCCTACAAGCTTGGGATAGTTTGCGAGATTTTGGGGATAGCCAAAGTAGTCATTGACCACAGACTTTCAATGAATTGAATTCATCCATACACTTTAATGTATTTAAAGTCATTTGGCTCAACCTGTAAATAAATTCCCAGTCGATTGCAATCAAAAAAGTTATTGAAAACAGTTAGATATAACAATAGTTCTAAATACAAAAGTTCAAAATTCTACGGGTTAACGTTTTAGTTATACAAAATAATTTTTGGCAGCAAATTTGGCAAAACTCACTAAGGTCAACGACAAATGGCGAGTTTTGGGCATGGATCAAACAACACTGGTGATAGACCAGTGCCAAATTTGGCAATATTTTGCCAAAACTCGGCAAGGTCGATGATAGATGGCGAGATTTTGGCCATGGACCAAACAATGATTGTCTACAGTTATATAATATTGAAGATGTACATAGACATTCAAGCATTGAAATTTTTTTCGGTGGTCCTATAAATAAACTCTCCAGTAGATTGTAACCAAAAATAGAGACGGACAACTAGATGTTACAACAATTTTATACATGAAATTTCAACATTCTACGACTAATAGTTATTGAGATTTCAGATTTAAATACATACCCACGAACACCAAAAGTCACCAAGCCTGGTGACTTTTAGCATAGTTCTTGAGGGAGGCGAGTGACCGTGGTCGGACCATTACCTAATTTATATGATGGGACAGTATTGCGCTTGAAATGGATGAATGCCCCTAAAATTGCCATTGACGGTAATGTATTGGAAATCTTTTGAGTGTTCCTGTAGCAGAACTATACATGATAAACACACTTCTTTTAATGGAGAAATTCATTTTGTAACTCTTAACAGCATATATCACTTCTGAGTCGTTTGAAATAGTTGAATATTTCTAAAATACGCTTTAATGAATTTCGGCCCATAGAGTCTAATGTATTTATAATCTTTTGGGCAGCCCTGTAGATAAACTATGCAGTCGAATGGAACCAAAAGGGAAGCTGCACAAGTAGATGTTGCAAAATTCCTAAATATAAAGTTTTGACATTCAACGCCTAATAGTTTTTGAGATATGCGAGTTTAACGAATTTCGTCCCATAGAGCATAATGTATTTCGAATCTTTTGGGAGGTCCTGTAGAAACTATTCAGTCGAATATAAGCGAAAGGGGAGGTGCACAACTAGTTGTTTCAGCAATCCTAAATGTAAAGTTTCAACATTCTACGACCAATAGTTTTTGAGATATGCGAGATTAACATTTTTCGTCCCATAGAGCATAATGCATGCATTTTTAATCTTTTAGGCGGTCCTGTAGATAAACTATCCAGTCGATTGAGACCAAAAGGGGAGGTGCACAACTAGACCATAGGGGGGGGGGGAGGAGAGGAGGAGAGACAGAATTTTCTTGAAATTCCAGGGTTGAAGCTGGATTTTCCTCCAGCTAAGGAGGTCCTATTCTGGGGCCAAAACTATTTCAAACGGACATTTCCCGGAGTTTTAAGAGCTAATTTTCAATTCCCTGAGTTTTCAGGAGGGTGTACAGACCTTGTCTGAATTACATACAAATGCCATGCAGATACTTGGCAAAATAAATGTGGTAAATATAGATTTTTGAGAATATTCTTTTTTTTTTTTTTTACTACACTAGGGGCTAAAGCCCCTAGACTCGCTACGCTCGCATTTCGTATGAGGCATTCAGCCCCTAAAATGACTTCATAAAAAAGACATAATTTCAACAAATAAAACCCAAAGGTTGGATACGATAGAATGTTACCGAGCTACACATTGCTTGATTCTTGCATGTTGCTTGGAACATAAAAATTTAAACTTAGCACTGTTTTTAATTATGTGAAAGCCATGGAACACCTTGCGTATCAGCCAATTATGGCGAATTTTCATAATTTGGCGACTTGCGTATATGTATAGTTAATAATTAGCACTAAGAAAGCAGTACTTCACATTTTTTCTTTGATAAAAACTTCGGAACAGCTGGATAGCTTGCCACCAATGGAGACTTATTTGGTTATTTACACATGCTCACAACCTATAATTACTGTTCATTTAAGGTTCCCAGAAAACTGTTATCCATATATTACATAATTCTTTGCAGCTTGGCATATTTAGCACCACGAACTATATCATCTCGCCGCATTGGCATATATCCAAAGTGTACTATAACTGCTATAATGGCACAGTAAACGCCACCAAATATTTCTACTGGTAGCAAATTCTCCAGCTGGACCAAACCGGCTTTAAAATAATCTGCATTTGAATTATTTTTGATTTTCAAGATATTGGGTTCTAATATTTTTGAATTCATAGTTTAGATTCACCCTGCTTGGAAAGATACCATTTTGTCAGATTGTACCTAATGCCAAGATGGCACTTTTAAAATCCGTTAGTAGTAGTTATTCTGTTTTGGAAAAATGAATAATCCCTAATTCTAAACTCCTGTTGTCTAAGCAAACTTACTATTTGAAAATTGTCAACTTTGTGTAACACACTTTGAGTTATTTATTTCATATACTTTTTAATTTGGCATAAAAAGCATAGCTGCCAACCTCGGAGAATGAAAATTAGGGAGACTTTAAAAAACCCTTGTTATCGATGTAAAAACTTCATGTACACATGCGTAATATATCAATAATAAAAAAAATTACATATACAAAAAAATTTTATAGCTTGAAACATTTATTAAATCAGCCAATTTTAAAATGTGGTACTTTTTTTAAAGAAATAAACAATTTTTTAAACAGTAAATACTTTTGAACTATTTTCATTCATGGGTGCTGTCAGCAGAGGGCAGGGCACTTGCCCCCAGCTGGATTTTTGTATACAGTGTTTTCCCTTGCTTTTTTGTTCTTTTCAACATAAGTAACCATACTTTTAAGTAATCCCCCCCCCCGGTGAATATTCTGGCAGCGCCCATGTTTGCATTACAAATGAATTAAAAGACCGAGAACATTTTGTACATTTCGAGCCGTATTTTTTTGGCTATATTGGAATCTGGGAACATCTTTTTGAATAATGCTCCTGCGTGATTCGAGCAACTTAGTGGCAAGTTATGCTCAATGATGAACTTAGTAAATAAGCACTCTGCTTTTATCACGCTTACATCCTGGGATGTAGCAAATGAGAAGTCAATCTTGAACAGTTTGTACACGCTTTAGTGTTGGTAATTTCTCCACCCCGTACGTGATAGCAATATCACATGTACTATATGTGCAAAATGCAAAGTTTGCACCTTTATTTGACAGTTTGATAAATTTAAAGTCCTTGGAATAATCCGATTTAAATTGCATTAAATACTTCTTTAGAGACATAATTTTAACGCTCACTCAACTATGAACATGTCAATCTAGCATGTTCGATTGCTAAATACATAAACATACACGCGCTGAGTGGAGTGGGGAAGCTCTGTAATTCGATTCTGCGGAGTGTTATCGATAACCCCAACCATTGTCTTTCGGAAATTGACGGGGGATCGGCAAGAAAGCTTGCTACATTCTACGTGCTATGACGTCATTACGAAATATCAGATTCGGCCAACAGCAAAGTTTCTTCAGTTACTGTCGTTAGCATTTAGCAAGTTCTGTAAATTTTTTTTTCAAAAATTGATAAGTACATAAAACATGGGAATAATTTGGAAAAATTTGGGAGTCTCCCGGAAAAATCAGGAGGTATGGCAGCTATGAAAAAGGGTGTAATTCTATTTCATATTTGTCAATTTCATGCGATTCTACATACTTGGAATTGCTTTGTTGCAAAGGAATGATTTATGCCAAATCTGGCAACAATTATGTTTTATTTTTTCAGTTTTTTATTTATATTTTTTAAAATAATTCGATTTTTGAAATTTAAGTCAGCTTATCAGGTTCCCCGGAATTTTCCAAATCTGTGGACATGTTTCTTGAAATTCAAATCCCCACGGTTTAGGAGAAGATAACCAAACAAGCTATTGACAGCAACCATTACTTTTTTTAGAATAGAGATATATATATTTATTGAGGGATTTAATTAGAAACCTAAACATTATAAAATATATGAATTTAGTTTAGGAAACTCAGCAAAAATAGTTATTTTAAGTTAGAACTTTGTCAAAATAATATGAAATATTTTCAATTTGTAATTATTTAACTAACCAAACTTATAAAAGACTGTATTTCTGATTGTTAATAATTTAAACTCAACCTATGCATTTCGATTTCTATTTATTTATTTTTAAGAACAAGCATTATTTCATAAAATAAGTGTCACCGCCCTGCTTTAAAATTAAACATTGTGTTATGCTTGTTTTGAATTTACACACATCAAGATCTCAAGCCCTCTCAAAAAATAATCCTGACTCTGCCCCTTGAAAGTATATATCTGGCTTGTTAAACAAGATAATTGCTTTAATTGAAGGAAATGTCATGAATGCATTAATTGTGCTGTTCATTAAATTTCTAGATATTCAAAATAATCTGAAATTAAGGATGCAACAGATATATGGCAAACAGACTGCATCCAGCCAATGTGCCATATATTACAAATATCTGGCAGTACATCTGGTCTAGAAATATATTTTGAGAAATAATATAAATAAGCATAATAAATCACGGAGAACGCCAGTTCTACGAGTGACACAGCCTATACGAACCATCCAACCAACTGCAACTCTCTATATTTACAGCTAACTTTGCTGGAAAGTTCGTGTCGCCTTTTTATCTCAAAAATCTTCTTCTGAACTCATTTATGCTATTTTTACGAGATGTATATATATATGTATGTGTGTGTGTGTTTTTGTGCATGTGAGTGAACTTGATAGCTCCTAAATGGTGCATCCAATTGACAACTCACAACCTGTAATTACTGCTCATTTAAGGTTCCAAGAAAGCCGTTATCCATATTTTCATATACATAATCCTTTGCAGATTGGCATATTTAGCACCACGAATTATATCATCTCGCCGCACTGGCAAATATCCAAAGTGTACAATAACTGCTATAATGGCATAGTTAACGTCACCCAACACTTCTACTGGTAGCAAATACTCCAGCTGGACCAAACCGGCTTTAAAATAATCTGCATTTTAATTATTTTTCATTTTCAAGATATTATTTTGCCAGGTTGTACCTAATGCCAAGATGGCTCTTTTAAAATCAGTTACAATTAGTTATTCTGTTTTGGAAAAACAAATAATTGCTAATTCTAAACTCCTGTTGTCTAAGCGAGCTTACTATTTGAAAATCGAAATTTTATTTACTATTTACGTATTAGAAATTATCTAATAAGTAAAACACGAATATAGTACTTAGTATAGCAATAATATTCAGAGAAACATTGTTATAAGTAATTTAACTGGAAAACTAACTAAATAGCGTTTGAACTATATGGCTTCCTACATAAATACTAGAAGTCAAACCCATTATGGTGGCTATTACAATGGGCACTAGAAAAACATTTGACGAAAATATACTTACACTCAATATATTTAATCCTCATCCACCTAAATTAAATAATATATTCAATTTTTATTTTGTTCCCTAATTGAATTTCATGATCTTTTGGAAATGTGCCGAAACTTCGCATTCAAACAATTTTGTTTTCTGTAAACAGAGCCCCTCTTATATCAATGCTTTATACAGACATTATCATTTTAAAGAAAAGAAAAAAAAGTATGTTATCTGGAAAAACTATTTTAAGTGAATTGGAATCAGAAAACTTTCCATTGAAAGCCTGATGATCATGACTTCAATATGAAATGTCGATAGCGACAGCTAATTTTGTAATGCAAATGATTAAGTTTAAAATAAAATAAGAGCTGAAAATAGCAAAAAATCACTTAAAAATTAGAGAACAGGTGGATTTACAGATTTTGAAAGTAACACTGATTGTTTTCTATATTTTTATACATAATTATGAAAAATCTGAAGCGGATTGTAAAAACTATATAAATGTTATTATGCTTTTTGTGCTTAACTTTATAATTTTTTTCGTGTAAGGGCGGTAAAATTTTTATCTTGGAGTGGTTACCCCAAACTGTTACAAAATCAGTGAGTCAGAGATCAGTGTAACTATATAGTAGAACATACATGAAGACATCACTTGTTTACTTTGCACAGTTTCACAGTAGAAGCTGAATAATTTAAATAAATATTTGGAGAAACAGAGTAAAAATGATTTATCAGTTACAGAATGGAATTTAATAGTGTATACAGGGACACACTATTAACATTTTAATAGCTATAGTGAATCAAAAGATGGAGAGTTTTTCATTTTTAATAAAACCATTACTAACTAAATCCCTGTAACTTATCTCTCTGAAACAACAACAACAAAATAAAATAAAATTCAAGGTTGCTTAAAAAGAAAAACTAGTTACCTCAGGGCAATCAGCTACTAAACTATTCAATGTTTCATTTGTTATGCTGCAAATTAAAAATAACATTAATTATTACACATGCATACTCTGGCAAAAACAAATTAAACATAAACTAATTTTCTTTATACATACATGTTTTCATGAAAAAGCAAAAGAGGCATTTAAACAAAAATTGAAAGATATATGTAAACACATTTTCAGGCATATATACCAGGTACCTCAAGATAGAAGTTAAAGCGATTATTTTTAAAACAGTAAGTAATAGAAACATACTTTTAATTACAAAAGTTCATCACATTGAGTAGCTTTCAGATAAGGCAACCACTTTACTAGGGGCTGTGTACATATTAAAATAAAAAATTTAACTTTTATACGGCCCCTCATTTCCTATCCCTCATATTTAGAAAAATGGTACTCTTTGACTAAGAAAAAAATTAAATTAAATCCCATGTCCCAAAGTGAAATAGCATATTTACCCATGTATATGTCGACCTCCCCTTTTCCTATTAAGAAAGCTCATGTTTCAAAAACCCCGCATATAAGTCGACCTCCCACTTTCTCCGATAAAGAAATTTGAATTTTTTTTAAAGACATTTATTCAAAATAATCAGGGAAAAAAAAAAAAAAAAAAGAGAGAAAAAGAAGCGCTAAATATACAATAATAAAGAAGCTTTAAAAATACATTTATTCAAAATCATCTGAAAAAAAAAAGAAAATATCAAATATCTATAAAATTAGACTTTTGTCTGTACATTTCTTTCAATTCAAAAACATTGCGATTTCTATTTGTTTCAAGCACCTGGGAATCTGGTGCGACCCTAAAAAAAAGTTTGTCTGTCTGCTGTCTGTCCGTGACACTTTTTTTGTTCAAACATCACATAAAAACGACTGAAGCGAATGAGATGAAATTTGGTGTCATGATAGGTGGTCACTCAACTTAAAACATAGGCGTCGAATTAAAAAAAAAAAAAAAAAAAATCTTGATTGGATTTTGAGAAAATCCTTTCAAACTGCGAGCATCACGTAAAAACGACTTAAGCGATTGAAATTAAATTTGGTATCACGATTGATGGTCACTCAACTTAAAACATAGGTGTCAAATTAAAAAAAATCTTGATTAGATTTTGTGAAAATTGTTTCAAACTGTGTAAATTTGTGTTCGCACATCACGCAACAGGGTTCATACTCATTTTTCAAAAGGAAATTCCCTGAGTTTTCCAGGTTAAAGCAAACAAAAAAAAAAAAAAAAAAATTAAAATAAAATAAAATAAAAAATAAAATGAACATAAGATAAAGACTAAATACTTTTTATTTACACGCCCCATTCTAAGGTAATGAAATTATGATAGCACTATGGTAATCAAAATTATACTCCCCCTCAATTATCGCATAAATAATGGATTACATTTATATCAAATATGGTTTTAAATTCAATTTCACCTATAAAATATCAGAAATTATGCAACAGCTTTACAGAAGTAAAAAAGGATTTTTGGGGCACTTCACTGATTGATAGTTTCAAGATATGTTTTTTTATACTATTGAGAGACACAAGGCTATTGGTAAAAATTTCCATATTCTTTAGAACAAAGTAATATCCACCAATCCTATGCATAAACAATGAAATATTTAACATTATAGGAACACACATTCTACATTGTATTCTAGCAAATATCAGCAGAGTTTGTATATACATGATAATAATATTACACAATCTATGTGCACAGTACACAACACAAAGAATAGCCCCTTCTTAATTCAACCAAATCAAATGAGAAATGGGAGCAATCACAAATGATCAGAACAGCAGAGACAAAATGAGAAGCAAGTGTGCTATTTGTCCTAAACAGTCTTAAGTGATGATTAATCTTGTATAATCCATTTCCAATTGCATGAGTGCTTCATTAGCGAAGTAGTTGGCCATTGAATAGAGTGAAAGCCATAAAAATAAAGAGGGGCGGGTAAATTTTCTTAAAATTCCAAGGTTGAAGCTAGATTTTCCAGGTTTTTTTAAAGCGAAATTACATTTTTCCATGAGATTTCCCCCGAGTTTTAAGAGCTAATTTTCAATTCCTTGAGTTTTCCCTGTTTTCCAGGTTTCCCTGAGGACATATGAACCCTGATGCAATAACTAGGGGGGTGTCCGAAATTTGACTTATTTCTCGAGAAAATACGGCAGTTAGCGAGAAAATTAATTTTTATAATGATGACTTGCACCACTTTACCTAGTGTGTTGGCGTCAGTTTTCAGGCGAAAATATCTGTGCTTTACTGTATCTGTACTTCTGATCGGTACTGCCGCATGAAATTAGCGATAATTTAGTCATTTAGGGGGGTCATCCACTAATTATGTCATGCTTCTAGAGAAGGAATTTTAAAGTGTAAAAGAGAATGACAAAATAATGGACAGGGTTACTATGGTGTATTAACTTTCACTAGAAACTGCCGAACATGTGTTATAGGAAAATTTCAGCTAAATTAGGATTTGAGAACTCAACTGTGTCTATCGAGTGACTACTAAGACAAATCAACGTCACCTGAAAAGTAATTACATTTTTCTCACTTTGAACATACTCTTAGTGCCTGGCGGCAAATGCCAACATTTTCAAATTGCAATATCTCAGGAGCTATTCCACGCTGAGACATGGGAATTTTTAAATTTACCTTCTTAACACAGAGCAACATTTTCCTAAATATGAAGGATAGGAAAAGAGTGACCGTATAAAAAGAAATTTCATATTTCAATATGTATACAGCCCCTAGTAAAAAACTTGCTATGTCTGAAAGCTGCTCTTTATTTGACGAACTTTTCTTATATTTGAGAAAGCATGTTTCTATCATTTACAGTTTAAAAAATAATCGCTTTAAGATTTATTTTGAAACACATGGTATATTTAGGGATAAAAATACATAAATATGGAAATGAGGAATATTGTGTGAGCTTAAATTTAACATTGATAAATTGCATGGTGTACCAAAAAATTTCCACTATTTAATTTCAATTCGCAAAACAAGCTGCCTTGAAAATAATACCCAAGAACTTAATAAATGTTTAATAATCAATTTTAGCTGTAGATTCAATAAACGAAAATAGGCTATCATTATTTAAAAAGATGACCTTAAGTATTATCATAAAATCCTAGTGGCTAACTACATTGAAAGGCCTAATCCCCGAAATAAACTTTACTATTCAAACTGTTTTCAGAAATCATAATCCAGGGTTCCAAGAATTTTTTCAAATGTCCTACTTTTGGGAAATTTTCTAACCAATTTTTTCAAATCACTTATTTTCTTAAAATAATTAACAAAACAATTAAACTATATGGTAAAATGCCAATGAAGGCTTATTTTTGTGAAAGGGTTGTTTTAATCTATTGTAATTTTGTGAAGGGGCTGTAAAATGGGCCCAAATTTCGTCTACATCAATCCATGTAATCAGCTGTAACTTTGCATGTTTTCCGATTATTAATACTTGTTGATACAGCACATGGATTAAACATTTTGAAATCAATTACAATAGCAGTAAATAAAAACATTTACCAGAAGACTAACACATTTGCAAGGCAAGCAGACTTTATTTGTCCTCCAAGCTAAGTCTTGCATGGGAGTTAAACCAGTTTATGGTCTGCACATTTACAGAATGGTGCCCCTGGTAACTAGTACTGATTTGATTTGATCTGATCTGATCTCGAGAATGCTTGCTTTGTACTTCAGGTGTTCTCACTAGATGTTGCCTGAAGTTAAAGTAGCAGGGTTAAATTAAGCAAAATAGTTCTCAATACGTTACCAAGGACAAACTTCTTATAAAAATTACTTTTCAAATAAATGATTTTTTTTTTTTTAAATCAGCTGATTTAAATCAATCAACCCTGTGAAGATGAAACTAGCTTTTCGCAAAGTGACAGTCTAATAAATGAGAGTGCACAAATTCATCTTATAATTCCCTTAAGTTTTGCCAAAACTAATTGAATTCTAAACTAAAAAGCAGGGAACACTTTATGGAAGTAAATTTTGAAAACATCTTACAATCCTTTCATACACAAATCAATTTTTGTGAGAAAATGTTTTAAATAAATAAGATGAATTGAATTCTATTTTTAAGGGCCTAGTATAAATATATCTTACAGTTAATGATTAATATACCTTTATTGCAAAAAATTAAGTAACAACCTTTTATAAAGTGTTTCACGATCTGATCCTGAAGACATTTTAAAACTCTGGAGATTTTCACGAGATGCTTCTGAAAAATGCTTTTATATGTTGGTAGGTATTCAAATGCTTATTAAAGAGTTGTTGAAGCAGGAATGTCATTTTGGCTCAGCAAAGTTGACATATTGACTCATCCAAAATTACTTTTCGAATCAGTTTGTCTAGGTAAAAACTACTTTTTGGCTAAGATCGTCTCAATAAAATGAGGGGTATGGCTCAGCCTGACTCAATCAGCCATCTTTGCTATATGACTGAATAAAAATTGTAATATATATATCTTAATTTATTTCATGTTTTAAATGCGTTTTATGGATCATATATATAATGAACTATATGCACAGTTGAATCTTATTTTAAAAATATCCAAGAAAACAGCAAAATCATTTTGCTAAAATTAAATTTTGTTACAGCAGGAATAATGATGATGTGCATCTTTTACATACAAGAACCCATTTTTCTTTGAAATTACCCGGTTCGAATTTTATTAGACTTGGGCAAAGTTGGTTGGTTACAAGAGAACTTAATTTTAAACGTGATCAAAGCAAAATCTTAACATTTATGAATGACCTGAAAATATTAATTTAGAAATGAGTGTTTTTCCCCCCCTTCTCTTGGGGGGTGGGGGAGAGGAAATGTAAAATTTGGAACACAGAAAATAACTTGTGAAACAAGCACAAAACAATTACACCTAAATAACATGCGTTTTAAAAGATAAAAATTAATAGCATTAAATTACTGTGCACTAAGCATATAACTTATGCAGTTTGAAATACATAAGATGGGAAAAAAATTTTATTCCATAAAATAAAGAGTAATGAGGTAGATCATCATATGAAAAACAATTAAAAGAAAAAAGTTGCCGCAACTTATTAAAATTTTTCATAAAAAAAAAAGAAGATAAATGGTGCAATTCATTGATCTATAAAATAAAAAGAAATTTGCAGATCTGTAAAATAAAAAGGTGGCAGATTTTTGTAAATAACAAGAAAAACATCTTTTGACAGTAAATGCCTCAGCCTGACAAATTGACGTTATGACCGCAAATGGTCCTGCTATTATAAAAATATTAAATAGATTAAATTGTATGACATGCATTTAGTCTCCTTTTGAGTCTACTCATTTAGTCTTACTTTTAATTTTAATTTTGAGACATGCTATAAAATCCAGATATATGCAATAATAATATACTTACCCTTTCCAAAGTATATTAAATGTATCTTCAGACCATATACCAGTTTCAAAAGGAGATTGAACAACAGGATCATTCTGGGAAAATGGAAACTCGGGGACATTTTCATCAGCCATTTTCTAAAAATTAAAAAAAAAAATGTAATAATTTTACATGTACAAATTATTATGATTTTTTTTTCTTACCTAAACAATGATCACCATCTACTGAAACCGAATGAGATTATACACGAAACAGCATTCTTCAAATGAAAATAAAATGAAAAAAAATTATATTTTTATTTACGTTGCATAGCTCTATTTTATCTCACTAAAAGTATATTTCAATCAGTGAAGTATAAATATACACTAAAGTAAATCAGACTTGTTCAACTTAAAAATGAGCTTTTCTGACAGAGATTTAGTAAGGTAAAAATCTACTGTACATTTTGGAAGTGCAAAATATTAATACATGGACATTAATTTCAAATGTTACAAAATATAAGGGATTATACTGTGCTTATATTAGATTTGAAATTATACGTACAAAGCCCATTGTTTATTTAATACTTAAAATTTTAAGAATGAAGATTCTTTAAAAATTTTTAATTTCATGTGACAAATAGAATGACCACTTAAAAACCATTGGTTATTATAGTTACCTATCATAGCTTCTTTCCTCCTTAAACATATAACTTCATCCACTGATAGTTTTTCTAAATAGTGAGAATTCATTAGTGTATTAATGAAAAATAAAATTGCCTAAAATAAACCAATCTATAAGAAATCAAATTACATTTTGCTGCACTACAGCAGAGATGTCAACCATTCAGCCCTCATTATGTATGATAAAAGAAAGAAAGAAAAAAACTTGAAGTCAACAGTTTTTTAAGTGAGAAAAATTAAGACCACTGTTTCAGAACTTCAATAAAAATACTAATAAAAATTATTTCATATGAATTTACTGTATGTTTCATAAAAAAACTAGAGACCGAAGGTGCAATGTTTGACATCTCTGCATTAGGAAATACAGAAGTTACTTCTGAAAAAGTTCAGTAATTTATGTAAGCACCAAGAAATTCTTAGTGGTTAAAAAAAAAAAAAAAATAAATAAATAAACTAACAAAATTTATAAAAAATGCTTAGGATATTTTTTTAAGTCACTGCTTTTAAACTTGCTTAACATAATTGAATTATTAATTTTTATTTACTTTCTAGTTGCCCCTCAATATTCTATCCCAATAATGATTACTTTACAAGTTTATCCTAAGATACATTTATTGCTAATAAATAGATGGCATACTTTTCACTCACGACAATACAGAGGTTGTTTATGGGATTACATTTAATATTAGTAACAACAAAATTTTAATGTTTTTGTCATGCACACACAAAGCACCTAATTTCTGAAGATGCATAAGCTTAATCAGTGATTTCCTCAGAAATTTTTGTCAGACGGGAAGCAATATGAAGTCCTTTGCTAAATTTTCTTAGCACTTTTACTAACACTCCAAAATAATGAAAACTTAAGCTTAACAAAGAGATGTATAAAAATTTGGTTTCTGAAGTACAACTAAGTTCTTTAAAATAAATGAATAAAATTCTGGCAACTGGGTACTTTTTTTTTTTAGGAGAGGAAAAAAGGGTAAAGACAGTATCGTGTGATCATTATAGCTACTACATCAAAGGCCATGCTGGTTTTTTAAATTTGTGAGTTTCAGGTATTCGTAAGATTAAAAAAATTGGTGTTCCTTGTTGTACTTTCTAGTTTCTTTTTCAATAACATTATGGAAGCATTCAACTTTGACATAGTGTCATAAAAACAAGTTTTCATTTAAAAAAGTGGGCAAAATACACGTTAAAAGTACGATTCCTACTACATTTATGCAATTTTCAGGTTTATTAAAAAGCACTTAACAAAAATGTATTTAAAAAAAACTTTACCATTATTAAAATACATTTTTCAATGAAGAAAACCATTTTACATGTTTTATTACAGGGTTCATACTGATTTTTCAAAATGAAATTCCTCGAGTTTTCCCAGGTGATATTTCAAGAATTTCCAGCTTATCACAAAAAATAAACATACGACAAGTACTGAGTATCTACTTTTCATTTATACGCCCCACTCTAAGATAATGAAAATACAATAGCATTATGGTAATCAAAATTATGAAGCATAAACTTGGAATGCTATAAACAATGCATATTATAGCATAAACATGGATTACATTTATATCAAGCATGGTTTCATATTCTATTTGACCTATAAAAAATCAAGAAGTATGTAAGAGCTTTACTGGTGTAAAAAAGAATTTTCGGCACCACGTCACTGATTGATAGTTCCAAGTTTTTTTTTTTTTTTTTTTTTTAATATGATTGTCAGCACACAACGAATTGGTAAAAATTTCCATATTCTTTAGAACTAAGTAAACCACAGCAATCCTATGCATAAACAATTAAATATTTATGATGAAATATGAAATGGGCAGTTATTAGTGATAGATGTTTCATCTTGTATACATCCATTTCTGATTGCACATGCGTATCATTAGGAAGTAGTTGGCCGTTGAATAGGATGAAGGCTTTAAAAGTAAAGAAAGAGGAGTAAATTTTCTTAAAATCCCAGGATTGAAGCAGGATTTTACAGGTTTTTAAAGGAAAATTACATTTTCCCATGAGATTTACCTGAGTTTTAAAAGCTAATTTTCAATTCCCCGAGTTTTCATTGTTTTCCAGGTTTCCCCCGAGGGCATATGAACCTTGTATTATATCTTGAAACATAATAAAACATGAAAAAAATAAGGTACCCCAAAGATTTAAGATTTACTCATGAAAATTAATTTTTATAACTACTCATTTAAAGATATTAAGACATGGTTAAGTACAGACATGTAGGAATCTTACATAGAAAAGATTTTAAAACAAAACCCAAATATTACATGCTCTATTTATTATTATTATTGTTTTTCCATAGCAGCGAAGTGTGGTGGTTTAAATACTAGTCCCCATAGAAAAAAAAAAAAAAAAAAAAAACTACTTGAAGTACAGAGAAATGCTTAACTAAGATCGATCTAGCAGAACAATATCACATCAAAATATGATGATAATTTAAGATGTATATAATGCAATTAAAATAAAATAAATCCCTATTTCTAGTAAAAGCCTGTCACAAAAACAAATGTGACCAAAAAGAAAGATTTAGTTCTCCCATATGAAAACAGAACAAAGTATGCAACATCAGTATTATACTTAGTGCTGTTTAACAATGCATTATATTATAGTTCATTCAATCAAGTTAGCATGATATTCCTAGAAAGAAAAAAAATAATCACTAAAAACCAAAACATTTCATATTGATATTTAAACTAGACAGTGAAAAAAAAGAGGATTTTTGCATTTATTTTAAGCGAGATGAGTATCCAGTAGTTGTAAGTGAGAGAAAGCAGAAATTTTTCTAACATGCAGTTAGAATAGCTAACCTAAACTAATAAACACTTTAGATTGTAAATTTTTGCCAACTGTACTTTAAGCAGTAGAAACTATTTGTTATTTACATATTAGCTTATCAACCGTTCATTCATGCTTAAGAATTTTCCCTTAGTTTCATTAACAGTACAGTATTTTTTAAAAATAAATTATAGTGCATTTACACAGTACCTTTCATTTATCGCAGCTAATGAAGAATTATCCATAGCTTTTTTTTTGAGTCAGCTACAACTACATTATTTTGGTGAACCGAGATTATGAAAGCACTTTCTTCGAACTGCAGTCTTGAAGTTTTTTTTTTTTTTACTTGTATGGATTTTTAAGGAAATAATGTCATTTGAATCAGGAATGAGAAAACACAAAGATAATAAAAAGTGTATAAATGAGCATAATTAACAATTTTTTTAAATAATGGCCTATTTTTTAAATTAATAACAATTAACCATTTAAAATACAACAGCATTGCTGATAACCCCCCCAAAATGAGCCCCTTTCACATCACTAAATATTTGAAACTTTGCATGCTCAGAATACCACATACTCGTTTAATGCTAGAATAAAAAAATATTTTCTTTTGTAATTCCTGCATGACCCCTGAAATACGATCCTCCGAATATTTTTTTTTTTTTTTTTTTTTTTCAGTTCAAGAGCCACTGAGAAGTGGTTTAAATCAACATATATTTATCATTATATTAGCACTTTTTAGGATATAACTAAATTTTGTCCACCACCTCATTAGTACAAGGAGAACATTTTTCTAACTGGGGATTTTTTTTTGTATGCAGGGGGGGGGGGGGGTCAAATACAAACTTAAAAAGAAAGTTTTTAAAAATTTACGAGAGGGATTTTTTCTTAACATTGTCTTTTCTTGCAATATTTAACTTTTTCTCAATTTACATTACCCATTTGTCTCTAATAGATAAATTGAAGTATGCTACCATTTTTGGGGGATACCCTGTATATAATATTTTCTACATAAATTACTTAGTACATACACATCTACCTTAATAATAGATATAACCTTATATAGATATAGTACCTTAATAATAGATAGGTGTTGCAGACTTCACTAAATGAATGCTTACAAAACAACTCATTTACAAAGATGAGAAAAGATTGAAATTCCAACCTCAAGCATAATTTTCAGTGCAATTTCCAGTGACAAAAAAATTATATTACATTCAATTGCAGTGATTTTCAACCTGGCAAAACATATGATATGCTCAGCCAATAATTTTATCCTTTGCCTTTGAAGTTGTTTTTTTTTTGTTTCTTTCCATATATACAGTGAAACCTCTCTGAGCAGCAACCCCACCGTACCGAGAATATTTGGGGGGGGGGTGGCAGCTCTGAAGGGTTTTATTTAGTATCATAAAGTAATTGCTATAATGCATAAAATAAACAAGTCTGACATATATTCCTTATTTAAAATGAAATTTTAAATAAGGAATTTTGAATGTGCTGCTCGAGATTTAGAAAACACGTTTCGACATAGTGGCAACTCGGATCACTGACTAACTAATGAAATGAAACTGGCATGGCGTGAATGACATTTTTGCTCTAGAGTTATTGGAATTCATCTACAGTCAATAGTAAACAAGAGGTACAATTCTTCCTTAACTTTACCAGTTGGAATTCCGAACAAAGGCCCCCAAGACATCTTCAACGCCCGATTGTCCAGTCCCTCTCACAATTTCCATGGATAGTGCAATAGAGATTCCCCATCTTAAGGGTGTGGGGAGAGTACAAAGGAGATAAATTCAATCTTTAACCCTGAATCAAACAAAGGAGGTAGAAACAGTGGAAATGGACTTCGCAAGTTATTCGTGGGTCTTATATTCGACCATAAACCAGACCTTGAGTTTTTCCTTTCAAAATTAAAGCATAGAGTGAATAGAAAATTTCCAGAAAAATTAGATGCGCGATCCAACTTGGTGTATGTTTAGAGGTTGGGTGGCCGTTGATAGGGGTTATTTTAACATTAGGTCTATGTGGCGAAAAATTGGCCATTTAGAGGGGTGACCACCCGGAGAGGTTTCGCTGTATATATATTTTAAATCACTACTATAAGTTTCTTTAGCCCTTTTATTTGAGACTATAGTTTTTATCATTATTTCCCTTCTTACTATTCCAATTCCATTCTTACCATTCCCTTCTTACTATTGCCAATCTATGCAGGTGACCAACTCATTGTTAAAATCAACAGAAGAATACTTATAATGGCTGTATGATAATCCAAAAAAAAAAAAAAAAAAATTAGCTGTTGTCATCTATCTACAAATTTTGACCAACCCAAGTACTATGAGCCGAGTGTTAAAAATTTACTAACTTGACATGCACAAAACTGCCGGAACTTCCTCCACTTTCTACCCTGCTTTTCCTAAGTTGGGAAAAACTATTAACAAAGTGATCAAATAAATTTTTTATTAAGATCAGCTTATACGAAACGTTACTCAAACATTTTCTTCCCTGTTAGGTATATTCGAGTGATTGTTTTTGTTATTAAAAAGAACAAAAAAAAAAAAAAAAAAAAAAAAAAAAAAAGCCTTATTTAAAAATCTTTTCAAGAAATATTGTAATTAACTATCTATAAATTGTTTTAAATAAGATAATTAACAAAGTTAATACAAAACTAATTAACTCTTTTACATTACATAGATTTATATATATTAATACATACCTGCTACATTGAGAAAACTAACATCAGTATAATTATGTGCTCATTTCAGTAAATTTCTGCCTCACATCAGTAAAGCTATGTTTATTTTTTGTTACTAATAACTTGTGTTCTTGTTACTGCTTGTTAAATTAAGTTTATTTCTTGCCAAAATGTTCTTTAATTTAATATCATTTTCATTCACAACTGAACCTGCTTTTATTATTATTATTGGTTTCCTTGAGAGAAGAGGGTGAGGGGAGGTGAAAAATAAAACAAACTTGAAATAGGAATCAGTTTTTATTCTTACGGTATTGGAGCTTTAAATGAAAGCACTAAAGAAAAAACATTTACTGTCAAGAGAGGTAGTAAAAGATTGGATTTCTTAAAAATAAAGTTTTCACAAAAATCAGACCCTGGAAAAAAATTTCTGGATCGACCCCTGTTTAGCATTCCTACTTTAAAACCTTTTGCAGAAATATAAATAGGTCTATATTTTAAAATTACTATTTTATTTAAACATATTAAATATTTTTGCATGATTTTGGCAGTCGTTTATGACCATTATTACATACTAGCAAGTTTTTGATGCATGACAATTTTAAGCATGGTTTAAAGTGTCACGTCAAAAACCTCATATATTGCATTTGTAGTATGTATTACAAATATTAATTGACGCCTTTAACATTGAATAAGCTATGAATATGTGTGAAATGTTAAAACTAATTTTTAAGAAATATGGTCATCTTTTACATATTTTTTATAAAACATTGTCTAGAAAAATCAAAAGAAATTTAATTATGTATCCAATAGTCAGAACAATATTCTTGTTAATATAATATTAAAATTCTAAACTATCAATTTCAATAAAAAATTAGGTATGCTCTGTAGAAAAAAAATTGAGCAAAAGTGATAAGTATTATTTTATTGTAAAATATTTTGTTCTGTGTATTTGTAATGAATTAATCAATATTTAGAAAAATAAAGCACTATAATTAGCGAAAAATGTTTACTCTGTTTACATCTGACAGGGTTATTTTATTTATTGTTAAGAAAATAAGAGCATTTTGTGTTTTATCAGAATGTGTGCTTACTCATTACATTCAAGTTCTGAAATTTTTGGCTAATTCTATTTTAAATGCAAAGCTTTAGTATACTGATAATTAAGTGTGTTGATATTTATTTTATTTAAATGGCTGAAATTACTCTGTTATTGGCTTTTACTCAAAACCCTTTCAATTTAGGTTTTTAGATTAAATAAAAAATAAACAATGTTTGCTTTTAGGAAATGTTTAGCCATACCTTAATTTGAAAAAAACTGCTAACCATTATTTATCTAATTGTATATACAGTACCATGTACCCTATTCTACAATCAGTATATATAATGCTATGTGTATATATATATATAATATTTCTAAAATTGTATTGTATAAATGTATTAAACTAATTATTATTAATGAGCTACACTTGTGTGTTAGCATAGTTGTTATTTTTTAATATAATATAATTCTTTTAATTGTGAATTTAGTTTAATTCAAAATGAAAATATGCTGCATAATTAGTTTGACATTTTATTGTCTTTCTTTAATAGATTGGTTTAAACTCAAAAACCCAACCCCGATAATACTAGCTGTCTTATTTAAAACAGATGCCTAATGCAAGAGTATTGAATAAGAGAATATCAGAGTTGCCAACCTGGCAAGGACAAAAGTCAGGAGATTTTATCTAAAAATCAGGAGACTTGTTTCTGATTAAAAAACTAAATTTTAAAAGATCAAGGATGTATCAGCTGAAACTATATTTTGGAGCGAGAAATAAAAAGCATTTTTGATGCAATTTGTTGCCAGAAATAGTATTTTTAGATCATAAAAAAAATTAACATTGGGTCATGTCTTCTATTAGATAGTCAGAATCTTGTAAAAAATTTGGTAACATAAAAAATATTAAGTTAAAAAATTGAAGTTAATTTTTACACTTAAGGCATTGGAAGATTAAACAAAACAATGTGAAAGAAAAAAAAATTTAAGAGTGATGGAAAAAGATAAGAAATTGGAATGCTTAAGAACATGAAGCTGCACTGCTTATTATACATTTGTCAGTGAAGCCTAAATTTTTTTCATATGTGTAGGTTCCTGGAACTAGTTTGCAGAAGAGAGAAAAATGCTGAGAAGGGTTCCTTGCTAAGACAGAACTTTAAAAAAAAAAATTAAAATTAAAAAAATTGCTTTTTTCATGTGATGAATGATAAAAATCATGAGAAAATGAACAAATTATCAAAAATTAGGAGAAATGTACCCTAAATCAGGTTGGCAGGAGATCAATGAAAAATCAGGAGAATTGGCAACTCTGGAATATGGTATAATTTGTCATATTGATTCATATAAAAACCATTTACTATGTTGGCATGTGCTGAAGTTTCTCTGGTACTTTTAATTTGCTATGGAAATTCGATAATCAATAAGAAAAACAAACTTTTCAGTCTTAAATTGTTTTTATTACGGTAACAATGAGAGACTGGATTTTCTTGGACTTCTTGCAGTTCCTGCAGCAAATTAGCAAAATATTTGAATTGAGATTGCAAAGAAAGAAAAATGAAAGATAAATAAAAACTGGCATTTCCAAGATGGTACAGCTTTAGTATTAGTTCTTTTAGACAACTTTTTCTTGGTGCGATACAGAGCCTGATAATGACCAACAGGGGTCCTGGGCATTGATGAATTTGGGGGCCCCATCTATAAAATTTGTTTTATTTTTCATAGAATTTTGATATGAAAAAGAATATTTCAGAACAACATTTGATATTCGGGGCCCTTGGGAAAGTCCCGATTTGCCCATGCGATAATAAGGCTCTGGTGAGATATATGAAGCATTATGGTAAAACTGCTGTTTGGCTTATCAGGAGTTTAGGGTTACCATACTTAAGCCATAATTATTACATTTGAGACCCTTTAATTTACTGCAAACAGCTTCTCACTTGACAACGTGCTTTTTGGTTTTATTTTTAATTAAATTCTGTTTAATTAATTTTTTTAAATTTAACATGACTATTTGGTTCATATTGATTGTTTTTTTTTTTTTACAGTTTTGTATGAATTAGATTTTTTTGATTGTATATTAGGTACTTACACATTATCCCGGCAGTCTGCCAAGACAAATGCTGGACACATGAAATTATTCATAGTTTGGATTATGATTAGCAACAGTTTGAGGGCGCATTTGCTGAAAAAATAGTTTGGTGGGAATGACCACCAGGATAATATGTAAATACTGTATATAATTTTTGTATTCTTTTATTTGTTAAGGGTACAAGCAACAAATAATTCTCAATTAATATTTTATACGGTGAAATTTTGTTTTATTATTTGAATATTGCAATAATTTTTGCGACTTCACTCAAGGTACAAGATAAGTTTTTTTTTTTTTTTTGTTATGACGAACTGTATAGCTCTTTGTTAACATATGTTTTTGTCAGAATATTAAAATATATTTTAGTTTATAATGTCTTTTACATGCGGTATTATGACCTTATAATAGTATTTACTAGCATTATAAAATTTATTTAAATAAAAAAAAAGCCACCCGGGTGAGGGGGCAGAGCCCTTCCCTTGGCCCCATGTTTGGATATGAATTAATCAATTACATTTTGTTTAACTAAAGCTTTATATAGACATGTAAGCTTGAAATGTGTATAAAAAATACCTTTTATTTAAAAATATAAGCAAAGGTAACGAGCAAGGGTATTTAATCATCTTGGACCAGTTCCACATTTTTAAATCAGTGTCAGCAGGGGTGTAGCCACGGGGGAGGGGGGGTTTATGGGGTCATAACCAGGGTTGGCTTTTTACCGGTAAAAACTGGTTTTTACCAGGGCATGGTAAAAACTAGGTTTTTACCGGTAAAAACCTGGGAAAAAGGGGTAAAAACCTAATAATACAAAAAACTCCCCGAGTCATAAACTGTATACTAATGCTATTTATAAAACTGTATTTTCATGTAATTGATGTATATATATTATCATCAGGACATCTTGATAATGCAAACTACATTATGTGATTGTGCAAACTACATTATGTAATAAGTAATAAAGCATAAGCATAAAAGTATATTTACAATTTTCCTTTAAGTAAAAATTATTAAACTAGCCTGCATTACATAATTGTAATAAATATTGTAATGTGCCTTTTCATAATAATAGTTTTAATAAGTTTCATAATGATAAATGTACATTATCTATAAATTTGAATTCTTGTAAGATGAAAACATGGATGAAAGTTTTCAGTGTTTATTATATTCCTCAAAATGAACTATTTTCATATAGCATTCTTTTACTTACCAAATCAGACACTGGATTAGGTGAATATTGTTATATGGAAATGGAAATAGTGATATTAAATGTCCTGAACTTTTATCCCTGAGAAAATGAATAAATAGCAGATAATCTTCATTGTTTGCTTGTGGATTAAGGCCGATTGACTGCACTAGGGTCCCAGTCCTATAGGGGAATACCTTCCTATTTCTAAGGGATCCTAGCCAAAAAACACGGAAAACTCCAAACAGCTAGATCAACAGGCAGGAACCTGGCACCTCCCACCCCCATTTCGAGAGCAGAACCTCTCAGCCATTGGTGGAGAGATAAATCTTCAAAAAAGTGACAAAAAATAAGTTTTTCTCAAAAGTTGTAAAAACCCTGGTAAAAACATGTTTTTTCAAAGACGGTAAAAACCGGTAAATACCGCCCAACCCTGGTCATAACCCCCCCCCCCCCCAATGAGGAATTTTTTGCCATACAAAATGTATATTCTTCACTACATTATCACACCCACGTATACATATATATGAGTTGTAGTAGTCGTAACCCCCCCATGAAAAATTTCTGGCTACGGCCCTGAGTGTCAGTGAAGAAAACGTGGGCTGGCAAACGAAAAAAATTGCCTAAAGGACCAATATTAAAGGTCTTCCTGAACCGGTTTTTACCCAAGTGCATAGATGCTAAATGGTGGAACCAACAATCGAACTGCACACACTGAAAAAAGGGGGGGTTAAAAGTAACACAGAGATGTCACTCATAAAATAGCAAAAAAGAGGAAACTGTGCGAGAATAAACAAAAATAGTGGAAAAAGAAGAAATCCCACGCAAATAAGTGGAGCTTATTTTAGAAAAATGTAATGTGTGGAGAAAAAACATTTAGTTCATTTTTTGTTTACTTTCATAAATATTTTATTTCTCAATGACAAAATATTTTTTGTTTCAACTTTAACTATTTCAGATCATTTTAATTTATGTTTGAACCTGCTCTATTTTGCGAAGTTTTTCCTTTACTGGTTTCTTTGAAATAAATAATTTGAATTTGAAATAGGAATTAATTTTTATTCTTACAGCATTGGAGATTTAAATAACGGAATGCTAAAGGAAAAATACTAATTTTCAAGACAGATGGAAAAAGACTGAAATTGAGAGATGCTGGAAATTAATACTTAATTACTGCTGGGAAGAAAGGGAAAAGACATAAACACCATGGAATTGTTAAAAAATTCTGCTGATGATGCAAAATGATTAATAAATAAATAAAATAAATATAAAAAGCAGAAATCTGTCAATCGGCGGAAAAGTGGCATCCCTGGTAACAGCAGGGAACAAAAGCTTGTGATTTGTCAGAAAAGAACAGCACAGCATCAAGGAACTGCACTCCACTGACCCTGGCTGTCGAGCTCTGCCTGATGTAGTAATCCATACTTTTGAGCTCTCAAATGGCCTTGAGCATTTCTTTTTCCCCCTCGACTCATGAATTGCCATGAAACACTTATATTTTTAAAAACCTGTAAAAGGATATGAACACAACTATATTTCAGATCCACAAGAGATTGCTAATACAGTAGAAGATCTTTATAATGCAAACCTCGAAACGCAAGGTTTTGCATTATATAGAATTTTGCGTTATATGGATCATTCACTTATATCATTAAACGTCCCTAGTAAACATATTAAAATATAGTTGGAACACATAAATATAATGCTTAAAACTTTTTTTAAATACAAATACTACTTTAAAAAACAAAAAAATGGAATTTATTTATTTACAGAAAAAATAAATAAATTGAAATTACCAAAAGCATTAAAGTTTATTTGTTAAACAATATATTACTTTTGATTTGTTTTAGAATTCGCAATCTCTCAACAAATAACTTTTCTTGCAGCCTTTGAACAGGCAATAATTTTACTTTGGTTACACAGTCTTGTGTTTCTAGGAATTTAAAATATTGATCTCTTATGGAAATTTCTTCAGATTCTGAAAGTTTTTCAACTTTCTCTCCAACATTTGGTTCTGTTTCAGAATTGTTTTCCTCTTGTTTTGAAACAGAGGAAATTATTTCAGCACTGGTCAAATGATTAGCAATTTGTGACTTATCCATTACCAAATATTCAAAAATGTTTTCTTCATGAAGGTTTGCAAACTGAGTACATTTGTGCATACATTTTGTGCACAATGCATTAGTTCAGCAGTTTTCATTTTAACTAATGATGGCTTAAATCCAGTTCCAAAATTTAGTTTTAAAATAGTGTTACATTGAGAAAACTCTCCCTCCCCTACTTCTCATAGACTGTTTAAATGTATTTTACTGTCAGACTGTTTAAAAGTATATTACTGTCAATATTGAGACAAGCATATCGTCAGGCGGGGGCGTGTGCCCCCCACCCCCCAACTTTGTTTAGAAAACCGTTCATTTTAAAACCTTTCTTCTTGCCAAAATTAATGAAACATGGCTATTTTTATTTTAGAATATGCTATGTGTATTCCCTCACCCACCCACACACTCGCATAAAAAAAAAAAAAAAAATTTTAGTGATGCTGCGTATGATTTAGGAAGCCAAGTAACGGCATACGATTTAATATAAAACAAATCATGTTTTTATTTTACAAAGAGAAATATAACTAAATAAATAAACGTCTGTTTGGGAAGTCAATGGTAGAGTAGGGAGAAAGAGAGTGGTTCTGTAGTGGAAGGAAAAAGGGAGAGGTTCCTTGTTTTTTTAAAGTAAACATTTCTTCCTCTTTGACCCAGCGGGCCAGCTGTTATGCTGATAATGCATAATGAATGCATGGGAGAATAATTGTTTATTTTAAGCTTGGCATGTTGTGGGATATATCTAGTGTCTCAAAATTAATTCACTAGGAAAGCAATGAAAAAAAAAAAAGCAGATCGTAGAAATTTCTTAATTGTGATTTTCTCTGTTTACATCTGCAGTGTTAATGCGGTTTATGGAGAATTGCGGTATATCGATCTTCTACTGTAATATCCCTATTTTCAGACCTATAGAAGGTTGCAAAACAGCAAAAGCTAACGAGCAATCAGCAATAAACATTAATAACACTTAACATTTTTAAGAAGCATCATCAATAAAACACATAAAGACCATTTGTTGATTCTTCAACCTTCCATATATTTTCAAATTTTGCAATCCATTGCCGCATACACTGAAAAAAAGCACCTTTTCAAAAATAGTCAATTTCTTCTTGCTAAAGGCAGCCCTATAATGTAATGCATAAAAACTTACCGATTTTCTCAGGCACTGAAAAAAAAACTGATTATTAGAGAAACTCAGTTGAAATCTAAGTATTTAACTGCGATGTAAAAATTAAAGTGTGTGAAATTTTAACTGCAAATTCATTTTTGCCTGCAAGAATAGCAGCATTTCCCCTACATTTGATATCACTCCAGCAATGAGCTGTCCCCAATAGCACACAGACTTCCTTCGAGGGTGGGGTTATAGGCAACTTTTATGTTAAAACACATCTTTATGTAAGAAGTGAAAACTATAAACTTAAGTTGAAAAATTCTGGCAAGGGAGGGGAGGTTGACCCCCAACAAACCCCTCCTCTTACGTGTGCTGCTGAATGCACCACATATTACTCTTATAGCAATTATGATATTCTTCTGTATACTTTCTAACAAATCTCCTTTTTAGAAAATGTTTCCACAGAGACATTTGCATGAGACAGTAGGCTATTCTCCCCACCCTTACAGTTTAGAAAAGTTTCTCTTTTCCTTGACTTAAAAAAAAAAAGCACAATTTTCATGATTTTACAGGACAGTAGCAAGCCCTCAATACCATTCATAAAATTGTGCGGCTCATTTAATAGCATTGAATGAGCTCATTTGATAGATTGATTGTTGCTACCTTCAGCATGTCACTACCTTTAGCAATGTTTATCGTAGCAGTTGCAAAATTAGTGGGTTTTTTTTTTTTTTTTCTTGACACCTTAAGTTATTGATGTGAATAAGTGGCATGAATACGGACCAAATGCCTGTTTAGTAACTCAACAAAATATACCGACAAACATAGCTTATAAATAATCAAGCATATTTAAAAGCACAAAACACTTTGAATATAATTAACTGAATTAATTTCCCTCAGCATGTAATATATTTACCACTTAACCACTGGCAGTTACGGTTCTACATTTTTTATGATAAAAAAAGTTACCAAACAAACAATATATCTAACACAAAACTTACCTTGCTGTTTGTAATGCATTACTCAACCCATATTATAATCATGCCTTGTCAGTATTAAATTACTGATGACTTTCATTTAAAGAGAATTTAAATAGAGCAATGCATAAATTCCTTTACCAACAGTGTAGCTGTAAATGACTAAAATTATTAATAAGACGAAAGTTTTGTAGCAAATTACAAACTAGATAACATAGCAATTTAATAAGTATATTGATAAAACTTAATTCACTAATGCTAAATGAAAACAAAAATACACATACGCAAAACAATAATAAAATGTTCAGATAAAATTAAAATTAATTTTAGTATTTGTTTTTCAATTTTTTTTTATTTAGGAATCAAACTGGCATTTTCTGTTTATAAATGGACATACATGACAAAAATTATTTCTAGAAAAAATATCTTTGAGCTGAGTAAGTTTCTATCAAAGAAAACTGCAAATATGGATATTTTTAAAAAATACGAAGGGAAATTATTAAATATTACACTGTATATCGGCACTATTAGCATGCAACAGGTTTAGATCTTTTTATAAACAAATGAAGGCCTTATATGTTTACGAATATTTCATCAAACATACTTTTGTGGGGGAAATGCCGGTGTAGTGACGCTGCGAAATCGAAAATAATTATGTTTAATAAATAAATTTCTTCCGACATAAAATTTAACAGCCGCAGAAATCTCACTTCCAGCGAGAATCGAGACTTCACGCCAATCGTGCCGCAACTTGTCTTGTCTTGCACGGGAGCCGGCTGTTGAGTTGCGTCATGCTTTTGGATTTAAGAATGCGTTTAATTTTGCGTCTGCAAAAAACGGTTTCAAAATGAACTTCACTAAGTTGTGTTAACTATACATAAATGACATCATCAGTTGTTATCGTTTTCAAACGAATCATAAATCAAACAGGCCAACCTCTTAAACCATGGAGTCACTGCAGTTGATTGAAATTCCTGTTGATAACATGTTTTAAATATTTTAATACTTTTTCATGAGCTAAATAAATTAGAAGTAATAATTATAAGTCCAACTTTGGATTTTAAATACATTTTGCTTCAAAATTAATATTTCATTCATTACTCCAGGAGGGAAAAAAAAGCATATTATCCGTGTCATTAACCTTAAACATAAAAGAATAAACAAACCAGCAATTCTGTAAATAAATTGCTTATTTGGTTGTGATAACTTTTTCTGTGGAGTAATTTGAAATTTTTCACGCAGAAAAAATTGCTTTCATTTGTGATAAAACTATAGAAAGTTTGAATAAAACCAAAGCATATGTTACTAGTGAAAAAAATTCACTCTTGGCAGAAAGTACGACGCAAGTAAAATATGTGTACCAAAGTTCGCGTTTTGTTATTAAGTTGCGGCTCATTTAATCCTATAACCAATATGCATCTCAGAATGTTTGGTAAGGGATGATTTCTTTACGTATGCATGACCTCCAAATTAAATTTTATTTTCTAATGTATGGCCTGATAAAAAGAAAAGAAATGAATCCAGGAATGCTGTAAGTATTTGATGACCCTCCTGCACGAAGTGAATGCACTCAGGCCATGGTTACTGCCGTTTCATATGCACCGACATAAAGGGAAAAGTTATCAGTTACTACTGTTTACAAGAACGGCCGTATTTCTAAATAGGCCAGAGTAGGCCGCTTCATAAAAGTGACAAAATTTCAAGGGCAGCCTCCCCCCCGCCCCTAAAGCGGAAACGGAATGCAGCTAACACAAGCATCCTTTCATTCATTCATTCTTTTTTTTTTTTTTTTTAATCTATTGTAAAAATTTTTTACTTACGCATCCGTTCGTTTCATTGAGACTAGTCACTTCCAATGTCAAAACTCATTTGCCAAGGCAAAGAGTATTAATGCCGCCTACACACAATATAGAATGAACATTGATTATGTGTGTTCAAAAATCTACCTCATAAAAACATCAAACCACCTTGATTTAAATTGCTTGATTTTTTTTTTCTTTTTTTTCAAATCACTGGTTTAAATAAGTTTTAGTTTACTTAATAAAAAACCCGGAATAATTCCGTAAGCGGGGGCAGGTCGCCAAAGATTTTTCGCATTACTAAATATGCCAATCTGCAAGGATTGCGCTTAGAATGTATGGAGAACTGTTTTAAGAGCAACCTTAATGGGTTAGACATTGGCAATAAGTGGCCAACTAAACCTGCCCCCGCTTACAAAATTATTATCACAAAACCTAGAGCAAAATGTCTTAAAATGAAACTTTAATACTAAATTTAAATTTGTAAAATTCTATATTTTTCACAAAAACAGGACCCTCACCAGAAAAACCTGATGATTATGTTAAGAGTTACCAAAGTTATGAGTAGATTTTTCACAGTTTCACTAAAACAGGGCGCTGTCTAAAAAGTCTGGACAGACCCCTGACTATAGATTTGGCTTGGGTTAATACCCAGTGGGTAAGGTATTTATTAATTGGTGCTTATTCCTGCATTGGGTAAACACCCAAAATCAGGGTAGTTATGAATTTAGTTATTTTTATTGCATATAACTGGATTTCCAAGTCAAGTGCAGATAACTGCAATAAAATTAACCCAGTTGAAGAACAACCATGTACCCAGGACCCTTCCACACCCCCCCTTTTTTACTTCCTTGTACGTAGTATAAGGAAGTAATGTGATCCCGAAAAATTTTGGGGGCCAAATTTCGACATAAAAACCGATTTTGACTACCTCTAAATTGAATTTAAAAAATTTTTTCGATGCATCTCATCGTAGGCTAGCATGCACGATCATATTAACGCGTCTGCAACTCATTTTGACCAGTGGCGAGTCTACTGTGGCCAGTTTTTCCATGCCGTCTGTACGTACGTACGTACGTACGTACGTATGTATGTAACTCGCATATCTCAAAAACTATTGGTCGTAGAATGTTGAGATTTGATATTTAGGATTGTTCTATGATCTAGTTGTGCACCTCCCCTTTTGGTGGCAATCGAATGAATAGTTTATGTACAGGACCGCCCAAAAGATTCGAAATACATTACGCTCTATGGGCCCAAATTCATTAAACTCGCCTAACTCAAAAGCTATTAGGCGTGTAGAATGTCGAAACTTCATATTTTGGATAGTTGTAACATCTAGTTGTGCACCTCCCCTTTTGGTTCCATTCGACTGGATAGTTTATCTACAGGACTGCCCAAAACATTCGAAATACATTACACTCAATGGGCCGAAATTCATTAAACTCGCATATCTCAAAAACTGTTAGGCGTTGAATGTTGAAACTTTATATTTAGGATTGTTGTAACATCTAGTTGTGCACCTCCCCTTTCGGTTCCATTCGACTGAATAGTTTATCTACAGGACCGCCCAAAAGATTCGAAATACATTACGCTCTATGGGCCGAAATTCATCAAAGCGTTTTTTAGAGGTATTGGGCTATTTCAAACGTCTCAGAAGTGATATATGCTGTAAAGAGTTAGAAAATGAATTTCTCTATTAAAAAAAGTGTCTTTATCATTTATAGTTCTGCTACAGGAACACTCAAAAGATTTCCAATACATTACGGTCAATAGCAATTTTAGGGGCATTCATCCATTTCAAGCACAATACCGTCCTACCACATAAGTTAGGTAATGGTCCGACCACGGTCACGTGCCTCCCTCAAGAAACTATGCCAAAAGTCGCCAAGCTTGGCGACTTTTGGTGTACGTGTGTGCATGTTTAACTCTCAAATCTCAAAAACTATTATGAAATTTCATATATAAGAATGTTGTAACATCTAGTTGTGCATCTCGATTTTTGGTTCCAATCTACTGGAGAGTTTATTTACAGGACCACCGAAAAGAATTTCAGTACCTTAATGTCTATGGACATCTTCATTATAATACAACTGTAGACAGTCATTGTTTGGTACATGCCCAAAATCTCGCCGTCTGTCCTCGACCTTGGCGAGTTTTGGCGAAATATCGCCAAATTTGGCGATAGTCAGTCATTTCGTCCATGCCCAAAGTATCGCCATTTGTCATCGTTCTTGGCGAGTTTTGGCGAAATATCGCCAAATTTGGCGATAATCTGTCATTGTTTGGTTTATGCTTAAAATCTCGCCAAATGTCGTCGACATTGACGAGTTTCGCCGAAATATCGCCAAATTTGGCGCCAAAAATTATTTCCTATTTTGTATAACTCTAAAACTTTAACCCGTAGATTTTTTAACTTTGTATTTAGAACTATCGTAATATCTAACTGTTTTCAATATCTTTTTTGACAGCAATCGACTGAGAATTTATTTACATGGTGAGCCAAATGACTTTGAATACATTGAGGTGTATAGATGCATTCAATTCATTGAAGGTCTGTGCTCAATGACTACTTTGGCTATCCCAAAAATCTCGCTGACTATCTCAAGTTTGTCGGCTTTTGGTGAAATATCGCCAAATAAAGTGTCAGAAGGAAATCTTTCAAATTGAACTCAGCTTGGCGATATCGAAATATTTGGCTAGAAATCGCTAAACCTTACTATTATTGATATTTTATCTCTTTCAAACAAATAAATTTAGAGGAAGTGCGTCGAAAATATTTTTGATCTAATGGACGTGCAAGGAAGTCATGTGTTGGACACATCAGATTTTTTTTTCATAGACTTTAGGAATTCTTCAGAATCCAGTTTTTTTTACACACTGCTTTAAACTTATAACTATTTATTTATTTATTTATTATTATTATTATTATTTTTTTTTTTTTTTGAGAAACCGATTTATAGTGTGCACGATTTTCTCACAGTAATAATTTTTTAATGCAAGAAAAAGAAAACAATTCTTGATTCATGTGATCTAGTGAAAACACTGTCACTCAAACTATAGGCATCCAATTTTTTAAAAACTTTGATTAGATGGAGATTTTGCAAAAATCGTTTCAAACTGCGTAAATCTTTGTTCGCTCATCACATAATAATGACTAAATCAAATGAAATGAAATTTGGTGACATGATAGTTGGTCACTCAACTTAAACTGTAGGTGTTAAATAAAAAAAAAAAAAAAAAATTCATTTGATTTTGAGATTTTGCAAAAATTCATTCACAATGCCTAATTATTTGTTCAAGCATCACATAATAAATTAATTATATGAAATTTAATGACATGATAGGTGGTTGCTCAACTTTATAAGTGTCAAATTAAAAAAATATTTTGAGATTTTGCAAAATTTTTTTTAAAATGGGAAAATATTTCTCAATTATGTATAAACTAGGGTCAGGTGGTGTAAAATGACCATAAATTTAGCTATTTTCAACTTTACTAAGCTACACATCTAAAATGATACAACATATTTAAAATTCTTTGACAAATATTTTACATTGGATTATCCGACAGTAACTACATATTTTTATATTTTTTCTTTTACAAACATTAAAACTGTTTGATCATTAATTCTTTTTGGCTTGTTATTATGATCATTTTACCCCATGGTATTGGGTAAAATGATTATAGATGAAAAAAATGAAACAACTCATAGAAAATGATATTATATGAATAAGATCAACTGGGAAAATAGATAACAAATATTTTATTAAACCGTTTTACATGAAATTTTAATTTAGTTATCAGAACTTATAAGTATAATGCCCTCTACTACCGAAATTTGGCTCATGCAGTGTTTGAATTATCTGTTCAGTTTGAACTTGATCGACATCATCATTTTCTGGCAATGAACATTTTTTCAAATAAAGATTTTGCAAAGTATTAAATTGTAAATACCTCCTTTTCTGCAGACACAATCTGTCCAAAAATATTTAATAAAGCTTTTACCACAGCACTTAAGAACCAGCAGATATTTTGTCCGAAGGAGGTGTTATGGTCATGCCATTTTGAACTCTTCTTTCAACTTTTAAAAAATAAGAATTGGAATTTTTCATCACAAAATTTCAAGAATAGCATACTTTCTTTACTGTGCAGTGTTTAAATGTTAAAATGTGCAGCAAACACATCCTCTGTTAGCATTTATTTATAAATGAATGATTCCAGTATTGTAAATTTTGGGTTATTTTTCTTATTTTCAGGTAAGAATAAAAGTAGAATAATGGAATCTATTTATTTATTCATGTTATTATTATTAATACCTTATAAAATATATTACAGACGAAAAAAAGAAATCTTAAATAATACATGTGTTCTTTAAGTGCAAGCCTAACAGTATGATCGTTTCACCCCACTTTCTTTGAACTACTCCAAAATAAAAAGTAATATGAATACAAATTACCTTGATACAGAAATGTATTCCTCGAGAATGATAGTAGGCTTTGTATCATCAAAATTTCAAGAATTTTAAATCACAAAAATGCTACAGCAAAGTAAACTTTAACCTTATATAGATAGAGTCAAACATGAAACTGTAAGTGCTACCATTACACATTAAAAGAGTATTACCAAATCAAAGAAATTAGTTAAAAAATATTGCTTATAATATAAATGAGCTAAACAAAAATCAGTATGCCAATGAACCAATGCATTTGGCATTTATCGTCTGCTTTTTGTAGACTGTTCATTTTACCCCACCCAACTCTACTGAAGCAAATAAAATAAAATTTAGCATTGTCAAAGGTGGTCAATTAAACTTTAGATGTCAAAGTACTTTACATTTTTTTTTTATAGGTTTATATGTTATAGAGATTTAGTGAAATCCGAGTACATGTTTATTCCATTCCTGAAAAATGGAAATGGAATTGAATGAAATCTGGAATTATGTTAGATGCAATTTAATTTAAACTCTAGATGCCAAAGCTGTTTTAAATATTTCATAGATTTTGAGATATTGTGAAAATTGTTTAAATGTTTGTTCTCGCATCCCTTAAAAATGAATTAAGATAATGCAATGAAGTTTAGCAACATGTTCAGCTACAACTAAATCTACAAGTGGAATTTTTTTTAAAAATTTGAATAAATTTAAAATTGTTTTATTTTTTTTATAGATTTTGTGAAAATTGTGCAAATTTTTTTTAAAGCATAATGTTAAAATATCTACAATGAATCAAAGAAAATTTACAGGTTAAGAATGACCTCTTGACTTGAAAAGTTTAGTCATCCAAAATAAAATTTTAATTTTTAAAATAAAAAGAAATTCTCTATTGTCAGTTTTACTCATCACTTTGTAATTCTCTAACCTGGAATCTTTTAACAATATACAGAAGTTATAATTTTGATTTCTATACAATTGCCAATATACTAATTCCATTTTTTGTACTCCTACAATGCTGTAGAAAATTCATTCTTTTTTCTTCCACATTGTAGAAGTAGTTGTTTGGAAATTTGCATTACATATTAACCCATCTACGATGGTACTGCAGCTAGTCTGCAGTAAAAATAAGCAGGATTATGTGGAGTTATTGAGGAAAAGGCCAATGGTTATTATATGTAAGTCAGTGATGCCGCTTACGCGCTATAACGCGTCAAATACGCAAAAAATCGATGATGGGACGCAACAGAAAAGTTACAACGCGTCCCCCAGGACGCGTAACTTCCATCATGCAAAATTTTGAAAAAAAAAAAAAAAAAAGGTGAGAGAGGGCGTGTTCAGACTGCCAATTTTGGGTAAATCTCTAGTAAAACACAAACTGCTCGTGTTTTACTCGGGGAGATTGACATTGTGAACGGCTTTGTGGGCCCGTTTACATGCACACAAATGCGGAGTAACGCTTCCCCTACATGGGGGAAAAAATGCAGGGTAGAAAGATCCCTAGTCGAAAGGAGGCATAGGAGTGTTCGCTTTCCCATGATGCATTGCGAGTTTTCCCCTATACTCTGCTTTTACCCGGGATATATATCGTGCTGTGCGCACACGTGGTTAAGCTGAAGAAAAAAGGGGATTACTTTGACGTTCTTCTCCTTTCTCCCTCCCCCACACTTCTGTTTTCATGTTAGAGGTTGTTCCGTTAGAGATGGTGGACTATCGGAATTGAATACAGTTTTTTCATTATTTATTTTTAATATTCGCTTGTGTAAATGTAAACAATGATTTGTTTTATATTAAATCTGACAATTATTATTTAGAAATGAAATCTATAAGCTATAGAAGCGATAAATATTTTAAACAATCTAGAAGAGAAAAGGGGGGGGTGTTCCATATTTTACTGTTGTATATCCTTTCCTTCCTCAAATATATTCAGATTTTCCTTGTGATAAATTTATTAATACATAGTAATTATTTTTTTAAAAATTAATATAAGATGGAGGTGCGCTTGAACGGTATTTTATTGTAGTTTTAATAATTTAAGATGTTGCGGCTGTTCTGCGGGTACATTTTACTTTCTTAAACATTTCTACCGATGCAGCCTTTCTCCCGGTTTTTACTGTACATACAAAAGGGGATTTTATTATTAGGATTTATTAATTATTAGGATTCAAGGCGTCATCAGGAAGGCTTTGCCGTGAAGGCAAAGTAAATGACATGCATGTCACAACAAATTTTTCTTGATTAATTATAATTCATTTTATTTATTTATTTTTTGAAATATAAGTTTCAGGTTATTTATAAATAAGATATTCATACGCATCAGCACACCAAAATGGGTGAGACATGATAACATCAGTCGTGAAATTAACCAAATGCTTTTATATCGATAAGGACCCACTTTTTGGAAAAAAGGACCCGTAAATTTTGGAGTCCTGGGTCCCAAGGACCCGTCTCTTCCAAAGTCTAGCGACATCACCGTGTAAGTATTTCTAAAAGGTAATGAATACTCATACAAATCAGCAAACAGCAACTCCAATTTCAGCAGTTTTAAAATGTGAACACTCACTTATAAAATAGATGGAAAGAAGCTTGCTTAATATCACTGAATAAAAAATTTGAAATGTGTATATACCAAGCTCTGCTTAACATATGCACAAAATATTTTGCTAGAGTATATTTTTAACTTCATTTTAGAGTATTTACCAGGGCTTTCTATTTCAAGAGACCCAGTTGCTTTTTTTTTTTTTTTTGGGGGGGGGGGGCTAAAGATCACCAACTACTGTAAAAATTCACAATAGAGTAAATGTACATGTATGGAAAAGAACAATAAACTAAATTTTTTTCTTGATAACCTTGGGTCAAAATCTTAGTTTTGTGAAATATGTACTACATTAAATTTATGGAGTTGTTGTTTTGTTAGCTTGCTAAGTTTTAAAGCCAGGGATGAAGAAGATAATACTAGAAATTGTGAGAAACTTCAAATCCATCTGTTTTAATTATTTTTAGTCATTTCTAAATAATACCAGTTTTTTAATGAATTTTGATATCAAATATTTTTTTTTTTTTAATTTATCAAAGCTATTATAATTTTGGCAATGCTGAAACTTCATACAGGAATCACTCTATAGTAAGTATTTTCCAAGATTTTGCAAAAATGACTTGTTTTCTTTGAAATCACCCCCCCCTCTCCAAATTCTCTTGCAATTGCTTTTGCAAACCTTAAAAACGGTTCACTTAAGAACTAATTTTACTGTCTAAGTGTTAAATTTTTAAGTGTTTTCATTACTTTCTAATGTTATTGAAAAAATACTCAGAAAATTCAGCAAAGGACTGCAGATAGTTAATTCTGTGAGTCCCTGGAACTAACAAATTTAGCCAGATCAATACCAATCCATGTCACAAATCAAATTGTAAAATATGAAGTGATAGTTTGGTTCTTCATTGAGCAAAATTAACATATTTTATCCTGGTTAGGTTACACTACGCTGTTAGTATTAAATTTTACGTATTCATTTGTATGCATTGTTGATTATATTAACATTGTGCCATGATAACCTTACTTTTGTATTTTTCTGCAGAGATAGCTAGAGATTATCTACAAAGTTCTGGATTGTATGAGGTTGTGGGTGGAATTATATCACCTGTTAACGATGCTTATGGAAAAAAGGATTTGGTCCTTGCAAAACATCGATGTGAAATGGTTAATCTAGCACTACAAAGTTCTGATTGGATCAAGTAATTAGAGTTTGTTTTTCTTTTGTTTTGAAAAAATGGAAAATAATTCAGAAGTTATTCTTAATTTAATATATTCAAATATAATTGCACTATTTCAAAGTCACAAAATTTTTTTGTATTTGTTAGATTTTAGAATTGTACTGAGATACTGAAATCTTGATTTCAGAAAGAGATGTACATTTTGTTTTAGACATTTATAATTTTAAATCTTCAAACTAAATTTAATAAAATGTTAATTTTTAAAAGAAAATTAAACAAGGATGGGCTGTTAAAATTCATTCATGTTATTTATTATTAGTATTATTCATGTTATTTTATAATCCTTTTAAAGCCTGTTCCTGTAAAAATGCCAAATTAAAAAAAAAAACTTTTTTTTCAAGTTTGAATTTAGTACTGTAGCTTTTTACAAACAAATTAAATTATACATATGTATATTATATATATATATATATATATAATGTATATTAATCTAAAAAGAGTTATTTTAAACATTATGCATTTTACAGTAGTTTCAGTTAAACTTTCCTTTCCCTTTACTAAAAACTATCTTCGTATGATGTGATTGAAAAAAATTGACTTTGGAATTGGGTTTATGCTTTTAAATCTTATATTACTTTTGGTTAAAAAATCAAAATGCCAAAAAATTAGAAATTTTTGGCCTGTACAACTACTACCTCATGCAATGTAACAAAGTGCCATTTAAAGAAAAACGAAAAAAAAAAAATTGGCAGTAATACTGTTGACAGGTTAAAAACTATTGCAGGTTTTCATGAAAATGCAGGTATGGATACTGAATATGTAATTAGTTTGGAATTCTGGGAAGTTTTTTGTCATATACAGGGTTACAAAATGGTCTAGACAACTGAAAACCTCAAATTGTAAGGATAATTTGAAAGTGTAATTTGCAAATTTTGCTCTAAACATTAACAAATATAAACCTGGAAAATCTTAAAGTGTAACATGGAATATTATGGAGCCTACATTAATATGGAGCCTACATTTACATCTGCTGTATGTCTGGAGTAAAGTTAAAATGACTTGACATAGATGCACAAAAGTGATGGATGCAGTAGTTTTTTTGGTGAGGGCCTAGTTAAAAAAAAAGAAGAAGAAAAAGCTTGATCAACATAAACAGAATGTGTAATAAAGCAAAATGTTACTCTAAAGCACTATTGTAATTTTGAGAAGAAATGCCACACCAGTGTAAATGCTGCACCTGGAAAAAATTATTCCAAGCACAAAACGACAAGTATTAGTACATATAATAAAATAAAAAATGCACTGAAATGCCATGTTATCGCTGAATTATTATACTAAATGGCATCCCCGAAAAGTATAGTGTTTCAGCTTACAGTACAATCAAATTGATGTAAAGAATATAAAATATGTTAAAAGTCTAATCAAATGGACATAAACTTTAAATACAGTGGAATGAAATGGATTAAAAGTATATACCTTTCTCTGTACTTGATTTCTTTAGAAAAAGTATTCTGACAAAGATTTGGAAAAAAAATTACACTTTTATTGATATATGTGTATTAAAACAATATTTACAAAAATCCTTCAAAATCAATGTCTTCGCTGTCAGAAACAAACATATTGAAGTTTTGTCTCTCTAGACCAGTGGTTCCCAACCGGGGGGTCGCAACCCCCAAGTGGGTCGCCATGCCTTTTTTGGGGGGGTCGCCGCTGACCGCTTTTGTAGGAAATTAATAGTAAACTATTTTCACGTTTCTTTGGCATGAGACATCATTTCTCCCTTTTCCTTTTGAAAGAAAAAATCCTTACTCTCGTCAGGGCTTTTGTATCAACGCTACAAAAACTGACGTCGGTGAATCTAGGAGTGTTAACTAATGCTTGAGAACCTATGCATTGAGACAGAAGAATCAGAAATAGTAATTGCAATTAATTTAAAGGGGGTAATTAGTAGCCCCCTTGAATCTGAAATTCAAAGATATTTCCCAGAGTTCGGTGAACAAGAGGTTGCACTCGTGCGAAATCCATTTCACACATCTCTAGATTTCCCCGATCTTCCTGATGAAGTGCAGGGTGAATTTTTGAATTTGCAAAATGACTCCTCCGCAAGTGATTTATACCAAGAAGAACCGTTGACTCAATTTGGTGTGATGTGCGTTGCTCATATCCGATAATTTCTGAGCTTTCGTGTCAAATGTTAACGCCATTTGCATCCACACTTATCTGCGCGAAGTTGGATTTTCAACTCTTTTGCAAATTAAGACAAAAGCCAGTCATAAATTAGATGTCTGACATGCGGTTGGCTTTAACCAATATTCAGACAAGAATAGCCAAACTTTTCAGTCAAATTCAACTTCAATCATACTTTTAATAATCAGTACCTGTTAAAAAGACATCAATTCTAAATGTGAAGATATATTTTTTCATTATTAATTTTTTTATTGGTCAAACATAGTGGATGGGGGGGGTCGTGAAAATTTTTGAGAAATCTAAAAGGGGTCGTGATTAAAAAAAGGTTGGGAACCACTGCTCTAGACAATTGGTTTTCATTTTCATTATTTTGGAGCACAAAGCTTTTTTCTATAATTTCAGCTTCTTAGAAACCTCAAAATTATCGACTCTGTTTTCATAGACTCCATGCTGCTCTTACCCATTTTGCTTCTTCTTCATAGGAAGCATGATGCGTTTTGCCACTCTTTGTGAAACTGAATTCCTTCACTCATTCACTGTTCTCAATGTTTTTGTATCTCAGATTTAAAAGATTTGTTCACATCGAGATCTAATGGCTTAAGCAATTTTGTTAAACCTCCTAGAATAATGGCTAAATATGCTGAAAACTTTTCACATTGTTATTTTACTGATTCTAATAAATAGGAGTGCATAGAATCCTTCTTTAGGTTTCATTCTTCAAGTTAAATTTTAGCATTTTTTTTTTTCTTGGTTACAATGTTGCATTGTTCTCGTAGAGACATTCCCTTCTTCACTGCTGATTTTATGCATATTATTCTTGTTCTTTCCACATCCTGTGAGTTACTTGTAAAGTAGACTATAGGTTAATTTAATTCAGATACTTTTTTTTAAGGGTAGGCACTTACCGATTAGGCATTCACTACTAAGCCCCAAAATATTGGCCATTTTACTATGGACACTCACTAAGTGGCAACATTACTCCCTATGAAAAAGGACAGACAGTTAACACCCAAGCCCAAGCCAGGAATTGAACCTAGACCCAAAGTATGATAGAATAGTTCATTAGTTCACTACACAACTTGGGCAGCTTAAATCAGATACTACTGATATTATGTTGCCTTCATTTTCTTCCGACGAAAGCCTTTTTGTGATGGAGGCTTATTGATGTTGCTTGAAAATCAGTAGATGCAGTCGTGGAATTTCGTATCTCCAAATTTAAGTATCATTGTTTGTATTGAAAAAAGGAGACAGTTGGAAATATTTGGTGTTCCTAAATCAATATCAGAGAGCCTTCAATCACAAATATCTTTTGTCAGAAGAAACTGAAGACAACGTAATGTCAGTATCTCATTTAAAATAATGTACAGTCTTCTCTACGAATCACTTAAAGGGTATGAAAAGAATGATAATGACATGCATAAAATCTGCAGTTAAGATGTGCAGCTGTGAAAGAAGAAATGCCTTTATAAGAGAAGTGTAACAATGCAATCAAGTAAAACAAAATGATGAAATTTAACTTGAAGAAGGAGTTTATTGCCTGAAAAAGGGCAAACCTTTCTCAGTAAAATGTTCTTTTGAGGAAGAGATGATGAGAAAAAGTCTTTTTACCATTACCTTCTCGGAGGGATTCTGAACTGCCTGGTGTTGGTTTTAAATACAAACCAAATTGAGAGCGATACAAAAATTTTTCTTATCATCTCTTATAATCTAAAAAAGCTAATTCACAACCCAAGAAGTATTTAAATAGTAAAAATGCAGAATATTTGACACACTATGTGCTTATTGCAGGTAGACACATCAAAATGAAGTTGTTTGACTATCTTTACAAACTTTCTTAAAATCGTCACAAAACATTTCTTTCTTTCTTTTTTTTCCCAGCAAAATTTCAACTTATTTTGGGGCAAAATTTAACACTGCTGTACAATTGTTTTATGTAAACTATATCCAATGACATCTTTTCTGCACTATCCATTGTCAAAAGAGAAAAAAAAGGGGGGGGAGAGATTTTAAAAAATTTAGAAAAATCAGCATTTTATTAAAATTTCTCTACATTTTTGGCAATCAAAAAATTTTCCATAAACTTCAACTTTTTTTGTGAATTTAGTGCACCTATGGCACCTTCTCTGTGCTACTCATCATTTTTTTTTTACCATCTTCTTACAGCATTATGCACTCTGTTATGTATTAAACTTGAACCTTGTTAAGGTATAATTACTGAAGTCAAAAACTCCTAATTGATTGGCATTTGGATTTTTTTATCCAAAAGGAACATACTAAAAGGGCATCAACCGAATTCTCAAATTGATTTTTTCACCACAAAGTGTGAGAAATTAGTGTCAGAAATTATCGCTTTCCACCTACCTCCATTCTGAGTTCTTTCAATTTGTCACTGCATTTTTCCTATTTTTTTTATAAAGTTTTACATTACACTATATGCATCCCAGCATTTATTTCAAGATATATTTTTATAGTTTTACTTCATTTTTAGGTTAGATTGTTGGGAAAGTGATCAAGAATGTTGGGTTCCAACAGCCAAAGTCTTAGAGCATCATCAAGCAATTTTGAATTCAATTACTAATACAAACAACGCTGCAAATAGTTCTGTGAAAAAACAGAAACTTGATGTAGAAAATTTAAATTGTAATTAAATTTTATTTTCTTCCTTTTAAAAGAGATATTCAAATTTTTATATGAAAAAAGAGAAAACATTTAATCATTTTTCTGTGTATCATATCTGTATTTTTAAAAGTTTTCATTTTATTTTATACCCCCAAAACACCATAAAAGGCTGCTTTTACATCTTACACCCCTTTGTTAACTTCTGTTAAAGTACTTTAAATACTACACTCGCTACATTCCTGGCAGACTATTTTTTAACAAACAATAATTATTGCACAAACTCCAAAAACTATTTATTGCTTGTGAATTTTTGCGTAAACAAGATGGTTGCCTAACCTTGTTTGTGTTAACAAGGTTCAGCAGTATAGGCACCCTATAAAAAATACTGGTCCTAGGATACACCCAAATATTTTCTATCTTATGATTAGTTGCATTAAACAATTTATTTACAATAAAGCCAGTGATGGAGACAGGTGAATGAGAGGGATCCCCTGATCCCGTGGACATAGAAGGTCTGTGCTTACTAAATTGAATAATTTCAAGTTTTTTAAAATGAAAAATAAATAAATAAAAATAAACCAACTTAATTCTAGTAAAAGTAAGTTACCTTCTACCTCAAAATAAGTCTTATAGTCTACCAAATAAAAGTAAAATCTCACCGAGGTACTGAGCAAATTATGCCTTCATCTCAGATGTTGGAACTATCTTATCTTATTTATCTATCCTATCTTATCTTATTATTATCGTATATGTTCCTCTTATATAACTAAAAAGTCAGTGGTTACGATTCCCCTTCCCTGATTGCCATTGCTCCCTGACTGCCCAAATGCACACGTTGGGTCTCAGCTGTACCAAAGACCCAATTATGTTGATGCTGCATGAAAGACTTAATATATGCATTTACAACAGTAGTTTAAATAATTCTGGCATCAATTTCTCTTAAGATTATGGTAATATTCTTAATTCCTCAACCCTGATATTCGTTGCTTCCCGATTGCCCAAATGCAAGAATTGACACAGAAGGAGAAGGGTACACTAACTTTAAGAGACTCGTTAGAGACGCACGTTGAAAAACGTAACCATTATTTTAAAAATGAAAAAAAAAAGTGTATCAACTTTTTTAGGAAGTCGTTTGTAATTTATTTCTTTTTATTTATTGACATCCTTTTTAATAAAGTTAGAGGCCATTGCAATGTTAGTTAATATAATTGTGACCTCAAGTCATTATTAAGTATAAGCTATTGTACATAGTAAGTAAAAAAAAAAAGACACATACATATGTATTTATAAATATATAATAAATCCATCTGTAACTATTATTAATTTCTCTTCGGAACAATCGAGACGGCAGCCGCCTAGTTAAGGGTCTCAATTAACAAAAATCCCAAATCAAATCGAATTATTAATTTAATCGAATTATTGCGTGTTTTCTCCTATCAAACTGGTTGGTAGAAAAGTCTTAAGTTTTTCTATTAAGATTCCATCTGCCCCTATCTGCACGTCGAACTCACAGACTGCGTTTTCTTCTATATCTTTCAAATCGCCTGCAGCGCCATCTGTTGTTGAAAATTGCAACTAATTTTGAGTTTGTTTGCCTGAAAATTTACTGTTGTTCCAACCATATTGCAAGAAATGATTTATTTCTATCGCTGCCCATTTAGTTTTTATCGATTTTTCGAAAATACCGGTCATTTTTGGAACACCCGGTATATATGCGTGTGTGTTTTTGTGCATGTGAGTGAACTTGATAGCTCCTAAATGATGCATCCAATTGTGCTCAAATTTGGTATATATGTTAGAAATTACCGTCACAAGACTGGTGTTGATTTTGGTGTGTATAGGACTTATAGTTTTTTGACAGGACTGCGAAAAAGATTTCTTTTACATTATGGCCCATGAACAGAAATTCTTGAAAGTCCACTAGCATTTAAACAGCTCATTTGATTCAGCTCAAATTTGGTATATATGTTATTAACCACCGTCACAAGACCGGTATTGATTTTGGTATGTATAGGAGTTATATTTCTTTTTTACACTGCTACAAAAAAAGATTTCTTTTACATTATGGTCAGTAGATGGAAATTCTTGAAAGTTGCTAGCGTCTAAACAGTTAATTCGATTGAGCATAAATTGGACAGATATATAAAAGGTCATGGTCACATGATCTGCATAGATTTTAGTGTGCGTAGAATTGAAGGTTTGTTCATGGGATTGCAAAAAATAATTCTTATATATTATGGGCTATGAATGCAAATCATTTAAAATGAGCTAGTGTTTAAATGGTGCATTCAAAAGTTCAAATTGACTATGTATATTACAGGTCACTGTCACACAACATGTATAGACTTTGCTATGTATAGGTCATATAGTTTTTTCACAGGGCAACAAATGAGTGTTCTTTTACATTATAGCCTATGGATGGAAATTCTTGAAAGTGCACTAGCGTCTAAATGGTGCATTTGATTGAGCTCAAATTGGGTATTTATATTATAGGTCATGGATTCGTGACTTCATAGGTTTTGGTGTGTGTAGAGCTGATAGTTTGTTCACAGGCTTGCAGAAATTAATTCTTACATATTACAGCATAAGGACGCAAATCATTTAAAGTGAGCTAGTGTCTAAAAGGTGTATTCGATTGACATCAAATTAATTACACGTATTTTAGGTAACTGTCTTACATAACTGCATAAATTTTAGCGAGTGTACACCCAACAGTTTTTTACAGCGCTACAAAAAAATATTCTTATACATTGCGGCATGTGCACTCAAATCATTAAGTACACTAGTGCCGGAACACTAGATCCGATTAGTTGAGTGAAATTTATTTAAACGCTTGGTAAATATTAAGTGTTTGGAAAGTCGAGTGGAGTCACTCCAGATTTCCCCCCCCCCCAATTGAAAATTACCAATTATTTTCATTCACAATGTCAGTAAAGATGTTGCTTTTTCATTTACTTTAATTATTTTCATTCACAGTGTCAGTAGAGATGTTGATTTTTTATTTACTTTTCAGCTGTAAATAATAATGAACAGAAAACTACCTGGGATCTTTCTAAGCCTGTTAAAATTATGTTACTGTGTGGTGCAGATTTGCTTGAATCGTTTGGTGTTCCAGATTTGTGGAAAGAATCAGATGTGAGTAATAAATTTTTCATGTCCAAAGTGAAAATTGATGTGATATTTATGTCTGACTGAATTTTATTTCCAGCATAAACTCCTTTTTTAAAGATTGAGGTGAGGAGGAGGGGATAGCCATGCTGTAATAAAATTAATAATTAAAAAAAAAGAAATCTCAATTACACCTACATATTTAATTTCCTCTTAATTTCTATTAGTGCAATGTGCAAGCATTCTGTTTTAAACAATGTGTCTCTGTAATGAATAATTTTTTCAGTAACTAATTCATGCATCCATTTTTTACACAGATTTTTTGGGTTATGTCTGTGACAACACATTATGGTGGAAATTTATTTGATTTCCTAAGTACTAAATGTGGTGACAAACAGTGCTTCTTTCCCTCTCTAAAAAGTTTTGGTTATTGACATTCTTTTATAATAGTACTTATCGATGACTGTAAATGCTTCCATTGTACAACAGTAGAAATGACCCAAAATTATGTAGTGATGCAATTTTTTGATTTTCAATTAACAAATATTTAAGTCAAGCTATGCTCAGTATCAGTAATGAACCTACAGTTAGAAATATTTGTATCTAAAATGAACTTTATGCAAAACATATACTAAATACAACTATTACATTGTTACTGGAAGAAGCCCATTGTGGAGTCAATTCCAGTGATGCTAGATATATTTTACATTATAATATTTTTATATATGCATGATTATGTAAGGCATAATCTGGGAATTTATGAAATTATTTTAAAATTAATTATTGAAATCTGTTAACTATATCCCCCTTAAAAAAAAAAAAAAAAAAAAAAAAAAAAAAATATTTGAGGGTGAGAGAGAGAGAGCACAGTGTAAGTATCCTATTTTAATATAGTTTTGAATCACAATTACTTCTATTCATTTCTATCCATTTTGTTTTATTTATAGATAATTCAGATAATTGGTAAACATGGTCTTGTAGTCATCACTAGGAATGGCACCAACCCAGAGCGTTTTATTTATGAGTCTGACATACTTTTCAGATTGCAGGTAATAATGTGTTTTGAAACTTGATATTTTTCTATTTTTCACTTTGGAAAGTGCATAATTTTTTTAAGTATGCATATAATTTTGTAATATGAGAGTGAATCCGAAAATCTTTTCTATTTTTTTTATTAGCTAAAATGAGATTACACAGTTAATTTTAATTGCAAATATCTATACTATTCTTCATACTTTGCACTACTTTTTCTAGATAGTCCCCACACCAGTTCAAACATTTATCCCATTGCAACATCAAATTTCATGTTATGGTAGAATTCATCAAGTTTGCTTATTTCACTGGATCCAAACCTTGGCCCTAGTGATTTTAATAATTTTGGTTTACTGAAGAATTTCCTGGACTTAAATTCATGTACAACACTGAAGCCAAGAGAGCAGTCTGCAGAGATGCCAACACTACTGATTCTCCGTAGTTTGTGTGGAATTTTTTTTTTTGAAAAATTGATTTATATGGACTACTGAAAAAGCCTTTAAATTAACAGAAAATTAAATATAAATTGATTTATTCTAGCAAATTGATTTAGCATTTTTAAACTAAGCTCTTTTAATAATCTTTAAAAAAAAACAGTTATTGCAGAACACTCTAATGCTAAAACAATCAATTATCCAATGCAATTGGTACAAACTTTATAATAAGCACTGGCTGAAGAGAAAAGTGTTGAGACTTGACTTTTGTCAGGCCTCTCTCCCCCCTCGCCCCCTACCTTTCTCAGGCTGTACAATTTTCTCTCTTCTGCTTTTGTTTTCAAGCTGCGCTAACTGCGAAGGCTCAATGATAGATTCCATTCCGGTTTATATTTATTTTTAAGTAAGATCAATTTTTAATAAGGTATAATTACACATTTTTTAACAGTTTAAAAAAACCACTAAAATGTTGCCTATATGACTGACTACTAATAAACATAAAAAACTACTGAAAATATTCACAATTACTACTAAAAAATCTCGTTGAGGGATGGCATCTCTGAGTCTGACAGTGATTCTAAAGTCCGCAAAACAAATTGTGCAACAGGAGCATCTCAAATTTAGCTCTAATGAGACACATGTCTGAATCAGAGTGGGGATTATGTGGAAAAATAGTGTAATGTACGCAGAATGCTATGTATGTTTGCAGTTGCCTCTGTGTGCCTTATTTTGGCTAAAAAGATGTAGGGGCAAAGACTTTCTGATTTGCCTTTGAATTTTCTAACTTCGTACTGTATTACAGAAAAAATAAAAAAGACATCCTGCACATCTTGTAATTTTGATGTACATTCTAAATATTTCCTTTTACTCAAACTTCAGTGCAAAAAAACACGAGTGGTTGTGTACTCCCCACATTAAAAAGCTGATACTTCAAAATTATACTGATAGTAAATCTTTATGCTTTCTTTTAACTAATAAAAATCTGAAAAATTTGAATCAGACATGAGCTTGAAACATGTCTAGATTATCAATAGTAAAAACTTAAATCCCCCCCCCCCCGAAAACAAACAAACAAACCTGGTGTGTGTAGTTAAATAAATCAACATTGTTTATCAAATGTATGTTAGAGTAAATTGAACTTCATGTATAGTTGAAAAAAAGGCCTGAGGTGTAATGCTTAGCACATTTTGTTGCCGTGTCACAGGTCCAGGTGATTCAATTTCTTGGCTGAGCCTTTCATTTTTCAAGTGGGTCGATAAAATGAGGACCAAGTGTGTTTGGGGATTAAACACAGTGAGCTAGCTGTATGTCAAGCTGACCATATGGTGGTCCCTTGTTCAGAAAACATATATGGGTAGTGTGGACCTTGGCCCCACATGGGCTGTTGGGTCAATGTTTAGTTTAGTATGTTTGAAAAAAAAAACAATAGTAGAGCCCTTCTACATTTATTCCCCTTCTTTTCAAGCAAAATGTTCAACAAACTTGTACTAAAATAAAAAATCAAATGCAAAAACATAAAGTAAAATAAGAAGAAACAGTATATTCCTATGAATAAAAGAGGAGCAAAAATAATAAGAAATGGTAAGATAGAACAAAAAACCAAAGTTAAAAATAAAAATAATAAGAAGATACAAAAATATATATATGAAACAATAACAGTAATACATCCGTGCTTCAAATTGTTTCATTAGTATGACACTTTTTAAACTATTTAGTTTAGCAGAGGACTTCCAGTTAGAAAATATTTTCTTTTAACATGTAGTTATGTTTATGCCTGAATTTTATGAAGGGGCATATGTATATTTAACAAAATTGAAAAGAGTAACTTTTTGCAGTGACTCTGCGTACAAAAAAGTAAAATGCGAAAAATGAAGACCAACCATTGAAAAGTTATTTGCAATCTCATTAAATGTTTAATTTTTTAAAACAAGATATTTAATTAGATATTGCAAATTTTAAAAATTGACCTTTTTTTTAGCAAATCATTGCTGTTTCAGCACTTAAAAATCTCTAATTCATTGGTTGTGCTCAAATTGAATAACAACATTTTCTTTTGGTGTGTTTTTCAAAAATTATATGATGGTTTTGTGAATATTTACCTATTTTATTTTAATTCTGGTTCAGTCATTAATTTATTTTCTCACTGTCATTGCAGCCAATAATTAAACTTTTTCTTTTAAGTATACAAACAAAATCATGTGATTTGTATTAATGAAATTCTGCAAATCGCTAACCACATATTTATACCAGTTTTATTTTAATTTTAGAAAGGCAAGACTTGGAAAACTTATATAAAAGCTGATTTTTGTCTGTGAAACTAGAAAAATTCATACAAAAATGAAGATAGCTGCTCAACTGCTAAAACATTTTTGAATCCTCAAAGTTTAATAAATCTAAACAAAGTGTATTGTTGCTTTTGTGAATGTTCTGCTCTTGAAGGAAAGAGAACCTTTTGCCTTTCAAAACCTGCATAGAGTTTATTTTAATTTTGTGTGTGTTTTATATGCTATTTTATTTAATTAGCAATTAACTTTTACTGTATTTTTCTAACCAAAAGCTTTAGGTCCTTCTTAGAATTTAAAAAAAAAATGTTTTATTTCAGTTTTAAAAGTTAAAATATTTCCTAAATTTTAAAAATTGTAAAAAAAAATAAATAAAATTTTTATCATTGTTTAGACTCTCTATCCTCGCTTTTTGTATGGGGCATTCGGGTACTAATAAGGCTTGCTCATGAAAAGGCATAATCTTTGCAGTTAAAACCCAAAGATTCAATCAGATAGAATGTTACTGAGTTATACATTGCTTGTTTCTTACATGTTCCTTGGAGAATAAAAATTTCACAAAATTTTTAAGTATGTAAAACCTATGTAACACCTTCCATATTTGTCATCCATGGTGTTTTTTCATAATTTAGCAACTTACGTATGATTATAATCGCCATTTCTCTTTAAGTTTGCAAATGAAACAGTACTTTACATGTTTTATTTGCAAAAAAGTACGAAACAACTTTTAGGATATCTTTCTGCCAATGGCAACTTTTATTTTGCGATTTACACCTGTGCATAATCGAAAATCATTTCCTATGTTAGGTTGCCATTAAACAGTTCTCCAATTAGTTATATTCATAATCCTTTGCACATTGGCATATTTAGCACCATGAAATATTCCATACCGTCATGCTACAAATATCCAAGCTGTTCTAAAACTGCAATAATGGCATAGTTAGTGCTGCTAAATATTTCTACTCGGTAATGTGTGGCAAATACCCAAGCTAACCAAACCAACATTACTGTAATCTGCATTTGAATTTTTTTTCACTTTGAAGATACGGGGTGCTAGCATTTTGGAACACACATCTTACATTTACCCTGCTTGGAGAGATAGCCTTTTACCAGACTGTACCTGTGTTTCCAAAATGGCAGTTTTTAAATCGGTTACAATTTGTTATTTTTTATTGGAAAAACAAATAATCTGTAATTTTAAACTCCTGTTATCTAAGAGAAATTACTTGCTATTTGAAAATTAGGAGATTGTGTAGCATTTTGCAATTTCTCTAGATTGTATGAGAAATAAATTTCTCATACTTTTTAATTTGTTTCAAACTGGATAATTCTTCTTTTGTTTGTTTATTTCATGTGACTCTACTGACATGGAATTGCTTTGTTGCAAAGGCATGAATGTTTTTATGCTGGAAGTCGCCAAACCTGGCTAGCATTATGCTCATTTTTTCAGTTTTTTATTAATATCTTCTAAAATAATTCAAATTTTGAAATTTAAGTCAGCTTAATGCATTCTCCGGAATTTTTTCAAATCCTTGGACACCTTCATCAAAACTCAATTCTCCACGGTTTCAGAAAAGATAGCATGACAAGCTTTTGGCAGTGGCACCTGGAGGTTTGTTTTTTAGAATAGAGAGATATCAGCTGTATTATTGACCTATGTAAAATTTCAGTTTTAATGAAGCTTATCAATGCAACTGGAATTTTATTTGATATTGCAGTAAAATCCTAGATTTTAAAAAGTAAATTGAATTGTTAGATGTTTTTATATTCTTAATTTTCTGAAAAGATTTATTTTAATTTATGTTTCTGCAAATATTGATATCGCAATTGTGATATATTTGTTTTGTTGATTGAAATTTTTGTATTTCAGAACAATATTCATATAGTTACGGAATGGATTTCAAATGAAGTTAGCTCAACTCACATTCGGTAAATTAACTATTATTTTTCAATAACCTAAAAAAAAAGGATGTAAATGATATTTTTATACTTTATTCTTTAGTATGCAGTAATAAATTTAAGTATAACTAAAAAGTGTCTTTCAAAAAATTAATTAGATTTAACATATTTTTAATATTTAAACTTTTTCTTATAACAATAAAAATTAATTTTTTAAACTAATTTTTTTGGAAAGAATAAAAGATTTATAAAGACATCAAATAGAATTACTAATGCTGATGAAATGTTTACGTAGAATTTAAATAAGTGATACCCAAAGTGGTTCATATAGACTCCATGCTTCTACTCTGCCCTGCAAAAAATACATGTCAACAATAGAAAAAAAAATAATAATCCATGAAATGTAAAAAAAGATCCATGAGACAAATTATTTTTTTCATGGCATGATCTTTTTGTGTGTGTGTATGTATAATTATTTTATTCAAGAATATTACTAGAGTTACCATTTAATTAATTGTTTGGTTGTAAATCCACTATTATCCTGATTTATACAAAAAAGATAAAACCCCAAGAGATGTCCAGAGTTATAGGCCAATCTCATTAACTAGTAACTTTTGTAGGGCCTTTGAAAAAATAATTTTCATAATTGGTTTCTGGAGACATGAGGTATTCTTGAAGAGGAGCAGGCTGGATTCCAAAGATTCAGATCCACCTGCCATCAAGTTGCCCTCCTTAGTCAATCTATCAAGGACACTCTTGACAATAGATAGACACATTTTATCTGCTGTCTTCATCGATTTTAAGTCAGTTTATGGTTTGGTATGGAGCGAAAATCTTCTCCTAAAACTGTTGGGATTTGTGTGTGCATTCAAATATGTTGAACTGGTACTGTGGACCACATTTGCACAGTCTGATATCACAATTCTTGCTCAAAGTTTAGTTCATTAAAGACTGGCCTGCCACAAGGTGTGGTGTCTAGCTGTACCCTATTTAATATCTATATCAATGATCTTTTAAGTATACGGAAATCTATTCCCAAAATCAAGTGTGCTATATGTAGATGACCTAGTTGTTTGGACTGATTCTCCTAAGTCTATAGCAAAAAAGGCTATTGAAAAGACCTTAAATAAAGCAATGTTTATTTTGGAAAAGTGGTCTGCAGAAAATAGCATAAAAGTAAACCTAGATAAGACATTTGTGCAATCTTTTCTCTATCACATCAGCTTTTCCACTCACAGATAGTTTATAAAAACCGTAACATTCCAACGTCAGAAAATATCAAATATTTGGGTGTAACTTTTGACAAAAAACTTTCATGGAATTCACATATTGAGGATCTCATCAGTCAGGTATCAAAACGAATGTCTCTACTAACCAGGCAGGATCCGAAAATTTCATGGTGATTGGCAGGAATGATTGAATTTCATGAAAAAATTGGCAGGATCCGAATGAGGTTCTCCATATCTACCTTGAATCAAACTTACAATGCTTACATGTTGTCTGTTATGATTTATTGTGCACCACTTGTTACTGCTTCTAAGAAAATAATTTATTCCCTTGAAAAATTTCAAAATCAAGCCTTGCGCTTCATACTGGAACAGTGAAATCCACCCCTATTGCTCTCTATATTTAAAAGTGAATGTTTGTGGCTATGTGTGTGTGTATGTATGTGGGTGTGTATGACGTTGAAAAACTCCAAAACCGTTTGACCGATCATCATGAAATTTGGTACACTTAAGTCTTTAGTCATGGAGAAGGTTTTTATGCTATCCATTTTACTCTAGCTCGCCGCTGGTGGCACTGCAGAACATCGAATTCAATTCAACTGCCTGCTATGAAAATACCGTTTGACCTAAATTGATGAAAATTGGTACGTATGGATATTTGAGCACGGAGAATATTTTTACACTATCCGTTTTGCCATGACTTGCTGCTAGGTGGTGCTGCAGAACGTCGAATTCTATTCCGTTCGACCTCTTTCTATGAAAGTACCGTTCAAACGATTTTGGTGAAAATTGGTACAGATGGATATTGGAACACGTAGAATATTTTTACACTGTCCATTTACCTCTAACTCGCTGCTAGGTGGCGCAGTAGAATGCCAAACGTCGAATTCTATTCAACTGCTGGCTATGAAAATGCCGTTTAACTTACTCTGACGAAAATTGGTACATTTAGATATTTGAACACAGAGAATATTTTTACACTATATATTTTGCTATAACTTGCTGCTAGATGGTGCTGCAGAGTGTCGAATTCTATTCGGTTTGCCCGCTTGCTATGAAAATACCGTTCAACCAATTTTGATGAAAATTGGTACACACAGATATTTGAAGACGTAAAATATTTTTACATTATCCATTTTGCTGTAACTTGCTGCTAGATGGCACTGCAGAACGTCAATTTCTATTCCGTTCGACCGCTTGTATGAAAATACCATTCAACCGATTTTGATGAAAATTGGTACACACAGATATTTGAAGACGTAGAATATTTTTACGCTATCCATTTTGCTGTAACTTGCCGCTAGATGGTGCTGTTGAACGTCGAATTCTATTTCATTTAAGCACTTGCTATGAAAATACTGGTCAACCGAGTTTGATGACAATTGATACACATGGATATTTGAAGTCGTAGAATATTTTTACACTATCCATTTTGCTGTAACTTGCAGCTAGATGGTGCTGTTGAATGTCGAATTCAATTTCGTTTAAGCACTTGCTATGAAAATACTGGTCAACCGAGTTTCATAGCTGCCAAGTGTTCCGTTTTATACGGATTCGTTCCGTTTTTTGAGCTTTGTTCAGTAATACGTTTTTAAGCCAAAATGTTCCGTTTTTCAGCTTCTGTGTAAGAATTTTTAAAAATTATAAGAAAAAAGGAAAATTGTGTACATATTTAGCTTTTGGTAAATCATTTATCCCTGAAGACAAGTCAACAAATTTAATTGAATGATATTTATCTTATTATTCTTTCAAGTATTTATTACATTAAACATTTAAGTGTATTGTAGAAACTGAGCTAAGTTAAGTATATTTTATTTTTATAAATTAATGCTTATATATGCACATCATCTCTCTACACATGATAATTTAATTTTGTTAATGTAAGATCTTTAATTGTATATTTAATCATACATTTCATGATCACACACTTTGCTCCTTATTTCTGATTTTATGAGCACGTGCTGTGTTCCTTATTTTATTCTTGGAAGGTTGGCAGCTATGGAGTTTGATGACAATTGATACACATGGATATAAGAACATGGAGAATACTTTTATGCTATCTGTTTGGCTATAACTTGTCACAAGATGGTGCTGCAGCACATCAACTTCTATACCGTTCGACCATTTGCCATAAAAATTTTTATACTTACACATTTCAGTAAGTAGAATATATTCTAACTATTCATTTAGCTGTTACTCACTACTGGATGGCACTGCAGCGCATTATTACTTTAACTCGCCATTAGATGGCAATGCAGTGCACCGACTTCTTGACCGGACAATTGATCTCTATGAAAATTGATATACATAGATACTTGAACACGGAGAATATTTTCATGTTATCCATTTTGCTATAAATAGCTACTTCATTGTGCTGTAGCACATCATTACCTTAACTCGCCAATAGATGGCGCAGCAGCATATAAAGACTGTTCAAATGATCGCTATGAAAACTGATATAGATAGATGTTTGAACACAGAGACATTTTGGCTTTATCCATTTTGCTATAACTTGCCACTAGATGTCATTCAAACCAATAACTTCAGGATCGTTCAACTGATCGCCATGAAAATTCGTAAACATAGATGTTTGAACGAAAAGAATACCTAGCAGTGAAGGTATCCATATTTTAGTAGAAACTTAAAAAAGAAAAGAAAACTGAAAAGGAGAAAGGCAAAATAAATGGTGCTTTACTTAATTCTTTTTTTTTTTTTACAAATGTACGAAAATGACACTCCCTTTCCCCTGGTACCCGGGGCAGTCCGCCCCCCTTCGACACCCTCCCCGGGGCACGCCACTGGGTTTACTCTGTTTTGGAACACTTGAATATAAATATCCAAGTCAATGCCTGACTGATTTTAGAATGATCCCTGAAAAGAGGGATCCATGAAAAACAGAAAAATCCGCAAGTGGTCCATGGGATAAAAAAAGTTTGGGAACCTGTGATTTAATTAATGCTAACTGAAATTTATATAACATCTAGATGTGTTACACATTTTTCTTGGAATTTTTCAAAATAGAAAGAAAGAAATTTTTAAATTTTGGAAAGTTAGGATTCTTTTTTTTTTTCCTTTGTAACAATGTAATGTAAATAAGTTATGCTTAAAAAGCTAAAAGATTATTTTCTTTCTCATTTTCTTGCATAATTGATCATCTGAAAATAAATTAATTCTCTTGTATAAAAATCAGTGCAAAGCTCAATAGTTTGTGTGTGTTTAAAAAAAATTAATAAAGATTTAGTTCCAAAATTTCACCCATTTAAGTCAGCTTTGTTTCTTATTTGCTCTACTACATTTCCTTTTCAAGATTTTTTTTTTTTAAATGAAAAGTGTGTAAGATTTCAATGTGTCCCTACTCTAACTGTTGTAAATGTGCACCAATAGTAGCACATGTTTTTAATGATGTGATTATACTTGTGGTAGGGATTTTTTTTTTTTATGTCATACTGAACATGTATAAAGTTTCAAAAAGAAATCTCTTATTACATGCTCTTTTATTTATTTATTTATTTTTGTTAACAGGCGAGCTTTGAAGAGAGGCAAAAGTGTCAAGTATTTAATTCAAGATTCAGTTTTGCAGTATATTAAGAATCACGACCTATATACCTCAAGCAAGTAAGTAATAATGCTTTTGATTTTCCAAAAGTATTCGATTTTAAATAAGAATTTTGCAGTGCCATCCAGCTGTTAAATGGCAATCAACTCATTTTTGACTGCTTTGTTGTTCGTTAGCTGTTAACTTTATTATTTACCTGTTTTTATTTGATAATATATTTTTCAAAATTCATCATCTTAACATTTCTTATGATTAGCACATCAAAAATACTTACACCATGATAAATTTTAACTATGTACATTAAAATGGCAGAATAGCAATACATGTAATATCTTGTTTCAGATTTATTAAAGATTGATTTATTTTATTTTATTGAATATTTTCTTTTGTTTTATTTGTATGACATCAAGACTACTTAAAAATAATTTAATAGCTCTTGATGCAGTCCATTCTTAAAATTTGATCTTAAAACACTTCTTTTTTCCCCTAGAAATTTGTTGATGTTAACCCTTAACCGGAAATGTTAAAAAATGAACATGAATAAAACTGTAAATAAATTAGTAAATAGTGAGCACTAACTTTTTTTTTAAATGGTAATGTAGATGACAATTAAGACGACAACTTTTCATTTTACAGCAAGAATTAGGCTTCGAAAATGTAGTAGAGGGTAGTCAGTGGTGGAGAAAAAGTGGTACTTTTCAATTGTACTTTTTTTTTTTTTATAATGAACTACAACTACTTTTTGAAAAATTTAGTTAACTACAAGTACAACTACTTTTTGACAAATGTAGTAAGCTACAATTACTTTTGAATTGTAGTAACTACTTCTCTACTTTTTCACTACTTTCAGGTGACAAATTTTGCTAAAAGATTCAGTTTACATTACATTCATATTTAAGGATATTGATTAGAGAAAACTATTGATAATCTAATTAGAGAAAATTATTGCTCTAATAAACAACTACCAGGACAGTATTTAAGGCGGGCCAAGAGGGGGCCCAGGCCCCCTCTGAAGCTGTAAAGCAATTATTAAATAGGATCTGTTTTGAAACATTTTCATTAACTCTAATAACAGTAACATTTAAAATACCGGATCGCCTCACCTCCCGGAAATGAAAATCTATATAAATGCTACTGACAACTACTGCTAATTATTAAAGTATCGCTGAAACTAATTAAATTTTAATACCTCTATGATAAAAATGAATTGGGAAAGTGAACTCTGAAAGCATGAGAAAAATCTTGAACAAAAAAGATTCCAGAGGGGTAAAACGAAGATTTCAGTACTATATATATAGACACTGAAATATACATATATTATGTATTAAGATATTCTGGCGCCCTGTGCGGTCGCATCCTAGTGCGGCATCTGGGTATAGTAAAGGGGACCTTGCACCCGAAGTAACCTTGTGCCCTGGAGCCGCATCTAATAAATGTGATCAGCTGTGGATATCTCTTTCCTCTTATTTTTCTGTCTTGTCTTTCCAGCAGAATAGTGATTCTACAAATAATAATGAGAATTATAATAAAGGTGATGAAAGCTAAAACACTGGCAAAGCAACCCCCCCTCCCCCCTCACTTGTGTGCATGTGTTGGGGGGAGGGGGTGGGCGGTGAACTGGGTTTCCTTCAAGCATGAACTCCAGTTCTATTCTTGGAGTCAGAAGAAAAAGCAATCGCACCACGTGATCAATTGCCGAAAGCGATGATGCGGTAAAAGTAACTTAAAGGAGTTTCCAAAATGCATACAAACTACTGATTTTTTGTAGCACACTACATATTATACTACTTTTAGTGCCCTACACTAAGAACTAAAAAAGTAGCAACTACTGCAGTTTTGCTGCTTGTAGTGTACAACATCCCAGCCCTCAGGGTAGTTACATTGCCACAACAGTCTCAGAGACTGCTCATTTCCAGTTAAGGGTTAAATTTTTGTATTATTATCTAATAATATGGTTATAGAATTGAACTTCTTAAATAGCTATGTGCACTTTTTATATTCAGGAATGATGATGATTTGTTCACATGAGCAAATAACAGCCCTACAAAGCATAAAAACATTTGAACTTTTTTTTGTAACTTCCTTTTGCTATTTTTTGCCCATAAAAACTTTTGCATGCCTAACTGGCATAGTTTGCCTCTGAAATGTACCTAAAAATAATTAAAATTAAAATTCACCACATTATAAGCATCAGTCATGAATATGATTTTCTTTTTTTCCGATGATTTACATATGTCAAACTGCTACTTTTTGGTTCTCCCTACTAGAAAATGTTTTAAAAATCAAAGTGTTTCCACACTTTAAAATTTATACAAAATAACCTACAAAGTGTTTATTTGTTGAATTTTTTCCTTTAAGTCTTTAAATGTATTTTTTAAGATCTGGCTATATTTCCAAAATTTAAGAAATTCATTAGTCTTGAATAAAATATTGAGCCCAAATTAAATTTTTTTTCTTGTAAGTATAAAACTATATTTTGCCTACCTTTGCATCAAATTGAATACATTTACTGTCTACATGAAAAAAGCTTTTCCTATAAACTGTAGGCATTATACATAGCATCATATTTATTAACCTCTTGGAATTTGTAATTTGGTTGATATTCCTCTTTTAATGTTTGCATCTGCTACTAAATTGCTATGAAAAATGTGTTTTTAAATCATATTGAACAAGGTATACTTACCCCTTTCACACACAATCCATTGTAATTGAACCCTCAATCATAAATCATTTCTCGCCAAATCATTTTCATGATATAAAATCCACTGCCAGTGAGGTTTGATTGTTTTGGCCCCAAATCAGTTTCAATCTTCTTTCACAGGAGTCCAAACTGGCTTCATGGTGGACAAAATAGTTTGTGTGTGAAAAGGGTAATTGTAATTTATGCTATACTTAACATACTTTTTTTACTATGGTATGTATTTTTAATAAGTTTATTTTTCTTTTTATGCTAACTTTTGGAATTTTTGTAGTAAGTACCATGTTACTTTTCCAGACATGTATGATTCAAACTATTCATATTTAAAAAAGGTGTGTGATGATATTATTGAAAGTGAGCAGGAAACTGCTGTATGAATTGCAAGATGCATTTTTTACTTCCTTAGTAGGTTTGGCATAGATTTTTTAGTTTTTCTTAGTATTGCTTTGTTTTTGTTAATTTACTTATAATACAGCTTTTATATGCTTTAGAAAATCTTAGAGTCAATCTTCTGCTGTTTTACATTTTACAATTTTAATTGCTCTATTTCACACATAAGATTTTAAAAGAAAAAGAAGGTTTATTTTGAAGTAAAATGGCTGCAACCGTATGAATGCAGTTCATCTCATATTACAGTTGAACTTTATTATTGCGAGCCCAGGTTTAACTGAAGGCATAATTTATCAAGGATTTTTTTTTTTTTTTTTTTTTAAATTTTCGTTTTAATGTTGAAAGTCCTATAAATTCATTATTATGATTGGGACTTATATCTAGCATTTTTTCATGAAAGAGCCTCCAATCCATTTGTCCTTAACTCTAAAATTTCATCATAACAAATGACTTTATTTAATAAAATAGAAAGAAATATATATTTCTATGAAAATGTCAACATTCTTGAAGCAATATGCTTGTGAGAATGCCATACCAATATTTATTCAAAATAATTTTCAGAAGATTGGTTGGAAATATTTTTAATCAGGAAAGATCAAGAAGTATGTAATTTAATAAATCAGATTTTTGAAATTTTGTGATAATTGACACCATACTGATGATCTGTGAAGACTGGCACAGAATACTTTAAAATTTCATAAGGTGACATCTAATGCAGAAATTGATGACATTGATTAGGAAGAAAAATGATCTGCACCATCCATCCATCATCCAATAAATGGAGTATCTGGGAAAAAATTCCAATTCTTTGGAATCCATGTATATATTAATTAAAACATTCAATTTCATCAGTATTGGACATGGGCTTCTGGACAGGGAAAAAAAATTCAAAGAAAACTGACCGGCTTTTTTATATTGTTCAAGTAACTGTATGGATGCAATTCATCTCATATTATAATCAAACTTTGTTATTGCGAGCCCAGGCTTAACTAAAGGCATAATTTATCAAGGAATTTTTTTTTAATGGTCGTTTTAATGTTGAAAGTCCTATAATGTCATGATTAGGACTTATATCTAGCATTTTTTCACAATAATATCTTCAATTTTTTCTCTTTCCTTCACCAGAAACAAATTTCATGAAAATCGAGTCTTGAATCCACTTGTCTTCAACTTTAAAATTTTATGATAAAAAATGGCTTATTTAATTTTTTAAAAATAAAATAGAAAGAAATAGACATTTTAATAAAAAAAGTCAACATTCTTCAAGCAATATGCTTGTGAGAATGCCATATCAATACTTTTTCAAAATAATTTTCCTAATTTTGGTTGGATACATTTTGAATCAAGAAAAATCAAAAAGTATCTAATTTGATGAATCAGATTTTTGAAATTTTGTGAAATTGACAACATACTGATGATCTGTGAAGATTGACACAGAATATTTTAAAAATTCGTAAGATGAATTCTAATGCAGAAGTTGATGACGTTGATGAGGAAGAAACAAGATCTTCAGCATCCATCCATAACCTAATAAATGGAATATCTGTAAAAAAAATTCCAATTCTTTGGAATCCATATACAGTGAAACTCTGATCTATCATTCCCATAATCATTGTTTTCCGATATTGATCGTTTTATTTCTGTGGTCCCTGCTCAAATTGTATTTGAACAATGTTAAAGAAGTGCACATGTATCGTTTGAAAAAAGACTTTCCCGCGTTCATCTTTGTAAAATTCTTCTGACCAAAATAAAACTGAACGTTAAGTGGATCTATATGGCATACAAACTGTAAATCTTTTTGATATGATTTCTTGGTTTATTGATTATCAGATGAACAGTGGTTGCGTGTTGAAGAGGTTGTGTATAATGCAAAATTTAATGATATACACTAAAGAGCCATTACATTATGACCATCCATACATTTTTCAATGAACTCATCTGGATGACATGGAGAGCATGTAATTTAGTGGGAATGGTATTTAACTGCTGCTGGAGAAGGTAGGGAATCATTCTTGCACTTATATTTTTGAGTGATGGGAAAGGCTGTTGATTTAAGTGAATGTGATAGAGGACAGATTGTAATGGCCTGAAGACTCGGAAGGGGTATCTCCAAAACTGCATGACTGGTCAGTTATTCATGATCTGCCATTGTTAGTATTTATAAAAAGTGGATTAATGACAGTTAAACCAGCAATAGACGCCAAGATGTTGGGCGTCCACACATCATCAAAGAAAGAGGACACCGGAGACTGTCCCATCTACTACAGCAAAATCGGCGGCAAACAGTGGCTCAGCTGACAGCCAACACAATGCAGGTCCAATTACAAGTGTTTCAGAACACACAATTGTCCCACTTGTGTGCCTCTGCTTACCAAGCGTCATTATCAACTACAGCTACAGTGAGTACGGGAACATAGAGACTGGACGACAGATATGCAGAAGAGAGTTGCCTGGTGTGATGAATCCCGATTTCTCCTTCATCACATCAATGCTTGTCTCAGGGTACACTGTCTTCCAGGAGAACAGCTGCTCCCCTCTCCCCGGCAGCTTAGAGCTCAAACACCACCATATTCCAATATCTCAACTTTGTGTGGCTTCTCCTTAAATATTTGGTTTAACCTGTCTCCAGTATCTACCAAGAACTTGTGGCATCCATGCTCAGACGAGTTGCAGCTGTTTTGAAGGCCAAAGGACACATAATGTGTTATTGGTAGGTGGTATTGAGTAGGTCATAATGCAGGCTTTTCAGGGTATTTCTATTAATCAAGATGGTGAGACATACAGTATCCAGAACATGGAAGAAATGTGTAATGTGTGATGATGCAAAAAATGAAAGTAATGGCTAAGCAGAGGATAATGTTCATGCCGATACGGCTGAACTTACACTAGTAAAAAATTTGTCTGCAGCAATAACGGTATTTGAAACTTATGAACTTTTCTACATAATATCACATAACAAACTTAACTTCTTTTCTGCATAAACATAAAATCACATAAAAGGTCCAGAAAAATATTGTAAATCTTGAAAATTTACTGTTTAATTTAAAAAATGATGAAATAAATCCACATAAAATTACTGAATTTTGTAATAAGTATCACTTAATGTTCATCTTCGATTTATTTGTTTTACAATTTTTTAAAAAATTAGAATGATGATATTGAGTGTCTCTCTATTCTAAAAAAAAGTAACGGTCGCTGTTGCCGCAGTCAAGACAGTGTTCGGCTATCTTCTCCTAAACCGTGGGGATTTGAATTTCGAGAAACATGTCCATGGATTCGGAAAATTCCGAGGAACTTGATAAGCTGACTTAAATTTCGAAAATCGAATTATTTTAGAAGATATTAATAAAAAATTGAAAAAATAAAACATAATGGTTGCCAGATTTGGCATAAAATCATTCATTCCTTTGCAGTAAAGCATTTTCAAGTACGTAGAATCGCGTGAAATTGACAAACATGAAGTAGAATGACATCCATTTTACGCCAAATTAAAAAAAAAATAACTCAAGGTGTGTTACACAAAGTTTACAATTTTCAAATAGTAAGTTCGCTTAGACAACAGGAGTTTAGAATTAGCGATTATTCGTTTTTCTAAAACAGAATAACTACTTCTAACTGTTTTTAAAAGCTCCATCTTGGCATTAGGTACGATCTGGCAAAATGGTATTTTTCCAAGCAGGGTGAATCTAAACCGCGAGCTCAAAAATGTTAGAACCTGATACCCTGAAAATGAAAAATAATTAAAATGCAGATCATTTTAAAGCCGGTTCGGTCCAGCTGGAGTATTTGCTACTAGTAGAAATACTTGGTGGCATTAACTATGCCATTATAGCAATTATAGTACACTTTGGTATATTTGCCAGCGCAGCGAGATGATATAATTCGTGGTGCTAAATGTGCCAATCTGCAAAGGATTATGTATATGAAAATATGGATAATGGTTTTCTGGAAACCTTAAATGAGCAGTAATTATAGGTTGTGAGCATGTGCAAATCGCCAAATAATGAAAAGTCGCCATTCGTAGCAAGCTATCCTAGCTGTTCCATAGTTTGTATCAAAGAAAACATATGAAGTACTGTTTTTTCAGAGCTAATTATTAACTATACATACACGCAAATCGCCAAATTATGAAAATTTGCCATAATTGGCTACTACACAAGGTGTTTCATGGGTTTCACATAATTAAAAATAGTGCAAAGTTAAAATTTTTATGTTCCAAGCAATGTGTAGCTCGATAACATTCTATCTGATCCAACCTTTGGGTTTTGTTTGTTGAATTTACGCCTTTTTTACGAATAAGCCTTATTAGGGGCCACATTCCTCTTAGGAAAAGTGAGCATAGCGAGTCTAGGGGACCTTTGCCCCTAGTATTTATAAAAAAAAGATTGCTTTCAGCTTTCTTTGTATTTTGATGAACCCGTATTTGTCGCTTTCCCTCATTCATCGTTTTTTCCTAAGTACCCCATGAAAAACAATGAATCGAGGTTCTACTGTATATTGATAAAAACATATTAAATTCCATAAGTATTGGGCATTGGCTATTGCTGCTGAACAGGGAAAAATACTTCAAAGAAAACGGACCAGCTTTTTAAAATTGTGTACTTAATTCCACCCTCCCCCCCCCCTATTATCATACAACAATAGTTTGAAAACAAAGTTTGAGAACATGGAATTGACAGAATTATGGATTTCAATAAAAGATGAATATCCACTTCTGAGTGATAAGGCTCAGCTTATTTTAATTCCACTTTCAATGTACTTTTTCAAAGCTGGGTTTTCAGCAGTCACTGTACTGAAAAGCAATTACAGATCAAAAGTCAAAGTGGAAAAAGAAATGAAAGTAGCCATGTCCAGTTTAATTCCACGATTTGAGAAAATGTGCAGCGATTTGCAGCCTCATCCATGGCATTAATTATGAATTTAATGTTAATAAAGTAAAAGTAAATGTTAAATAATGAAGATACAAGAGTTTTATTTTTTATCTCGTACTAGTCATAATTTTACAAAGGGTAGGGCCCCTTGGAAATTTTTAGTTGAAAAAGGGCGCCGGTACTCGAAAATGCTTGGGAACCACTGGGCTAATCTATTTGTCTTAGTCCCAATAACTCTGCAATGCTAATTGGCAAGTAGCCATACAAAAAAATATTACCTTGAAATAAGTTTTAACAAATATCTTTTATAGGATATGATGGTCTTGCAGATGTAATCCAACTGTGGCAAGCAAATACTTGTCTTCTGCATTCCAGATGTGAAAGTGACTATGTTTTACAAGATTCTTCTTTTTGAGTATATTTATTTTCTAGTCACTAATGTTATATATTAAAAAATTACTAAAACATTCTATTGTTATGAGTTTCTTTAATGGTATCAGGCACATTGTGTGACATTATTTCATGTCTAAATAAAAATCACTCTATATATATGTTCTATATCTCCTTCTAAGCTACTGGGATGATTGGCTTAAAATTTTTACGTAAGTAAAAATATAGCGCCCCCACCCCCCAAAAAAATGAAAATCCAACAGTTCTGTGGGGTTTTTTTTTTATGATTTCACTGACCTTTTCAACAGTATTAATCTAACAAACATTTAATGCAGTGTTTAATCTATGTAGATCGTACATTTATGAAAATGACAGGGTTGGGTTTCTTCCCAAAGAAACTGATTTCTTCCAGGACAGTGGAAGAAACTGGAAGAAATAGAAAAAAACTAGAAGAAATGGAAAAAAACTAGAAGAAACCAACAGAAAACAAAAGAGATGCCCAAATTTAAAATATTTTAACTATATAAAGCAATTAAGTATATTTAATATAATTATAGGAATCTAGCATGAAAAAAGTTTATGCTAAAAAAAAAAGAAATATATTTTTTAAAAAGTTATTTTTAAAAAATAAATTTCAGATTCTACAAATATTTACAAGTGGCAGTTTTTAAAACATTAGAGGTATGTGTATGTTATGGGGGGTGTGTTTGTTCATGTCATTTTTAGGAAGAAAAAAAAAATCAATCCAAATTTTTATTTTTCATATAAAAAATGCATTATTTTAAAGATTTTATTGTACCACATTAAAATTTGTAATTATTTATTCAAACACACATACCTCAATGCTGATTTTAAAAGAAAATATGCTATGTTTCACTGTAGTAAGTAAAACGAGGAGTTCGATGAAATTGTTTAATACAGAAATCATTGTTAATTAGTTCCTTTAAAATAAAATGGATGTAGTAATGAAAAGCAGTCTTTTATTTCAAAAAGTTACATTCTATAATGAGTAAACAACACCCAAATACTATTTAACCCTGTTATAGAAATTTAATTAACAAAAAATGTGCTGGTAAACTTGAATTTAATAGCTTATTTGATTTTGTGTGCTTTTTGGATTATTTTTTTCCTCTCACTTACCCAATAATTGAAAACCTTTAATCTAATGAGTAATCTTGGATAAAGAAAACTGATGTAATAATTAATTTAGTGTATATAATTAAATGTTTATACATCAAGTTGCAATTGATATGGTGAATTCTTAAAATAACAGTTTCTTCCACTTTGAAGAAACCTATTTCTTCCAGTCGGTTTTTTCCACTTTGGAAGAAACTTGCCAACCCTGGAAAATGATAATACTTTCTGTTATTCATTATAGTTATTCTTTAATTACTTATACCAGAATAAATCAACTATATTCAAAAAACAGGTACAATGCTGGGAGGAGCATGCCCTATATTAGCTAATTTATATTTATAAAATTATGAATTAAATCACTACTAGTGGCTTAATAATGTAATAAAGTCCAGATATGTAAATGATATTTTAGTTTTACTTAAAAGCAAGGCAGAAACTTTTATCCTGGTGAATTTACTTAATTTGATAGTCCTTTTCTATTATCAATATTAATTTTTTGGATCTAAATAATTGCATTAATAATAGTTTTGTTGCAGAAAACTCTGCTTAGTTTTCAGGTTTGTAGTTTTAATGCCCAGTGTAATGGGAAGTTGCTCACCATTTGTGGAACGAAACTTGAAAGCAATTCTTGAACAATAAAGTCTGGGGGTTTGGATCTAAACGCAAAGCTAAAATCTGCATCTGAAAAAATTTCAATAAACTTTCTTTGCACATGAAATTAAAAACAAAAAATGAAACCTATTTTCATATTAGTTTATTATTTTGCCTATCTGTGGTTGAAAGTATGACTATCACTTTTAATTATAGTGCTCAACAGCTTTCAAAAAATTCCTTTCTTCAGAGCACTTCCTCAAAATGAGCTCATTATTGGATACACCCATTTTGATCACCTGTCAATAAACAGGAATGAAGATCTCAATGTTAAAGATCTACTGTGAGCAAAAAAATGCTCTTTTCAAACCTTTGTTGAAGCAGCTTTACAGAGTATATTGGAACCCATCTAATAGCATAGAAGCAGATTATTTCTTTAATTACAATGTTGTCGTTACGCACTGACAAATGACTCTAAAACAGTCAAGTATTGAAATTATAACAATGTAGCTTTTAATTAACATTGAATACAAATTTTATGTGATAAAAATAATTTTATAAATAGTTTATGCAAAATTTCATAATTTTTTTCTACATAATTTCTGTTTTTTTTTATTTGTGAAAATTCTGTACCTCTAATGATAAGCATTAAATTTTAATATTTTAGAGAGAAGAGAGTTGAAAAACTGTAGTTCAAATTAGTTTATTGTTTGTCTACTGTTCATGATATTCTAACTCGTAGCTAATTGAGTATAAAAAATTAAAGATGGTGTTTAATACTAATGAATACACTGAAATGGTAAAATAAATATAAACTTTGTGAAAAAAACACATATTGTTACTTATATGAAGATACGATCGTTTCAACTGAAAATTTTTTCAGTCTTCCTCAGTCAAAGCCCTTCATCTCCCAAAACAGAGGGCACTGAAAAAGATAAACAAACAAGCATGTTGCAATTTGGAGAAAGAAAAGGCGACAAAACTATGGAGATTAAAGGAAGGGGAGAAAAAGGGAATGGGATATAAAGAAAAGAAAAGAAAGACAAACAAAAATACATAAATAATAATAACAATAATAAAAAGCAAAAAAGAAGACAAGAACACAAAAAAGAAAAACAAAAGGAAACAGAATAAACAAAAATAACATAAACACAAATAATTTTTTTTCTACACTGAAATATTGTTACTTTACGAAAAATTTCATGGAATAAGCAATAGACTGCAAAGCAATATGCTTTAAAATTTCCAAATGACAATCAGCCGTCTGCTAGTACTATATTAAAAGTAGTAAAGCGCTTAAGAGAAATCATCCAAGATTAAAAAGTATCATGGATTCAACAAAGCATGTGCCAGTGGAAGATGTCCTAGGATATGCTTTCACTCATCTAGTCTAGTATAAGAAGCATTAGCAAAGCATGTGGCTTTTCTAAATTGCAAGTATAGAACGTGACCCTTTGATGATAGACAAAAGGGCCTATATGTACAGCTGATCATACAAGTGTTATTTCACCTCTGTAAAATCTTATACATTGTTTAGAGCATGACAAAAGCTCAAATGTCTCTGCTGCTGGTGTAACTCAAAATCAATGAAACAATAAATAAAGAATTTTTACACTAACAAGGAGGCACTGCAGCAGAGAAACTTATTACAATGATCTTTAAGTACATATGGTGCATATCCATATTGCCCCATTTTGGTATAAGATGTTTCAGTACATTTTAAAATTTTTGTATTACTGGTTGAAATACTAAGCAGCCTCTAAAGAATAAAATATTTCATTTTTTCTTGATTAGGTATTTTAGATTTTTAGAATTTCATTTATTTATGTTATTCAAGAGTATGCAAGCATAAAATTGTTTTTATTGTTCTTTTAGACATTTTTGCATTGCATTTCTTATGAAATATTATACTAATTTTAAAATGACAAAACTTTTTTATTTAGTTTTGCTTAAATTTTAGTCATTTCACACAAAATTATCAAGTAAACCTTTATTACTGCATAAAATTTTAGATTTATCATACAGCATTTTGTTGTTTACATGAAGCAAATAAAGAGGAGGAAAGATAGCGCTACAAGCCACTGTTACAAAAATGAAGCATCCAAGAAATCAGGGAAAGAATTTTTTTTTTGACAATTTTTTTTGTTTTATAGTCACTATGGGTGTATTCTAATGTAATTTTAATCAATTAATTATATCTTTTATTCCTTGATCATAGTGTAACATTTAAAGGGTTAAGAATGCCATGAACTTTCCAATTTTTGTGACTGCATCTGTAGTTGAATTTTCAAGACCAAAGAATTGGAATTCTTAAAGTTAACAATCGGATTTCTGTAGCACATAAACATTTTGTAAAAACTCCAGCAAAATCGGAGAACTTGTCAACTTTAGTGTGACATTGAATTCCAATTTAGTGAACTTTATTTGTCCAATCTGCGATTTTCGTGACCCTTTTATGATAGACAAAAGGACATATATGTACAGCTGATCATACAAGTGTTATTTCACCTCTGTAAAGTCTTATACATTGTTTAGTGCATGACAAAAGATCAAATGTCTCTGCTGCTGGTGTAACTCAAAATCAATGAAACAATAAATAAAGAATTTTTACATTAACAAGGAGGCACTGCAGCAGAGAAACTTATTACAATGATCTTTAAGTACATATGGTGCATATCCATATTGCCCCATTTTGGTATAAGAAGATGTTTCAGTACATTTTAAAATTTTTGTATTACTGGTTGAAATACTAAGCACCCTCTAAAGAATAAAATATTTCATTTTTTCTTGATAAGGTATTTTAGATTTTTAGAATTGCATTTATTTATATTATTCAAAAGTATGCAAGCATGAAATTGCTTTTATTGTTCTTTTACACATATTTGCATTGCATTTCTTATGAAATATTATACTAATTTTAAAATGACAAAATTGTTTTATTTAGTTTTGCTTAAATTTTAGTCATCACCCAAAATTATCAAGTAAACCTTTATTACTGCATAAAATTTTAGATTTATCTTACAGCATTTTGTTGTTTATATGAAGCAAATAAAGAGGAGGAAAGATAGCACTACAAGTCATTGTTCCAAAAATGAAACATCCAAGAAATCAGGGAAAGAATTTTTTTTCGGCAATTTTTTTTGTTTTATAGTCACTATGGGTGTATTCTAATGTAATTTTAATGAATTAATTATATCTTTGAGTTAAGAATGCCATGAACTTTCCAACTTTTGTGACTGCATCTATAGTTGAATTTTCAAGACCAAAGAATTGGAATTCTTAAAAGTTAACAATCGGATTTCTGTAGCACATAAACATTGTGCTACATGCATTGTGCATTTTGTGAAAACTCCAGCAAAATCTGAGAACCTGTCAACTTTAGTGTGACATAGAATTCCAATTTAGTGAACTTTATTTGTCCAATCTGCGATTTTCGTGACCCTTTGATCATAGACAAAAGGACCTATATGTACAGCTGATCATACAAGTGCTATTTCACCTCTGTAAAGTCTTATACATTGTTTAGTGCATGACAAAAGCTCAAATGTCTCTGCTGCTGGTGTAACTCAAAATCAATGAAACAATAAATAAAGAATTTTTACACTAACAAGGAGGCACTGCAGCAGAGAAATTTATTACTGTATCATGTGAATATGGTACTACATGTAGAATATTAAGTTCAATACTCATCTCAAATACATTTGAGAAAAATGAAAATTTATTTTCCAACCACTGCACTAGAACTTTATAATATATAAGTTACACCTGGTTTCAATTGATCAATCCCTTGTGCGGTCGGTAAGACTCTGGACCCCCTATTTTGAGATTAGGGTTCAATTCCCTCATGGTGTGAAGGTTTTATTTATTTATTATTTTTTAAAACATCAATACTTACATAATGAAATCATTTATTAAAAGAATATACTTATTCATTTCTTTTATTACATAAGAATTTTTTGATAGTTTTTAAAAATTAATTTCTACTATTCCAAGTCTAATGTTTTTTAAATTTATTATAGTAACTGTAGTGAGATTATAGAGAATTACATTAGTAGTGATATAGAACCCCCTTTTTGTAATTAAAATATTATTCAGTAGAATAAATGATCACTGATAGATAAACAAAAAATGTGCCAAGTTTATTTTTTTGTTGTTGTATTTTTTTATAGTACTGTTTTTAATTTATTAGAGAAATATTGTATATAAGTTATTTTGAACATTAAAAAGTGAAGAAACACATTTTGAAAATTTTTATTCTAAAGTTTAGTATGCATTATAAGAAAGACATTAAGCAGAGAAAATTGTTATTTTCAAAATGTCAATGATATTATAAATTATAACTCGTATATATATATATATATATAACATATAAAATTAAACATCCTCTCAAAATTCAAAATTTCTATTTGCTTGCTTCAAAATTCTTTAGGGCGTTATAACTATTGTTTGAAAGAAAGGATTTGTATCAGGATCTAAATTTAATTTAAACGCAAGTAATATATCTCCCCACTTCCTCGCGGTCTGCTGTCGCCACACCGCGCAAGAATTTCCTAAGGCTAGCAGATCCGGGCATATTAATAACCAATAAATGCACCTCTCTTGGAACATGTGATACAGTATAGAACACATGATCCGAAGTTTTATAGTTTGAAACGCAGCTTGGAGCTGAGCTTTTTTGTGACTTGCATTTTAATGATACAGAAAACAATTATTAATACTTTGTTGAGCCTCCATTATTCCTAATCAGCAGAAATATTCTTGTTTTCATGGATAGAATGAGGCTCTGGAACAATAATGGATCAATTTTGCGCCATTTATCTTTAATTGCAGATCTTAATTTGATGGACGAAGAATACAGCGTTAGGTATATAAGCGTCGAGCAAGATTATCCCAGACTTCTCAATAGGGTTGAGATCAGGACTTCTAGATAGGTCAATCTAAAATTTGAATATTTTTGCACCTAAATAAGGTTTTCATAGACCAACTATTGTGAATCAAGGCATCATCCTGCTGGAAAACCCATTTTTCTCCTGCCAAATCAACTACATTTATCAATAGGTGGTCTTCAAGAACTTTTTTATATGTCTCAGAGTTCATTTTTGTCGAAACAAAGGCCAGACTCCAACTCCAGTAAATGAAAGGCATCATCATATCATAATAGTTTGCCCACCGAACTGACATTTGGAAACTTTTCTTTTTGCAAATCTCATGCCAGTAATATCTCCAACCACCAAGACCATCCAAGTTCCATTTTTTTCATTGAAGAAAACTACCCTGATCTAAAGGTCATCCCAAATCATTGGCTCTCGAGCAAATGATAAACACTGCATTTTTTAAGTACGGGCAATAACGGGGGTTTAACAAATTTTACTGCTTTCTGCAAATTACCAGCTCTTCTAACAGCATTACAAATACTTTTCCTACAAACATTGAAACCAGTTTGCTTAATAATTTCTGTGCTTGAATATTTTCTTGTCAAAGCAAAGTTGCAAAAATGCTTTTTTACCTCTGGATGATAAAGCTTTAGGCCTACAGAGTTTCTTTTGTCATAATTATTGCTCAAATTTAAGAAATTATTAATAACAGTTTTAGACCTTACAATCTTCTTCGATGTAAATTGGCTATTTAATCTTGACGAGAAAATAGCAACAATTTCACCTTCTTGTATTCTGCTAATCTCTTTGATCTTGACATTATTATAAGCACACAAAAACAAATAATTACCTTCTTCAAATATTCTTACGTTTGTATTCTAAAGCATGAAATCAATTCGAGAGCATTGCATTTATTTGTACAAAAATATTGTAAAATTTTACTTGTGGCCCTAAGTTTTTATATGGTAATATTAAGCTGTTTTTCATTTTCCACTTAACTATAATTACCCTTTATTAAAAATCTTGTCCATTGCATTAGTCTTCTTAAGTTAGAGATAAACATTTTAGGGTCATTTTCAAAATTCGGTGCCATTTTCAAAATATTTTTTTTCCAAGATAAAAGAAAATTTACATATTTTTTCTTTTTATCAGAAAGTTTCCAGTACTGAAATAATAGATTAAAAAACACACTATTGAATATTTTTTTTAAAGAAATGAGTAGATACAGAAATATAGCTGCCGCAATCATAGAACATAAAACATGTTATGCAGAATTACTGCACAAAAACTAAACTTTCTGCCCCGACATGTTTTGACATTGTGAAATAAAGTTTCTTACATTTAAAAATGTTTTATAAGCTTTAAAAAAAAAAAAAAAAAACAAGATTTTTGATAATTAAATATAGCTGTCCAGGCATTGATGTGATATCTGTTACCATTCATTATTTTCAATTTCTTAAACAAAATTGAAATTTGAGAATAGCAACACCTGTTTACCATTAGAGTGTAGTCAAAAAAGAAATATATATAAGCTATCTTGAGTTTTTTTCATTTGACTGAAAAAGCAAAAACCTGTTTGTGATAAGTATTTTTATTGCATGTCATGTCTGTTACCTTAATTAGTTGAACATTACATGTTTATTTATTTGCTAATTCAATGGATTAATTTAGATAATTAACTTTTTAGTCTAAATTAATGTCTCTTCATGTTCTTATAGAATTATTTAGACTTAAAGTTTTTTTCTTGGAAAAGTCATGTCTGTTACTATATAATAAGTAACAGACATGACAAACTTGGTAACAGACATAAAACAAAAATTTACAAAAAATAAATAAATATATATATAAAATATTTTTAAATGGAAGAGACTTAATGGACAAAAGGACTCCATACTTATGTAATAGATCACTTAGCATTATTTTATGAACATAAGTGTACAAATTTCAAAGAAAATATCTGGTAACAGACATCACAATATCCATCAAGTCTGATAATGAAAAATCTATGAAAATTAAATTTAAAAAAAAAAGGGCAAAAATAATATTCAGATAATGTGCAGAAACAAGGTATGTTAAATACTACTTATTTACTGAAATTGTATTTTTACTTCTTAAATTTCCAAATGGCACCCAATTTTTAAAATCACCATAATCCTAATTTGAAGCAAATATTTCCTTACATTTGAAAACATTCAGGAAACTTTACCTGGCTTTAAAGTTTTTACGTGAGCTGTACATGAGCCTGAATGATAATTATGGTAAAAACATTTTTAAAATCCATTTAAATACCTTTAATTTACTATAATCTTTCACCAGTGTAATTATTTAAATTACAAAATGTATTATATTTAAGTTGAAACATTAGTATTAATAATTTTGGAATAGTAGAAATTAAATTTAAAATATCAAAACTGTAAGTAATTTAAAAAATGGATAAGTAAATTTTTCTAAAGAACGAGTTAATTGTAAGTATATTCATATTAAAAAAATCTGATGTGTCCAACACATGACTTCCTTGCACATGTATTAAATCAAAAATGTTTTTTACACACTTCCTCTAAACTTATTTGTTTGAAAGAGATAAAATATCAATAATAGTAAGGTTTAGTTATTTCTAGCCAAATATTTCGATATCGCCAAGCTGTGTTCAATTTGAAAGATTTCCTTCTGACACTTTATTTGGCGATATTTCACCAAAAGCCGACAAACTTGAGATAGTTTGCGAGATTTTGGGGATAGCCAAAGTAGTCATTGACCACAGACTTTCAATGAATTGAATGCATCCATACAACTTAATGTATTTAAAGTCATTTGGCTCACCCTGTAAATAAATTCCCAGTCGATTGCGGTCAAAAAAGATATTGAAAACAGTTAGAGATTATAATAGTTCTAAATACAAAAGTCCAAAATTCTACAGGTTAAAGTTTTAGAGTTATACAAAATACGAAATAATTTTTGGCTCCAAATTTGGCGATATTTCGGCGAAACTCGTCAATGTCGATGACATTTGGCGAGATTTTAAGCATGGACCAACAATGACAGATTATTGCCAAAACTCGCCAAGAACGATGACAAATGGCGATACTTTGGGCATAGACCAAATGACTGACTATCGCCAAATTTGGCGACATTTCAGCAAAATTCACGAAGGTCGAGGACAGACGGTGAGATTTTGGGCATGTACCAAACAATGAGTACAATTGTATTATATTGAAGATGTCCATAGACAAAGTACTGAAATTCTTTTTGGTGGTCCTGTAAATAAACTCTCCAGTAGATTGGAACCAAAAATCGAGATGCACAACTAGATGTTACAACAATCTTATATATGAAATTTCATAATAGTTTTTGAGATTTGAGAGTTAAATATGCACACACGTACACCAAAAGTCACCAAGCTTGGCGACTTTTGGCGTAGTTCTTGAGGGAGGCACGTGACCGTGGTCGGGCCATTACCTAACTTGTGTGGTAGGACGGTATTGTGCTTGAAATGGATGAATGCCCCTAAAATTGCCATTGACCGTAATGTATTGGAAATCTTTTGAGTGTTCCTGTAGCAGAACTGTAAATGATAGACACTTTTTTTAATGGTGAAATTCATTTTCTAACTCTTTACAGCATATATCACTTCTGAGTCGTTTGAAATAGCCCAATACCTCTAAAAAACGCTTTGATGAATTTCGGCCCATAGAGTGTAATGTATTTCGAATCTTTTAAGCGGTTCTGTAGATAAACTATCCAGTCAAATGGAACCGAAAGGGGAGGTGCACAACTAGATGTTACAACAATCCTAAATATAACGTTTCAACATTCTACGCCTAATAGTTTTTGAGATATGAGAGTTTAATGAATTTCGGCCCATTGAGCGTAATGTATTTCGAATGTTTTGGGCGGTCCTGGAGATAAACTATCCAGTCGAATGGAACCAAAAGGGGAGGTGCACAACTAGATGTTACAACTATCCAAAATATGAAGTTTCGACATTCTACGCCTAATAGTTTTTGAGTTAGGCGAGTTTAATGAATTTCGGCCCATAGAGCGTAATGTATTTCGAATCTTTTGGGCGGTCCTGTACATAAACTATGCATTCGATTGCGACCAAAAGGGGAGGTGCACAACTAGATCATAGAAAAATCCTAAATATCAAATCTCAACATTCTACGACCAATAGTTTTTGAGATATGCGAGTTACATACATACGTACAGACGGCATGGAAAAACTGACCACAATAGACTCACCACTGGTCAAAATGAGTTGCAGACGCGTTAATATGATCGTGCATGCTAGCCTACGATGAGATGCATGGAAAAAATTCTTTAAATTAAATTTAGATGTAGTCAAAATCGGTTTTTTTGTCGAAATTTGGCCCCCAAAATTTTTCGGGATCACATTACTTCCTTATACTACGTACAAGGAAGTAAAAAGGGAAATAAAACTCTTGCAATGCCACGGCTTCAAACATGAATCCAGAGCCTTACAGACTTCGGAATGTCAATTGAAACCACAAGTAACTTACATATAAATTTTTGATGGAATTCTTCAAAAATAAATATTCTTTCTTCTTAACTGTATTTGAGTATTGCATCATGGTATTTTACATGTAGCATATTCACATGGTATACCACCATTATGACAAAGATCATTAAAATCCATTTCCCTGAAGCCATGCATCCTCCTTGTGGATGAAATCCAGAAAAAGTTGTTTCAAATAAAGTAAAACTTTTATAAAAGCAAAATATCAGTAAATACTAGATGCTAAAGCAGGGAAAACATAGAAAATGCCTGAAATTTTAGATTGGCAAAATGCCAAACATATTTAAAATTTCATATTAAAAGTATAAAAAGTTAAATATGAAACTGAAAAAACATACAGTAATGATACTGATGTAAATTTTTGAAATACTGTTTTAATATATTGGTCAGACAATTAAGTTTAGTGTTAGATAATTATTGAAAACAAATCTAAAACATTAAAATTTTAACTCTTTTAGAATTTATAATATTGTCCAACCTCTAATAATTGGCACATTTCGGGGAAATAATAACAATAATTCTTCCAAAAAAGCATTGGTTTTCTTAAATATTTTTCACGCAGAAATCCTTATAAATAAAAATGAAAATCTGTGTGTTTGTTTATCTAAATTGTATATAAACCCATGTTTGCCCAATCAGCTTGAAGTATTGCACAAGTATGTAAAAACATGCAGGGCGAATTCTGGGTCTACTTTAAAAATCTGCAAATCCATCCATTCCAAATTTTTAGCAATTTTTCAGCTTGAATAGATACAGAAATGTTTTCAAATCTAAATTTGTGATCCTTCATTTTTCATGGAAGAATTCAGAGAAAATAAAATTCAGTCAGATATGCATTTATTTAATAACTAATTACCTCCAGCGACCAGTTGGTTCGCTATCTTAATAAATCTTGTTTGGAGAGAATTCTGTTTCTCGCCGGCTTCCTTGGCACTGAAATCTCTCAGATTCTGAATGGAATTTAAAATTAAGATGGTTACAAACAATGGTGCCCCTGACATAAAAAAAGACGCCTCCTTTTATGCTCTGCTTAGTTTTTGAGTTTGAAATGACACCCCTTTGAAGCTGGCGCCCCGATGCGATGCTTACCATGTCAGGCCAACCCTGGTTACAAAAATAAGATGGTTTAATGATAAAAACCTACAAAAGGTACAAATCATTTGCGTCCTATATTAATTCTGAAGAGCTTCTAAATATATTGGCCGTGATCAAGAAATGGGAAGGGGGAAAAAAAAAAAGTAAGAAAATCTAAAACACTTTCAGATTTTAAATATACACTAAAGTGCTATATATTAAAAGCGGATCATAATCCATGCATCTTACATCAATACAAGTTGGAAAGTGTATCATTATTCATGAGTGTGATTAAAAGAATTAAAATTGATATTTCTAACATCCCTTTTCTGGATGTAATACAATAGAAATAAATGGTGAAGAAGATGCACAGAAAAATGCACAATTTGAACTGAATGAAAGTTTCAAAAACTTATTTTTAATTTGTTTGTTTGTGTAACATGTATTTTGGATTTGTGTGCTTGGCCCAAAACCCACTTATAAATTCACGTCAGAAGGAAAAACTTATTCACGTGTATTCGTTATCCAAGCATTACAGACGATAAAATGAATTTATTTATTAAAAACTGTGTATTCTACTATCAGTTTGCACCATCTGTCAACTGCTCTGTAAAATAAAAACTCAATTGTATTCTTTTTTTTTTTTATATAAAAGATAGTTTTTACTTTCCGAACATGTACCATGTAAGGAAAGTATTGTAATCATGAAAAAGTTCGAGATTTTGGTGTATTTAACATGTTTTGAGGTCTTCTCAATTCATTTATGCTATTTTTATGAGATGTATGTATGTTTGTAAACACAAAAACTCCTGAACGGGGCATTTGATTGAGCTCAAATTGGGTATATATGTTATAAGCCACCATTGCAAGATTGGTACTGATTTTGGTGTGTATAGGACTTATAGTTTTTCTACAGGGCAATGAAAGATTTCTTTTACATTATGGCCTATGGGGGGAAATTCTTGAAAGTGAGCTAGCGTTTAAATGGTGCATTTGATTGAGCTTTAATTCCATATATATGTTTGAATTATTCATCGATTAAAATTTATTTAAATACTTGGTAACGGTCTTAATCATAATTGTTCGGAAAGTCGAGTGGAGTCACTCCAGATTTTTTTTTTTATATTATAGGAACAGCGTGTTTTTTTTTTTTTTTTTTTTTTTTTTTTTTCGCGATAAAAAGTAGCCTATATGTTAATTCGAGACTTTTACTGTCTTTATTCCAAATTTCATCCAAACCGTTTCAGCGTGAAAAAGGAATAAACATACATAGAAACATTGACATTTATAATGTTAGTAGAATAAATAATAATACAGATTGCATTCATGGCAATAAAATTAAGTAACTTAAAACAAAATTAGATAATGTTTCAAGATGTAACAAAAAGTAAATTGCATTATTATCTAGACCTAGAATTTAATGCAAGTCAGGCTTTTAACCGGAAATGAGGAGTCAAAAAGTATCATGTTATATTTGGGCTAATATGGTATTTTTAGCAACTCTGACTATCAAGAGTAAAAAAAGTAAATCATTTGACTGACACAAACTTTTACATCATAAATGATATGATGTTATTCTGATGTCATGTTAGGCTTTAAAGGAATAGGCTTTCATGTAAATTGCGATTTCAGTTTGTTTGAGATAGCTTCTCGAGATCCCCCATTTTAACTTTTTTCAGACAAACTGGGCCAAGGCCCCTAGACTTGCTATGCTCACTTTTCATATGAGGCATTCAGCCCCTAATAAGGCTTATTCGTAAAAAAGGCATTATTTCAATCGACAAAACCCAAAGATTGGATCAGATAGAATGTTACAGAGCTACACATTGCTTGGTTAATTAGAAGCCAAAGCGTAATAAAATCAGAACATGTCTCATTTAACCAGCCTATACGAGTCTCTTTTAGCGCATTATATGAAAACGATTGCAATTTTTTTGCCGTGATCTAGGAATCCGTGTCATAGGGGTTTACTATATTTTTATGTAAAACCTATGGGACACCTTGCATCTTTGCCTCCCATGGTGATTTTTCATAATTTGGCAACTGACGTAAATGTATAGATTATAATTAGTTCTAAGAAAACACTACATCATATGTTTTCTTTGATAAAAACACGGAACACCTAGAATAGCTAGCCACCAATAGCGACTTTTCATTATTTGGCAGTTTACACATGCTCATAACCCATAATTACTGCTCATGTAAGATTACTGGGAAAACCGTTATCCATACATTCATACACATAATCCTTTGCAGATCACAAAACATATAATCTTGCTGTACTATAACAGCTATAATGACATAGTTAACACCGCCAAATATTTCTACTGAGCAAATATCCAAGCTGAACCTAACCGGATTTACTATAATCTGCATTTTAATTATTTTTATTTTCAAGATATTTTGTGCTAACAGTTTGGAACATGCCGTTTAGATTCACTCTGCTTGGAGAGATAGCCTTTTGCCAGATCGTACCTGATGCCAAAATGGTGCAAATAATTGGTAAATCCTGTTATCTAAGAGAACTTACCACTTGAAAATCGTCAACTTTGTGTAACACAGTTTGACTTATTTATTTCACATACTTTTTAATTTGGCATAAAATTGGTGTAATTCTACTTCATGTTTGTCAATTTCACGAGATTCTACATACTTGGAATTGCTTTGTTGCAAAGGTAAATATGATTTTAAGCTGGTGAAAGTTGTCAGACTTGGCAATTATTATGCTTATTTTTTCAGTTTTTTATTAATTTCTTCTAAAATAATTCAAATTTCAAAATTTAAGTCAGCTTATCGGCTTTCCCAGAATTTTGGGAATCAATGGACACCTTTGTCGAAATTCAAATCCCCACAGTTTTGGAGGAGGTAGCAGAACAAGCTTTTGACAGCAGCCGTTACTTTTTTTTAGAATAGAGAGATATCATATTTACTTGTCTATAATATGCACCCTATACTTCACAAGAGAAAGTTATTTTTTTAATCTCGTACGTAACGTGCACCATAAATTTGACATAATGAAATTTGAAAGTGACTGAAATTTTCAATTAAATGGATAGAACGGAAGACCATCATTTAATAGGTCATTGACTGTGCCAGTGATGACAAGGACTGTGATGATAACACTAGTACCAGCAATAGAATTGCTAATGAGTGTTAAAAGATTTTTTGCATTAAAAACAGGGTAACCACTTAAATAAAGATGCTCTAGTACTTTTACTGAGAAAGATTTCTTGTTTTAATATCTCTCCAAATGAATTTCTTGATTCATACATACATCAAGGACTGCATACCGCAGTTAACGATTATTCCGTGTATAATGCACACTCAGCGATTTTACCTTACTTTTTTTTTTTTTTTTTTTTATGGTAAATTGATTTCCTGCACTGATATATGAGGGACTGTTCTCACAATGTGAAAAGTTTCTGCAAACACACTTCCAGAGAGCAAAATCATTCAGTTCCGGTGACGGAAATATATGTTTTGAAAATGTGTGGAGTTTTTTTTGAGTGCATTTGTTGGAATTTTTCCCATCGGAAAGATTCTGATTGGCTAGGAATAGCCCTAAGGATTAATATATTGAGAATTTCAAGCTCTTAATTGTTTTAGTTTGGCAACAGTTTAAGTGTTGGTTTGCATATGAAATTTGGCATTTTGATGAAAGCGCGATTGTGATGAAAGCAAATAAAATTTGGTATTGTGATCTTACTGCAACTCAAACAATAAACATTGAAAATTCATAAAATACTGTAAATTTTGATGACTTCAAATTATTGCCAAGATTTGCAATGAAATGATGAATTTTAAAAATAAAAAATTCGTCAAGATAGTGTGGATTAAAGCACAATATACCATGTTAATAAATATTTAGTGTATATGAAATTAAAAATGTTTGTTGTATTCAATATTTTTCAACAGGTGCCTTAGAACAACCTAAATAAGTAATCCTATGTTAATATATATCTCGCTGTAGTTTCAACAGAAGATACTACCTGATTTTTTCCCCCCATTTAATTGTTGAAATTAAATGGGGCCCCCATTTAGCTTAGAGTGGCAGCAAACCTGTTGTTTCTATGGTAACTATGAAGTTGTAAGTAAAAAAACAAAATTAGGTACGCCATGGATTAAAGTAGAATGATGTACATCATTTTTCGAACAGGAAACTTTCAAAACATCACAGATTCTGTCGAAAGTACCAAGTGCCACTGCATCTGATATGGGGAAAATACAGTGTGCATGTGCAGCTCCAGTAATTTGGAGGATTTGTTACCATATTCAAAGGAAATGAATTGCGAGATAGATAAAGTAGTCCTTTAAATCAGAATACTTTTAAATTTTAATATTCATGTATTTTAATTTCCGAATCTTAACAACTTTAAAAATTTCTTCAGTTTTTGTTTAACTGTAGCATTTAACTTAAGCACACTGAAAAAAATATTTACCTAGATTACAGCACAAGTGTAGGTAAATGTAACAGCAATACGCTACGATGTAAAGACTATCAATTTGTTGTACAAGATTCTGCATGATTGGCTTATCAATGTCATTATGTCGTTTCGTAGGTGGATTTACAACACACACTGCTGTACTGCAGCACTTGTGCTGTATTATTTTACAGCAATATGTGTAGTAAAATTACAAGTATTTTTATGGATGCTGTTTCTATGGTATGGGGCCATTCAAGTATTATGAAATCAACAAGGGGGAGGGGGGGATTCCAGGGTCTGCTTATTCTTCCTGACAGGGGAGGGGAGGGGTCATTATAATTCTTACGTAAGCATTAAATAAAGAAGCAATTACAGTGAAGCAACAACAAAAGTGAGAGTACAGAAAGGACGTCTTGGGGTCAATTCGGAACTTTATCCTCTATAAAGCCGAAAATAGGTGGATTCATGTTCTTACCAACAAACCAGCTTGCTGCCAACCAAGTGTTGAGTAGTACAAGAGTGCTGATGCAGTGACATCTCTGAAAAATTGATTATATCATTTCAATCCCTATTTTTGCCTATTTAAATAAATTTGTAGGATTAATAAAGCAATTTATTAGCACATGCTTTTTCCTGCCAGATGTACATAATGTCATAAAATCTTACGTAAGCAAAAGGGGAGGGGGTGTAACACGACTAAAAAATATCCTTATGTAATACTTGAACGGCCCCTAACTGAGTTATAATGTTAAAATTGCAAATGAAATCAATTACTCTTTGACATTGTTTTATTCAATGCATTCAAAAGTGAATTAGTAAGTTAAATGCTAATAAACTTTATGGAGGAAAACAAAATAATAATATCAAGATCAAGATAGTTTTAAAACCATGAAATGTGGAACCAGAGGCAAAGATATAAATTATTCATGAGACAAAAATTTTCTATGTAGTATTTTAAGGGATGCTTGAATAAAAATTTCTTTTTTAACATTTTGCGTTTCAAATTTCTGTTCTCCAATCGTTACTTTGACTGTAAGTTTATTTTCTCACAGCACACGGAGTTTTCCACACCTTTTCTACTTCACGCCCAAGCCTCATCTTCAATGTAAGGTGGAGTCTAAATTTATTTTTGCTTTGTAATCAGTGAATGGAATTGCCATGTTTCTTCTCGGGTGATCATGTGGTTCTGACGCAGGCTGTCAATCAACGAGAATGGTCCTCTCCTGACAAAAGGGCTGGGGCATACTTATTGCTGCAAGCTTACGAATAACACACGTTAATCAGCACCGGGTAGTGTCCGTTCTGATTGTATCCTGTCTTGTATGTTTACTTTGTTAAACAGCAAATAAAATAAGTTTTAGTCTTATGAGGCTTGTCAATATTAAAATGTAGTTAAAATGCTATATATATATATATATATATATATATTCATTCATATTTGTGCTGTTTCAACAATCTCTGGTCCCATGCTTCGTATGAATGGGTATTACAGCTAGTTATAAATAAAATATGAAGGTCATAATTTTTCTGCCATGCAGAAAACTTAAGCCTATTTTATGAAAATTCTTTAAACATGTGGGAATCAAGAATTGCTAATAGTACATATTTTCTGTATTTATTTCATTTACAATGACCAATAAAAATCAGCTTATGAGTAAACGCAGGGTGTAACTAGGGTGAGGAAGGCGGGCAAACACCCTGGATGCTAAAAGAGAAGGGGCGCCAAAAAGGAAATTGCAAATCGAATTTGTCAATGTTTTTTTTTTTTTTTTTAAAGTTTACTTTTGGTTTCGGCACATTACAAAACTGCTGCACCTGCACTCAAAATTTACCGGATTGTAAAAATGAAAGTATGGAGAACCACTTCTCCCCTTTCAGAAAGAAAGCAAAAGCAAAGCTCAGCAATTGGCATTATTAATGTCATCATGGATGAAGAGTAAAACAGAAGACCAAAATGAAAACGTTATGGACAGGGTGGTAAACAGTGAGACAAAACCAAGCAGCCACATATGTGAAGCTGCTTTAAAGCTTAAAGGAAATGCTCAAAATGAAGCCAAAAACATGTTTTGCTCTGGGTGACAAATATCGTTGTTACATCACAAAGTAAAAAAAACAAAACATGGTTGTGTATTCAATTTGCCTAATATTTCTACAATTTTCTTTATTAATTCTGGTCTTTTTTTTATAAGAAAAAAAAATTTTTTACATACTTTTTTAAGTTAATGAAACATCAATAAGTGTAAAAGTGAATGTTTTTTAATTCTGGAACACAGATGGAAATTACTAATTAAAAAACAACACTAATGATGCATAGAAAATGTTTCTATTTTTTCTTTGAATAATTACAGCAAATATACAGATCTCTTAAAAAATTATGTACACTTTACATTTTAATAAATGCTCTCCATGGGAGGGGGGGGGGAGAAAACAACAACAACAAAAAACTGAAAATGGCAAAACAATTTCCTTTCTTTGAATAGTTTGGCAAAAATAATCTTATGTTGTAACAAATCTGTGTTACATTGTGGTGGACTATATGTTACAACATAGTAATCATACTGCAGTAATTTAATAAAACAAGATTTAAAAAAAAAAAAATAAAGCAAACAGTACATATACACAATATAATTAAAGGATTATTACTGTACATGATATTTTACAATGTATTACAATACATTGATTGTAAATTATCCCTCTTTCTGTATATATACATTTATATAAGTAAGGCTGATCTCAATTCATCATTCGCTTTTCAGACTCCAGATGTATTTTAAATGAAAATGATGCTAATCACATCTTGTCAACCAAGATGATGCGTAATTAAGTAAATTTTGCAGTTATAAAATTTTACATGTTCTAAATAATAAATACGCTATACATTTTTTGTGGCAAAATCTGTTAAATGTTTCATTGCTTTATGGTCCAGTTTTAAAATAGTTCCATAACTTTTTATAAAAGTTCGAGCTAATGCTAAAGCCTTTTCATGTTGGTCTTCTGGTGACAGATCCTTGTGTTTTAAAGTAACTTTCACTCTCAAAAACTGTGTAATCCGATTAAATTCTTGTATGGAAGTATTGCCTGAAAATAAATGAAAAAAAAAAAAAAAAAAAATCAAATTACTTTTGATTATAAGAACACACAATTAAATTGTTTTAGCTACAATAAAAAATTTATCCACAAAAGCCATATTTATTGTCACAAGAAGATTGGAATTAATCTCAATCTTGTAAGCTAATTGCAATTATAAAAAAGCATGCACAGTGTTTGTGGATGCCCCCATATATATTTATATTAACTTGTTTAAAAATCAGCTATTTTTTATAACATTCTCAAAATCAATAGATATAAATTTTTCTGGGGCTAATTTTGCCAAAGAGCAGCTGTTTAAGTTAGCATATAATTAATAAAAATCATAGCCTTCTTTTAAAAATTCTAATGTGTCCAATATAGCACATGATATAATAGTGCTATTTTCAATGTTATTATTTTAGCTTTCTAGTGAAATATTTTCAAATTGATATGTTATTTATGAACTTGGTCATTAAAACTTCTTAAAATATTATTAGATGGCTAGTTGCATGATTTCATGTCAAGTGTTTCATAACTTTGGTACATCTCTAACTTTATAATTTATGATAATCTCAGTGTTTTAAAATCATGCTTGTGTTCACAATAATCGGAAATAAGTGTCACAATTTATAAAAATAAAAATATTATTCTCATACAATGTCGGTTTTGAACAGACACTGAGAGTAAGGGTTCGGCTTTTATTTTTAGCAGTCTAAAAAATCAATGTTTGTAAACCCATTGCATGTAAATTGATTAAATAAAGTAGAAGTTAAGAATCTTATTAAATAAAAATTCCTACTAAAATTGCCAAACCTAATATCATTATGAAAGTTATGATTTCTTGCCAAATATTGAAATTTTGCCAAACTGGCTTCAGTTTAAGAAATATTTTTGGTAGTACATTTGGCAACATATTGTCGAGCTTGGCAATATTTGCGGGGGGCACATGACTGCTATCAGACCATTAGCTAATTATATAGTAGAATTTTTTCAAAGAATACTTCAAGTTATAAAAGTATATGACAGAGTTATATGGAACCGTGGGACTTTTGAGCACCTTTTTATAATCTACATAGTTATACAAACTTTATACAGGGGGATTCTAAGATAATTTGAGGGGTGGTACAAGCTTAATAAAAACAGTTTTTTTTTTTGTTTGATGTTGTTGTATAGGAATGCATGTGATAATATAATCAAAACTTTGCAAAATAACACACATAAAAGTTATTTTACGAAGTTTTAATTATTTTTTAAACAACAATTCTTTTGAGTGTTTTTTGTAGTTAGGAATATATGGTCAGAAGTGATGCGTTTAGATGAACAGGAAAAACGGCACATGAAAGGAGAAACATTTATTTACATCATCAATGCAAAGTGCACCTATGCAGCAATGCTAACACAGATGCATTTATTGTAAACACATCTATCTGTGCATAAATGCTTGGATTTATATAAACATTTGTTTTTCTTTATTTTATCAAAATGATAATATAAGTAAACAGTGTTATTTTCATGTCTCATTTTTCATGTTCATGCCTCAATGAATCATTTCTGACCATACATTTCTACACAAAAAATGTATGTTTTAGTAAGCTGTACCACCTCCAAAAGTTTGTCCCAGAATTGCAGACTAATCTTGTATAAGTATACAATTGGAGCCTCAGCCACCTTCCCCGAAATAATTTTGAAAACTTTACACTAATGAAAACAATAATAATTAACACAGGCTTTTGTGAAAAAGGCAGGTTATACACAAAGTGGGAGGATCAAAATATAGTCCAGGAAAATAATAGTGAACATTATATGACAGAAGGCTCTCTCAAGCATCTTAATGTTTTAAATATTCAGATAATGAAAAGTTAATCTTTAATGTCTATTAAAAGGGAGGGGGAGGAATGAAAAAAATTACCTGGAATTCCATCATCATTTTTGCAGGTCTTTATTTTTTTATTCCCTTCATCCTTTTGTTCCCTTTTTTCTGTTACAGGATTTTTAGTAGAAATTGTGGATGTTATCTTAGCTTCAGTTTTGTTACAGATTAAATTATTACTGAAATTTCTATTAATAACAGGTTTGAATGGTTTGTTACTTTCTACTTGTTGAACTGAAACAAGTGGCTGGACAGAAATATTTTTAGGAACACTTGAACTTAAATTTCTGTTTATATTTTTTTCAGGATCAAATGTTTTTTGATTTGACATATTATTACTACTTAACTTTGAGGTTATCCTAGTTGATGAATTTTTATGCACACTATCAGGTACTTTTGGTACTGCCTGTGCAGAAGAACTTGCTGGAGAAATTTTAATAGTGTATTTTGAATTTTTATTTACTTCCATGTCACTAAGCTTAGCACTATTTGACACATCTGATGACTTCCTTTGCACAGTATTAGGTCCCTTGGACACTGACTGAGAACTAGTTGTAACAGACACAGATAACTGAGAAAAAGCATTTTTTTCAGTTCTACTAAATGCATTATTTAAAATTAATGAAGTAGTTGGTGACTTCTGTTGTTTAGCACCTGGTCCTTTAGATAATGACTTTGATCTTCCTGCTTCAGTATCTATAAACTGCGAACAAGTTTCTAAATTATTTAATATGTTACTTGAAGTATTTAATGTAATTGGCGACTTTTGGCAGTGAGCATCTTGCCCTTTAGGAGATGGCTTTGATCTTTCAGTAGCAGGAGATGGAAATGGTAGTTGAGTTTTTGAAGTGTTTAATGTAACTGGTGATTTTTGGTGTGTAGCATGAGGTCTTTCAGTTGATGGCTTTGATGCTGCAGCAACAACTAAGATTTGCGAATCAGTTTCTGCACTAGATAGACTATTTTTAATAGTTCTTTTTATTTTAGATGTTGTTGAATTTTCTAGAATATCAGAATCTTGAGGTACATGAACTAAAAACTCTGGATCAATATAATTTGCACTATTAACTGATTTGTTGGACTTTACATCAACACAGTTCTGAGTGGTGTTTTTAGAAGTTTTACCATCCTGAAAAAAATTAGTCACTGTGCGTACCGAATTATTAGATGCAACACTTATAGTTAAATTTTTAAATTTGTCAGTCTGTGCCACTGCTTTCTTTTTGAATGCCTTAGCAGAAGTTTTATTTTTAGACACTGCATTTATTTTTACACTTGGAGAAAAAGTAACTTTCTTCAGTTCCTTACGTATTAAAACTTTCTTAGAAATGTTTCTTACAATTTGTTTTTGAGCAACTTCCTTTCTGCTTAAAACTGTGTTGCTTTCTAAACATTTATTTGTAGTCGAAGTCATGAGAGATGTGTTTTTCTCAGTAATATTGTCTTCAACTTTTTCTAAATTATTATTTGATCTTGGTGATTGCAACTTTGGAGATGTAACTTTTGAAGCACCTGATGGAGTATTGCTTAAATATGTTGTAGGTCTTGAACTAATCAATGGTCCTGAATTAACATTCTGTTTACTACTGCTTACACTAAAATCATTTTTCTTTGGACTCTGGTGTTGTTTCTCATTAATGTTATTTAGTCTTTTTGGAGCACATGTCCCTATTATTTCATCAGCTAATTTGAATGCATCAGTTTCTCTGTCACTCATATCAAATGAAGTATTCATATTATCTGCAACAAATGTAGCATTTTGATGCTCTTCCCAAAGACTTTGTTCAGGAGAAAGTGAAAGTCTTGTAATAGCTTTAAAATTTCCAATATTTTCAGATACAACGTTTTCAACATATTTGGGACATTTTGGGGATGACGGAGGAGTATGACTTTCATGAGATGGCAACAAAGTAGATGTTTCTTCGTCTGATGGAGCATGTACTTCACCAAATGACAGCCTTTTTCTCCTCACAAGAGAAGGTTTACTACTAGAAGTAGGAAGTTTTGCTGAAGCATCGGAACATCTCTAAAATAAAAATTATTAATCCAATCAATAACTGATAAAATACTAATACTAAGAACTATAAATAAAGCATGAATGGGAGGGGACAGCTTTTTTAATGGCCACTTAGTATCTTAAAATTTACTAGAGACAATGGTATAATTTAGCATGCAGTTCGAAAAATTAATGTGCCATTAAATATTGGAGCAATAACAAGAAATATTTTTTAAACAATTGTAAAAAATGCAACAAAATAAAAATACATACTTAATTTTTAGAATGTAAGAAACCTCACAAATTTTAAACAACCCTTAATTAATGCAGTCTGAGCAATATACCAACACTGCAAAAAATTCCAGAGCTGGGGATTGAACCTAGAACTGCCACTTAACATGCATGTGCTCTACTACTGAGCTACTCTGGGGCGATTCCCCAGATGAAATTTCTTGCATGAGAACTGTTGGCACTTATCAACTTCTGCAAACACTGAACAGATGAAACATTATTTCCTGGTAACTTTGATATACTGCAGAAATTATCCTTAATTTTTAGAATGTGAGAAACCTCACAAGTTCTCAAACTCTGAATTAATTGAGAGTCGTCAGCAGCATATCAAAGTTGCCAGAAAATAATGTTTCATCTGTTCAGTGTGTCAGCAGAAGATGATGGTAAGTGCCAACAGTTCTCATGCAAAAAATTTCATCTGGGTAATCATCCCAGAGTAGCTCAGTGGTAGAGCACCCGTACATTAAGCGGTAGTCCCGAGTTCAATCCCAGCTCTGGATTTTTTTGCATTGTTGGTAAATTGCAGAACCCAAATATTCCAAATACCCTAAAAATGTATAGTTAATAAAAGTATGCACAGAAAAAATCAGTACACACAGGGGTGGCCCCACATAGTATGCAAGGTGAGAATCGCATTGGGGCGCAATTTCAAACTCAAAAACTGAGAAAAACCTTGATCAAGAGCATAAAGAGGTTTTATGTTTGCAGGAGGGGCGCAGGGAATCCTAGGGCCACCTGCTAGTCACAAGTTCAAATAAATTTCTTTCCAGCATGTGGGTGGGCTGGTGATTTACAACTGATGAAGGGTGGCTCTTTTGTATCATTCGAAATTGATTTGGATATGAAATGGATAATTATTTATTAGATCCAGACATAGATCTTTTACAGGCATGTGATTGGACAAGAAAAGAATTAGTCATAACTTTAATGGTATTTCACGAAGTATATTAGAAGCTTGTACAAGCATTTCAAAATTGTATGCATATGTACATGTGTGTGTATGTGGTATCAAGCAAACATGGTGAAGAGAATTTTTGAATAAAGTTTTTCATTGTTTGCATCAAAGCCACCATTGCATTTTTTTTTTTTTAAATAAATAAGTGAGTTTGAAACATAAACACATGGTGTGTAACTCCTACAGTCTTGTCTCTGTGTGCAAGAAATTGCTCCTAATTTATTTCACGTGATACTGCTTTATTTATCAGGATTTTTCAATGAATATAGTCAGATATACCAATCTTTTCTGTATTTCTTTTATGCTTTCTGTTTCTTCTTTTTTTTTTTACATTGCTTGAAAGATGCAAAAAATATTTGGAAAAATAAATATCCAAATGATATTCATATGCCATCAATAACTGAACTTTTGGAACACTCTGTGTTTATTAGCAACTGTCAGTAGCTAGCAAAATAATAACTATATTGACTGTCAACAATTTGGAGGGGGGAAAAAGTAAATAAATAAATGAAAATATGGGTTAATTTTTATTCCCATTCCTTTGAAGGTTTAAGTAACAGAATGAAAAAGAAAAATATATTCAATTTCAAGCAGGATGGGAAAAGATTGAAATTGAAATGCCTGAGCCAAGCCTGATTTAAAGGCCCATTTTCCCCAAAGATAAAAAATAGCAGAAATCTGCTAATTAACTAATTATTTGAAATTAGCTGATTTCCACAAATTTGCAGTGAATCACATGCCTGTTTTTAGTATTTGCATAATTTTGAAACATAGTATCAAATTTTGTCTAGTGTAAAGTATCTTATTCAAATGCAGTAAGATATCATGTCAAGTACCATAAAAGCAAGTTGTTTAAAAAAAAAAAAAAGACAATTTCTTTTTTCGTAAAATTTAGGTGAAATAATTTTTTTTTAAAGTTAAAAGGGGCTTTCTCTAACTTTTTCTGAGATGGATCACTTTGAGGGTCACTGAAATTTCATGGAACCATGTTGCATTAATCTGAGTCTAGTGCATTCAATGTTCTGAGATCGGCTTATGATAAATACCGAGTGAAAAAGACAGTTGAGATATTAAAACTTATCTTTTATATCACTATCATATGGAGATGTACGGTGGAAGGCGGTGATCGTAAGGAGACGATGGTGGGTATGTGGTATGTAGATCGTTGTCACATTTGGTATGAACAATCGTGAAGAGCATTGCGTCACTGTATTAAAAATAAAAAAAAGTGTCGACATCCATATTGCGTATTAAAGATATACGTCAGCGAAGTGTAGCACTGTAAAAAGAAAATTTCAGTTAAAGCAACACGACATTCATTTTTTTTTTTTTAACGCCAGCAAACTAAATCCGATTTCACGAGAATGCTGGGAATCATCACAGATAGCGGTACATCAAAGGAGGTTCACAAAAGAAAAGAAGGATGTGGTCAACTAATTGTTGACCCATAATGTTGTTACAGAAAGACATCTGTCTTCCTAGCGCTCGTCGTTTCATTTTTCTTTTGAGGAGAGCACGCAGAAAACTGGAACACAAAGCACAAACTTTGCGAACAAAAATCTGTAAGTCGACCATAAATAATTGGCAGGACTCATCTCCATTTTAGTCATATCTTTTTATTTTTACACCATCTGAAGATCAACATTTTGAAACTTTATAATACACCCTCAAATAAAACAGGAGAACTGGGGAAGCATTCTTCTAAAAATTATTATGGCGTACATGGCATTTCGTGCCTACATTCCGGTGGCGAAGGTTCCCCACTTAAAAGTGAGGACCTCGCCACACAAGTACCAACTCCGCAACTGCTAAAAATGACCGTTAGACCTACTGCTACAGAAAAAGGGAGCTCGATTTTTCTGGAACTATTTTAACAGGTGTTTTTCGAGCAATATGCTTCTTGTGCAGGAGAGGAAAACCGCAAACACATCTGTTTCAGCGGAGCAGAGAAAACATATGCGAGCGAAGGGATGTTATGATTATTCGTTTAGTAGGATAGAAAACTGGCGACAACTGTTATTTTATTTCAAAGCAGCTGAAAGGGAAATGCTTTAGAAGTACGTTAATGCGCTGTAATTGAGAAGGCCAAGAGGAAAAATGAAAGCTTTAAAAGATAGTTATTATTAAAAACTTTTAAATTAAATTTAGAATAGATTATTAGTTTAAATTTAGACAATATTAATTAGGATTTGTGTTAATAATTTTTCATTAAAAAATATGCACGTTGTGTCAACGTGACAATCACTTTTTAATTTTGTTTGCAATTTGTAACTTAATAGTAATAATTAGAGTTGTACTGCTAAAAAAGACAGGGGATTCATAAATCAAATCTGCTTACTGATTAATACTTTTTATCAGCTAATAGGATTATAATATAATTAAAAAACCATTTTTAATTTTCAAATTTGATCTAAAATATTTTCTCCAAAAAGAGAATGAAATATTTTAATAAATGCTATTATTATAGTTTTTTTTTCTTCTTCTTTTCAGAAAAACAGATATTGTGAAGCAATGAATTTAAGTAAAACAACATGAAATAAAGTACTTTTGGTTTCACTAACGACAGTTTTACCTGTTTAAAGGAGCTTTTTTTAGTATTTTTCAGACACTAACTAGTAATCATTGTAACGGTTAAAATTCTGCTCTTCTACAAAATTTCATAATCTCAATTACAAGGGTTTTTTTTTTCTTCATTGGAAAGGAAAGACCGATTTCGTGGGAAATTATATTCTCATTTATTTCTATCAAAATTTGTGATTATGAGCAATTCTCACAAAAAGGGACAAAACCAAACCAGTCTCTGCTAGCAAGAGACTCCTAGAAATGTTTTTTTTATTTATTTATTGTTTTAAGTTTAACCATTTTTTTTTTTTATAAAGCTGAAGGAATTTAAACATCAATTTATTGGGTGATCATGATTTTATTTTATCATTTTTAGCACCGTAAAAAACATTTTTGTCACTTCTGTTCCATATGCATCTTTTCTGTCAAATAAGGGCTATAGACAATATTAATCTATAGAATGTCAACCAAAAATTTTTTTTCATCAGACATCAAATATTAGATTTTGAAGAAATTTTTCTTTTTACTTTAAAGAAGTAAAAAGAAAAATTTCTTTCTGTTAAAAAAGTGACAGAAATGAGGCAAAATCATCAATCTTCTTTTGTCCCGCTTTGTAAAAAATAACTTACGTCAAAATTAAAAAGCTCAATTTTTTTAATACAGTAGACTCCTTAAAATCTGCCGACCAGAAATCTGCAATCTCTAGAAATCTGCACACATATAAAAGCATAAATAGTGAAACTTGCAATTAACTAAGATTGAAATTTAACAGTAAATGTGACATTATTCATCATCATGGTGAATTATTTTTATGCTAGCAAATTGCTGATTTTCCATACTTTATTTGTTTATTTATTTAATAATAACTGATGGGAATTTTGATGACAAGGTAGTTAATGTATGGCACAGTTTGGGGCCATCTCTATTCATCAACACTGAAAATAATGACTGAGTGGTCCATATTAGGCAGAAATTCTGCAGACAAACCAAGGAAATTACTCTTGCATGCCAAGAAAAAAACTGAGGGCGAGAATCACTGATTGAAGAAGATCTGCAGAGTTTATCCTCAATGGGAATGAACCTGTCAAATGACAGACAAAAAATCATTCAGTGTTTAGAAGGTAAACACTTTTTAACGTTCAACAAATGAAGAAGATTCCAACTTTGATTCTGATGCAGAAATGGGTATAATTCTCTTTGATTAGGGTTAGAATTGGGGAAGAAATGTATAAGACCCAAAATCCACAAGGCTTTCTAAAATCTGCACTGTCTGTTCAATGTAAACAATGAAATCTGTCCTGCCAGCTGCAAGTTCAGAAAACTACGGTATAACCACAAAGTAAAACAAAATAAGCTATTCCCACTTGAAAAAAATATTTTAGGAGTCTGTGAGCTCTAATCGTAACATTGATAACCTTCAAATGATTGACAGTGACACTGAATTACACACACGGTACACGGTCACATAATTGACACTGAATTATGATCACATGACACACACTCTGACACAATAACAAGTGAGGATGATCAAAAAGTTGATAAATTAACATTTAATGAAGGTTAGGCTGTGAGAAAGAAATATCTCATTTGTAGAGCAGCAAAGGTGTGTTATGGAACAGAAAATAATGAAAAAAAAAAAAAAAACTATAATTAGAACATCCCAAAGTCCTAAACTACTATTGAATATACATGTTTAAATAAGTTGTACTATAATCTCATAATTTCGTATATTGTATCAATCCCATAATTTTGTATATTGTATCAATCTCATAATTTTGTATATTGTATATCCTCTGTATTTTTATGTCATGATTTTGATTGTAAGTAGCATAATTTGTTTCCCTTGCTCTTTATTGTATTTTTTTTTCTATTATTTTCTGAGTATGGTAGGAATAGAATAAATTTCCTATTATGACCCAAAATCTGTAAAATTCTGAAGTCTGCACAAGGACTGGAACCAAGCTGTGCGGATTTTGGGTCTTCTATAATTGAAATTCCTAGTACAACAGAAATATGCTACTGACAAGTAAGTTATAGAGTTCTACACTGTTTACAAAAAAAAAAAAAAAACTCTGATTAGACCTAAGGTTTTAAAACAAACAACATTAACACAAATGTTTGCAAATAAATAATTTAAGGTGAAAATTTCATTTGTTTCATCATATTTTTCAAATTTTTTGTTTGCTTATTCTTAAATAAGTGTTTTATGAAATTTAGATTTTTATGGTAAAAATACTCTGCTCTAAATTTTTCTCCTGAAATCTGCACAAACCATTCCCCATGCTGTGCGGATTTCTGGGAGTCCAGTGTACTTAAAAAGGCAATGAATTGGTTGATTAATTTGTTTTTTAGATTAAGGGCAAAGTTACAGAAGAGTTATCATCCTAAGGGGACAGATACCTTGCATGAAAGATTTTTTAAGGTACAATAACATTACATCTAGGGGGAAAAAAAAAACTGCCCAACTCTAAGCTGTTAGATCAACAGCCACACAAGAGGCCAGAACCTGAGCACACTGATTAATTAGTATCCCTTACTAATCCTATATATCTGTATACATTTACTGACAAATGTATACAGATATATATACGATGGTAAATTAGCATTTAATGAAGGTTAGGCTGTGAGAAAGAAATATCTCAGATTTGTAGAGCAGCAAAGGTGTGTTACGGAACAGAAAATAATGAAGAAAAAAAAAAGAACTAAAATTAGAACATCCCAAAGTCAATCTAAATTATCTTTTCATGATAATTTAATGAAAGGATTATACAAAAATCTGATTAAAATTTCTCTAGATTGAGACTTTGGTTATTCTCATAAATTTTCTCAAAAAAAAAAAAAAAATAAATAACTTACATTTTTCCAGTAGTTGTACAATGATTCAGATGTAATGAGCAAAGCATTTTCTTTATCTTCAGAAAATTGCAGACTTGGATCCATATTCTGCAATGCTTTTTTGGTTTTGGACACGCAATTTTCAAGGCTCGGTTCAGACTCAACCAAACATCTTATTTTTGACACAGAAGAGGAATAAACTAAATCCTTAAAAAGTAAAATTTAAAAGAAGCATAAACTGCCTGTACTGTTGACACTAACATACATTACTAATAGTTATAACAGTTTTTACACAGCAGGAGGGAGGGGTAAAAATAAATTGCAACTTATGAGCAGGGCTTCAAACTGCAATTTTACTTGTTCCATGGTTCAACTAAATGAAAATATATCGTTTCAGTTCTGGTTTTCGTTCTGCCAAAAATAACTGTTTCTGATCCAGTTAAGAATGAATAATTTTATTTTATGTGTATTCTTATTTGTGCTAAAAATATAATTTTATCATCAACTGAATTAAATCTGCATTCTAGTAGTTTCGTGCGAAACTGAAATAGAAAAGTAGTAGGAAACATTGAAAGAGAAAATCGAGAAGCAAGGTACCATCCATTTTGCTAAAGCAGAGAGACTGCAAACAAGACGATTCTACACGGAAAAGGGGCGATAGGTTAAGATGGGTATTTTTTGAAGCTCTATTCTGGCTTGCTGTCTATTAATGATTATTTTCCATTTCGTTTTATTTCAGCTCAGAATTTTAGAAACTGTTCTACTTATTACTAGTTCAGGTGTAAACAGAGTTTTTAACATAAAAGAGCGTTGCTACTCTTCCATTTGCCCCTATTTTGATGAAATCGAATCAGATCTGATGAATGCATAAATGGGAGGAAGGCTCTGAGAAACGAAAACAGACTGTATATGTAATGATAATTATATGGTTGACATTAAATTAGAAAATATTGATAAGTTGGTTGCAGTAACAAAATGATTGAAGATATACCAAATTGAAATAAACCGTTATTTTTTTCCAGTTCAGTTCTGGTTTTTGTTCCGACCCAAGATTTTTCCAGTTTGAGTCCCTGCTTATGAGTGAAGTGGGTGAATTTAGCAGAGAAAATGAAAATTTTAAGATGAACAGTAATCTTTGATGCTTCTTTTATTAAATTGAAAGTATTCTTTTGAGATGATACTCCTAAGTTGACTCAGACTCACAAGAAACTTGCACATATTCCTAATAAATTATACAAAAAAAAAAAAAAAAAAACCCTTTGGGGAAAAAAAAATAAGCATACTTATATAAAAAAGAAGCTGTGGTTTATTGCTTAGTTCAAGATAAATAAGACATCAGTTTCAGAGCTGCTAACCTTACAAAAAGAAACAAAGGGAGACTGCCCCAAAGTTTCAACGAAGAAAAAGGTAGATTTTAAAATGATGTCAACTGAAGAAAAATACATTGTTAATGAAGTGATTTGTTTAAAATGGGCTAATCCAATGCACATATACCAATTTAATTCCTTCTCAGAAGCTTTTGAGTTTTAGAGTTAGTAACAGTACAGGGTGGTTTCTAAAAATTGTCAAAATACTTTATTCATAACTTCATTTACACTTTGTGCTGATATTAACAGATAAAATCTGTATTAGTGGCATTACACTCTAATCTTTTCCTAATTTTATTTTTTGTTTCATTTATTTATTAAATTTTGAGTCCAAAAATAAGAAAGTATTAAATCAAGAAATCTTTAAGTACATGTATTGAAGTTCAGATGAACAAATTTCTTATTACAGAAGCAAACATCAATAAATTTTGAAGGAAAAAAGAAACTGTAAAACCAAATTTGAATGAAAAGTGGTAGAAATTGATACTTAAACGTAGAAACTTGAGAAAGAGGTAAAAAAAAATGGGAGTCTCCACAGAAACGAAGGGTTGGCAGGTATGCTGTTTGCATGAATAAATGTACATTGCAGTAATAAAGTAACTGTCTTTTATTTGTTTATCAAACCGGTGGAGGGGGGGAAATAGCCAGAACTCATCTGTAGAAACCCTAAAGGTTTTTTTTAAAAAACAAAAAAATAAAATAAAATGTTTAATCTTGCAATCTCAGGGTGCATACTCATTTTTGAAATGAAATTCTCTAAGTTTTCCCAGGTGATTTTTCAAGAATTTTAAAGTTATTGAAAAAATAAATGTAAGTACCAAGTGACTACTTTTTATTTATTTGCCCCTCTCGAGGGTAATCAAATATGATAGCAGTAATCAAAATTATGCAATTGCAGCATAAACTATGGATTACATCATCAAATATGGTTTCTTATTCAATTCGACCAATTAAAAAATCAGGAATTATATAAGAGCTTTACAGGAGTGAAAAGAGTTTTCAGGACCACTTTACTGATTTTCAGATCCACAATAAATTTTTTATACTATATTCAATACGTAAGGTTATTGGTATATTCTTTAGTACCAGGGGTATATTTGGAGGGGGGGGGGGGACTTTTAAAACAAGAGTAGCTTCAGGCTGAATTTTTAAAGGGGGCCATTGGACATTTTAGATAAGACTATGAATTGTTCAAAATGCAAGTTTAATGTGAGAAATTGTAAAGTATTATGAATCAAAAGTTCTAAAATAAAAGTTCAGTGGAGGTCATGACCCCTTCACTGGAGCCGCCCTTGTTCTGAAAATGTAAAACAATAATTCAAAAACAGCTATTTTAAACAACAGTAACAATAAGATTTAAAATAGATGAGTCATCACTTGTATATACATTTCTGATAGTGTGCACGCTTCATTAGGAAAGTAATAGGCTATTGGATGGAGTGAAAAAGGCACCATTATGGCTGCATTCATGGTAGATGCTATGCTGGTGAACACTACCTTCCAGAGTGCATTATCGAACATCATAGTGGACGAACACTTGGAGTTATGGTCTGGGGGTATCATGGAGGATCTCAGCTGCTATGAACTGTGGGTAATTTGAATAGCAACAGGTACATCAGAGAAGTTCTGGAGCCCGAAATCGTTTCTTTCTTTCAAGGCATTCTTGGAGTTATCCTTCAGCAGGATAATGTTCGCCCACATGTGGCAAGGAATGCGCAAGACCTCTTTTCAGCAGAAAACATACAGCTTTTTCGTGGAATGCTTATTCCCCAGATATCTCACCTATTAAACATGTGTGAAATTTCATTGGTCAGCATCTCGCTCGTGATCCTCATCCTACAGCTTCAAAAGATGAACTTTGGGTACGCTTACAAGAAGTATGGAATACTCTCCCCCAAGCATACATTTAAAATCTGTTTGACTCTATGCCAAGTTGTATGGCAGCACTTATTGCAGTGCATGGTGGCCACACCAAAGACTGATATCGGACACTTAAAATTCCTTATCTTGCTTTGAAAGTTTAATCATTTATTTCCAAGTCATTTGTGAATTAAATTTCGTTTGATTCTGAGGATTCCTTTATGGTGCTGCATTTTTTATAAACAGGAGTTTAAAAAATAGAGGGGTAAAATTTTTTTAATTACAGGGTTGGAGGTGGATTTTCCAGGTTTTTACAGGAAAATTAAATTTCCCCCATGAGATTTCCTTAAGTTTAAGAGCTAATTTTCTATGAGTTTTCCATGTTGCCCTGTGGACTTACGAATCTTAAATTTGGTTATTAGTGCAAAATTATTTATATTAGCATATTTAGAATTGTTATAAAAGTATTTTGTGATTCCTAATATGTAGACAATAACAAAATACGGTACTTACGTATTATTTTGGCAGACATTTCCGCAAAACTATTTTTTTGTCATATGAGCTGGCAAACTGTTGCCAATCACATTCTAAACCAAAAATTATTTCATGTGTCCGGCATTTATCTTGGCTAAAAATTGCTTGTTTTGCAGACAGCCGGGATAATACGTAAGTACCCAAAATACTTTTATAATAATCTAATTATAGCATATCGAAATAATAAAAAAATTAGCACGACTCTGCATATTCTTATAAATAAAAATGAAATTCTGTTTATTTGTTTTGTTTGTGGATTTGAGTTGTATACAAATCCACAAAAATGGACCTATCAGCCTGAAATTTTGCGCAGATATGTGAAATAATATAGAATAAATCATAGTCCACTTTAAAACTTTGAAAGTCCACCCGTTCCCGGAATTTAAGAGATTTTTTATGTTCTCCACGCAAAATGCTTTCCGTAATTGTAACTCCTGTAGTGAAAAAGGTGTGAAATAAGCATCGTGGTTACCATATGTGGCGATTTTGCCAAATGAAATGTTTTAAATTCTCAAAATAAAAATAAAAGAATAATAATGATTTTTTTTGTTAGTTTATATTTGTAAGATTATTATTTTTTTATTATAATATCGTGTGCATGGGAAATCAGAGCAGGAATGAAATGTTTTATACACAAAACAATAAGAATTGAAGATTTCCGAGGCTAATATGTAAAGTTTTTAGTTTGGCGAAAAAATAAAATGGCTCAAATGCCGATTTTGAGAAAGTGAGTTCTAGCGGATTGCACAGTTTTCGGCTTGGCGCAATTTATCGAGAGCTTAAGGAAATAGATTTTTGAAAACAAGTGCAAAGGTTTTATTAGAATACAGCATTAAATTTTAATGATCCGTGAAGAAATAATGCAGTTATTAAGGGATTTTGAGTGATCTATCTTCAGAATTCTCGCCAATTGAGTACATTGATTTAAGTTGGGGGAATTCCGCCAAATTTCAGAAAATTAAAATCTTCTCATTTAGTACATCGGAGTAACGATGAATAAAACACATTATAGTTGATAATTTAAAAAAATTCGGCTGTATTAAGGGATTCCACTTTTCAAATAAATGCGTGCTTTACTTTTTAGCGGTCGAACCATTTCCCACATTGATTGCTGTTAAGTAATGCTTCGAATGATTCCCTGAAAAAATTCTTGCAAAATGGCATATGTTGGCACTTTGGCGAGGCTTAGATTTGAACTTGATTTGGAAAAAAAAAAACAACTTATGGATTTTATTTGAGACTGGTATATATAATGACACTGGTTATAGATAAAAAAAAATGAATGTTGGTACGTGTGTATGAGATTGAAAAACTCCAGCACCGTTTGACCATTCACCATGAAATTTGGTTCACCTAAGTCTTATCATGGAGAAGGTTTTTATGCTATCCGTTTTCCTCTAACTTGCCACTTGGTGCGGCAGCACAACGTCGAATTCTATTCCATTTAGCCGTTTGCTATGCGAATATCGTCCAACCGATTTCGATGAAATTTGGTACACGCGAATATTAGAACACGGAGAATATTTTTCACTATCCATTTTGCTGTAACCTGCCGCTAAATGGCGCTGCAACGCATCAACTTCTATAGCATTCGACCGATCGGCTTAAAATTTTTTACACTTACACATTTGAGCACGGAGAATATATTCTAACTGCGTTCCTTTTGATGTTACTCACCACTAGATGACATTGCAATGCATTATTATTTTAACTCTCCACTAGATGACGCTGCAGCAGGCCAAATTCTTGACCATTCAAACGGTCGCTATGAATATCAGTATACATAGCTATTTGAACAATGAGAATATTTTGGCGTTATCCATTTTGCTATAACTCGCCACACTTGACGGTGCTGTAGCAAATCATTACTTTAATTAACCACTAGATGGCCTTGCAGCGTATCACTTCTTGACTGTGCAAATGATCGCTATGAAAATAGGTATACATAGATATTTGAACACGGGGAAGAGTTTGGCGCTATCCATTTTCCTATAACTTGCCACTAGATGTCGCGTCAACACATGAACTTCAGGACCGTCCAAGCCAATCATCATGAAAATTCGTATACATCGATATCTGAATAGTAGAAGAATATTTTCGCCGTATCCGTTTTGCTAAAACTCGCCACTAGATTGCGCTACGCCGCATGGCCTTCTGCACCGTACAAACGATTGCCTTGAAATTCGGTATGCATGATTATTGGACACAATATAACGTGATATCCATTTTGCTATATCTGTTTATTACAATGAATAGTAATCACCACAAATCGTAATATCAAAAAGTCCATTCATTTCTGTGCGAAGAACAGGTACTTCAGCTAGTAAACATATATAATTAAAATAATATGAATCCACCATCAGGCTGACAACCAGAGTTAGGATATCACATATCTTGAACTTTATTGCACTTTTTGGTGCTCTTTGACAACATGGATGGGTAACTTATCTTTCTTGCATAGAAAAATACAAATTGATTGAAAAAAAATTTATGTTAGTAAGCAAAATCAAATTTGCAATTTCTGGCAAATTACAAGTCTTAAAGCTTTACTTGAGTTTTTTCAAATTTCCAGAATTTTCAATAACTTCCATGACTTTCTTCAGTGATAGCCACTTTGATAATGCTAAATGAATAGGAGTCAGTGTTAATTTGAAAAAAAAAAAAAATATGTTTATAAATTATTAAAATGCACTTACTTCAAATTGTATCTTGATAGAAAACCAATTTTCAAAGTCAGTTTCTTTAGGTTTATTCATTAATATGGGAAATAAGTCTCCTATAAACCTTTCAATAACAAGCTTTATCTCTGGCTCTGTCCAATCACTTCTAATAGTCAAATCCCAGGGGAAACTTTCGTGTTCTGGCTAAATATATAATTTTTTTTTAAATTTCAAATAAAAATGTAAATTAAAGGTGAAAACAATCTTTTTAAATTTTAAAATATTTTCAAACCAAAACTGAAGCTGCTAAATACAACTAATGAAAAAGTGCACTCAATACAATACAATAAAACAATTTAATATTGCCTCAAAAAGGAAAACCTGCAGTCACTGCAGTTTAATTGGTAGAGTGCGAGGCTGCTTATTGAAATGCTGAAGGTTCAAACCCTAGCCCAGTAGTCTTAAGACCATTTGACCAAAAAATACTTGCATGAGTTTAACCTATGAGGATTTATTATTTTAAAAATTTGTTTTACTAGAATTTTTATTCATTTTGATAGCTGCGTAGCCAAGGCTATCTCGATTAACTAAACCTGTGTGTGGGTGGGGGAGGATTAAAAGTTGGCTATCTTTTTCTAAAGCTGTTAAGGTGAAATTTTTAGACTAGTTTTTCATAACTGGGGCACTTTATTAGATTCACCATTTCACTTTGTGTCCCAGAGAACACTCCGAATCTCTAATCAAGTGTTCCTGTTATGATAAAGAGTTGAGAAGTTTCACTTTAACTTTAGAAAAATAGCCAACGTAGGAAAGATACATCTTTAATAATATTAATTAAAATGTGGTGCCAATGAGATTATTCAGCCAGAAGTTAAGTACCAACTAGGAACAAATTAAGAACAAAAATAATATTGTTCAAGAGGGGGGGGGGGTCCTCTTGGATTCCGTAAGTCTAAGAAACCCTGGTTTACAATATTTAGATAAGTAGTTGAGTGGGTTCATACTTAGAATCCGAGTTTCTTTTCAAGAAAAAATGAACACAACACTACAAAAAATAAAATATGCAGTTTTAAATAAATAATACTCTTTTTCTATACATGACACATATACATTAGGATAAATAGCAACAACCTTAGGGTCAAGGATGGATACAACTGATCACACTGCCCTGAGAAATATATGTAAATAGCAGACCACTAACATTTTATTTTGAACAAACATACACAAAATATTTTATGACATGCATGTGAAAGTGACCGGCCTACCAGAAAATTTTCCAACTTCCCAGTAGGCATATCCAGGCCTGATTAGAGTACATAGGGTACATCGTACAATGCCAAAAACATTCAGAAACACCCTGAAAGAGCAGCTAAAATTTTTAGCTTTTACCCCATGATTTTGTATAATTTTAAATACAACTGACAGACAAAAAAAAAAAATAAATAAATAAATAAAGATACTACATAAATGTATGTTAAATAATAAGTAAAATATTGAAAATAAATGAAAGATTTATTTTAAAATTTAAGTGAAGATATTAATTAAGTTAGAAGGGGGAGGGAGGAGTATCAAGATAGCTCCTTAAAAATTTTCTTTAATTATCATAATTTTAGTTAAGAAATTATTACCTTTTTCACATCATATACATGCTTCAGTAGTCCAAGCATAAACAAGGCCTTTGCTGCTTCAGTCTTGCCATAATTAGTGAAGGAAACTACCAATCCTCTTAAAACATTGGGATTAATTTCAAATATATGTTTTTTTGGGCCAAGACTGTGTTGATAGAGATCAAAGGCAGATGATATTTTTCCAGAATTTATCAAACTGATTAGATAGTTATTGTAAATAGAGCGAATACCTTGAAAGAAATACAAATATGCATATTTAAAATCTTGGATTCTTAGCAAAATAAATAGTAAATAATGATGCTAGGATTAAAATAATATTTATAAGATAAGCAATAATTGGTATATTATATCCAAGAAGATCTTAAATATACCATTAAATGGCTTTCCATTTTAAAATTTTGCAAAAATACTGATTTTGAGATTTTTAAATTAAAATATTCATGCATCTCAGCAAAATTTCAGAGTCATGTTTCACTTAGACTATTATTTATAGCAGAGTTTCTCAAACTTTTTCTTAACCAAAGTGGAGTACTTTGAGAGTCTTTGAATTTTCATAAGCACCTTGTACAGTTTCACAGAGCATCTGTAAATCTGAGTCTAGTGCATAACAGTTTAAAGCAATAATATATTTGTTTCAGAGCACCAAGCATTTTGCAGAGCACAGTTTGAGAAACTCTGTTTCATAGATCTTTTACTAGCACATAGTGCCTCACTACCTACACACACACACACAAAAAAAAAAAAAAAACCATTAATTTCATAGTTCAGAAGATTTTTTTTTTACATGTAAATGGCATTAATTAGAAAATTTATTTTCTTAATAAAATATTCTAAGAAAATTAAATACCAATGCAAATGAACTGTTAAAATCAAATAAAAATTGTATGAAAAATTTACTGCAGATAAAGTATAGTAAAACACTGTTTATAAGTCTTTAAAGAGGCCAATCTAAAATGACATATGAACGGAACACTAATAAGCAATTTTAAATATTACAAGTTTAATGCTACTAATGTAAATTTATGTAAAGAAAATTCTCATTTTTTAAAGGTGCAAATAAATATGTCATAATAGTTTTTACACTAAAAAGAACAACTGAATTTTAAAATAAAACTTACTATAAAAGTGAATCAAATTATACTTATATTGTAATACATCTTGTGAACAATGACAATATTATTTAAAAAGTGTTTCAATTTAAAGCCACTGGAACAAGTGGGTGGGGGCACCCAAGGTTAAGAAGCTCTGATTCAGGTCCTTATAGAGAAAACTTCAATGGAAGGCATTGGCCCACACAGGGCTGTCTAGTCATTTATGATGATGATGTACTACATCTTGAATAATGCATAACTTTACTATTAATGTAATATTCATTGCATATTACATGTAGCATTTATATGATTTATCAGCAATCTCCCCAGAAATTTTTGTGTTCTCAAAAATTCGAGAGAATAAGTATTTTAACCTTTTTTTGCAATGAAAAAGATCTTATTTGAAATTTAAAAGTTAATTATTTTTAATCATGGATTAATATTTAAGGATAAGCATTATCTACGAAACTAAAGCTCTAGAAACAGTTCCAATTTTTCCCGAAAATAACCTACCACTAAATCGCCATCCCTGAAAGGGGGGAAATGCATATGCAGCTCCGAATGATTTACCAGTATTTCTTTAATGGGCTTCATAGAAATGTTGCCACAAATGTGAAGGAAATAAATTTGAAAATAGAATAGAAACAAAAATCAAACTCCTTTTAAAGCACCATCAAGTTAATGTTCTATTTATTTTACTTTGATGAGTTTTTATTTTCCAATTCTAACAACTCCAAGGGTATGTTTTTCCATCAAACAGAATTCGGAATCGAATAAGATTCTGCAAACAATATGACAGAAGGAAATAATTTCACTATTTTGTTTTGTATCGGAGTTTGTTATTCCTTACCTAGCCGCAATATCAACAGATTTTCATATAGAGATTCCAATCTGCTGCAAATAACCGCCCTGCTCTCGCTGAAAATGGGATTAAATCTCGTTCTTTCCACAAGATTTTTAAAGCTAACTTAAATCGTAAAATTTATGCAATTATTTTGAGCGTGATGTAATTTTTACCTCAGAGATGATTAAGTTAAATTGATTTTGAAAGCGAATCACTGAACTAGTGAAAGATGTCTCAAAAATTATGCAATTGGCAAAAAATGCTACAGTTTATGTCAAAGCCTTTTAACTTAATATGGTTTTGATGCATCTTTACACTCATGACAAAATGATGTCAATTCACTTGCAACATCCAACTTGAATTGTTGGAAGAAAAAAAAAATCACATTGTTGACTGATCTACTTTTATTGGATATATTGTTGAAGTTATTTTGCTTGTGGAGCAAATTTTATGAAGATTGTTAGCCTAAACAGATATTTAATGCATTTTTAAAGTTGCGAAATTAAAACAATGTCAGTTTCACTCACGAAATCTAGCAAATTATTGGAAGGAAAAAAGTTAATTTCACGCTTGTCGCTGATATACTTTTATAGGATATAAACACCTTCATATGTAGATGGTTAGTCACATGACTCTTTAAGATACAAAGACTCAATAATCTCATCACGTAAAATGAAATTGCTCATTTACACTTATATAAATTCGTTAGTTTAAGTTGAAAACATTTTTGTGAAGAATTGCCTTAGTCTTCGATACATGTGCATATTTTTGTGGTACTATGCTGTTATATAGCTTAAAACCTTTCTCCTTAAATGACCTATCTAGTGCAAAAAGAATTTGCGTGTTCAGACAGACAGATGCGGCGAGGGGACTTTGTTTTATAATATGTATAGATGTGCTCACAAATAAAACAAAAATACTTATCTATACAAGTAGACAAAAACATAATCCTTTTTAAAACTGTGAAAAGGAAAAGCATTAACTTAAGCAACACAATTCAGATATGTGTATGTATGCAGCCTCAAATAAAGAGCCCTAAACTTGACCTCCTGGTTTGACTTGAACCAGTTTATCTTGTTGAAACCAGTTTATCTTGTTTTGGAAAAAAGTGAGGTTTGAGTAAATTTTGTTATTATAAAATACATAAAAAATAAAACAAAAATGTGATAAATAATCATTCGGAATTTAAAGATGCAGCATCCGCCTATTTTGTTCTCTTTCTGTTATCAGCACTCAAATTCTGTTTACAGCATGGACCTAACTGCTTAGTTAAATAATAAATGGCTAAAATCATAATATAGGGGTTGCTTTTTACTCATATTTTGTTAGTTCAAATGAAGGAATGCTTAAGAAAAAATTTCCATTCTTACGAGGGATGAAAAAAGATTGAAAATGGGATACTTAAGGGCAATTTTTTTCCATGAAATTTTGTGACGCTCGATCATGTGCATTCTCAAGAGGGATGAAAAATGATTGAAATTTGGGTGGTGTTATCCCTCCTGCCAAATTTGGTGATGTTCAATATATTTTTTTTCCATTAAAATTTTATATAAATGGAGCAATACAGACCTAATAAGGGAATAACACCAAAAAATAGACTTTTAAGAGAAAAGGGACCAAATGGGAGCCTTTGTAACATTATTACTGGGATTTTTTAATGTTGGAAGCACAGAAAATATTCGGGACCATGGAAGATGGAGTTATAGGCAAGATAATGTTAAATGCAGATAGCGTTAAATCAGGGTTTCACTGTATTTAAAAAAAATTTTTTAATTTATTTAGTCATAGATTAATAAGGAAAAAAAAACATACTTGGAGCCTTTTCATTTGAAGTTTGTTGTTCTGAATCTGCAAAAAAGGTAAGTATACTTCAAAATTAATCCATAAGATAAACTAAAGCAGACTTTTAAATAAATTTTATTATACTTATGAAATTAATGAATCAAAATAAGAAATATTTTATTTTAGTATTGCATTATTATAAAATAATAAAAATTTTTATTATGAGTTTGGCATTTACTGGGTGAATACTCCTAATTCAGTTTGAAAAATAAGCCTCTTTTAAGCACATTTCCAAGGAAAAAATAAACACCTACATGTTTGTGCGCTTGCATGCATATTTTTTTCTTTAAAATAAATTTAATTATCAAGTGTTTCACTGTACACACACAATTTTATATAATATCAATGCATATAATAGTAGAGGGAAATCATCCAAAAATCAGGAAGGGAAAAAAAAAAAAAGAAAAGGAAATCAAGTTTTTTTTTAAGCAATAGATTAAATTATGTATGAAGTAAAATAATTTAATACCCTTTTCACATGACCTTGCAATCAATTTACCACACTTCTTGGCATATAACATACCAGGGGTTGATCCAGGAATTTTTTTTCCAGAGTCCCATTTTTGTGAATTTTCATACCAATTTTTTTATAAAACGTCACTATTTTTGTTAAAATAATTTATTAAACAGATTAAAAAGTAGGGTAAAATGCCAATCAGAAGGCCATTTTAATCCATTGTAATTTTGTGAAGGGGCTGCAAAACAGACCCAATTTATTGTCTGCATCGACCCCTGCACACATTTTCAACTTCAAAAAATTACTTCATTTTTTCGTGTGCATGTCAGACACCGAATATAAAATATAAAATGCATTGCTTGGCATAGCCAAAATTTACTGATGTGTGTTATACACCGAGATATACGGTAATTAATATATTATTAGCACACACTTGTTTTTGGCCATTTTATTATGGGGCATCCAGTAGGAAGTCAATGTTACTCCCTATGACAGGACAAACAAGTTAGCAACCAAATCAAAGACAGGAATAAACTCAATGCGTGATAAAATAATTTTGTTTGCCACACCACCTGCATGGGGGTAAAGGGGGGGGAGAATAAAGAGCCACAAAGTAAACTATAGGGGGGAAAAAATTGAAATTATATATTTTTATTTTTGTAGCATACATAAAGATTTTTACTGAATACAAAAAAGTATCAGGGATGACTAAATCAATGCTTGGTACTGCAGTGGTATGCAAATGGGGCAGGGTGGGGGCATCTATGGATCAGTCTGACAGCAGACCAAGCTAAAAATGAAAGGGAAATAATAAAGAAAAAAACTTTTATATTCTTCAATTGCCAAATTAGTTACCTAATTTAAGTGAAACATTGCCAAATATTTGAGAACAGTATTAAAATAGCATTAAAGTTTGGGGGGGGAAAAAAGAAAAGAAAGAAAAAAAAAAAACTTACTGGAATCTTTTTCTGGGCCTTCTTTCATTAAAGCTGAAATGTAAACAAAATAAAGTCTGATGAGAATTCACAGCAATTGAATTTAATCAAATCACTTATACATTCAGAATTGTATTTTAATAAATCAATATTATTGAATTTTGAAAATAATCTTTTGCATGCTTTGAAACAAACACTTGTGGCTAGATGTTACATACTAAAATTTTTTAAATGCAAGATTGTTTTAGAAGAATAGCACATTCTTAAAAATTAATGTAATAAATACTAGATACTAACGCGAGTCCACATCACAATTTAAGAAAATGTAAGGACTGAAAGAAAACATCATTGAAGAATATTAATAAAAATTACTTTTATAGCATTCATTTATTTTCTATTTTCATCCAATGATAAAATGATGAGAGTCAACCTTGTTTCATTAAAATATAATTTACCTGCAATTAGCATTGAAATTACGCGTATTGAAGTCAATCTAATTTACACAATTCTATTAGTGCATATAAATATTTTAACTAACTGTATAAATGTGGATGCAGGGAAAAAAGAAAATGTTAGTAAATAATAAACAGCTACCTAAATAGGCTTCTAAGATTTTATAATATAGAAAATAAAAATTTGAAATAAATCTATAATAGAACAAGGTAAACCATACAAAAGGGTAAGCTCATAAAAAAACGCATTTCAACACAATTGCCTTTTGCATTCATAACTGCATACTGAATAATCAAATCAATCATTTAAAAAACATACGTTGCATTCAGGGATTGCAGTCGAAAAAATCGTGACACAAAGTTTTTTTAATAACAAACCAATTTTTAACAAAATGCTGTTCCAGATTATATGATGACTAGCACACCACTTTCTACGATTATGGGAGTAGAAACTCCTGGCTGGGGAGAGGAAACAGTTTGATTCCAGGCTGGGGCTTAGTTGTTAAATTGTGCATCCCTTCATAAAAGATAAAACATTGGCTACCTACAAGGTACAGTAGACTCCCTCATAACTGATTAAAAATTGGAGAAATCAAGTCTCCAAGACCGGTTCAATCAGTTGCATTTGTTAAAATGATCATTTTATTTAACAACACCAGTTTCCCTTGCTCTCTTCCCATGGAGATATAAATGCATTTTTTAAATAATATCTCAGTAACCGGAAATTTTTAATTAAAAAAGCATATTTCTGCATTTTTGCAGAAGTCTTATGTTTGAACTAAAGCAGTTTCTAAGGAGAATTTTGCTTTTCTAAGTCGTTTTAGCACCTTGGAAACAGTTTTCATTTTCAGGAGTTCCTAAGAAGGCATTTTCACCCTGATTTTAATATAAATTTTTAAGAAATTAAAAATATAAATATAAAACAGGATTATTTTTAGTTTTACAGCATTAGAGATTTAAATAAATAAATGCTCAGGAAAAAAATTGTCATTCAGAAAAAGGATGGGAAAAATTGAAATTCAAATGCTTGAGCATAATTTTCTGTATGATGCAAGTTTAATTGGGAAAAAAAAAAAAAAAAAAAAACCTCCACACTTTTGCAAAGGTATTTTATGTCTGTTCTTTTTTCCCCTTTCCTGTGATAATTTTATTTTTGAAAAAAATAATTAATTCACATTTTCTACATTATCATTCCTTACAAAAAATGTTGAAAATGATCAGCATCATTTTGAATGCAAACATGAACACATCGAATCAAGTTGTCTGACACTCTTCTCAACATTGTAGGTGTTATTGATGCGATTTCTACAGTTATGGTTTGTTTCAATTCATCGATTTTAGCAGGACTTCTCGGGAAAAATCAATTGTTTTTAAGTTTGCATTCAAAATGCTGGGAAAAGGTTTTCAAAATTTGATGTAAGGAATGATTGTGAAAAAAAAAAAAAAAAAAAAAAGAAAGAAAGAAAGAAATAATGTTTTTCAATTTCCATTTCTTTTCTAACTCACAAATAAAGTTCTAACAGTCCAACAGTGTTGGAAATTGTCTCCCACACTTAAAGAAGGTTCAAACAATTATATATTTCAGGTTTAGAATAGTTGCCACAGTCGTCAGATTTAAGGGTAATAAGAAAAACCGTTGGGTACTCTTAAATTGATCAACCTGTAGATGGAATCATTTTAAAACAGATTAAAGAAAAAGTACAACAATTCATAGATATTAAATTAATACCATAACACTGCAGCAAAAATATTGATCATACACCTATTATAAAAGAGTTTATGTACCATATATGCGATTTATGTACCTTAAATTTTCTGTCAGACTGAACTATTTGAAGTTATAAATTACCACTACAGATTTTTACACTAATGGAGTCAAATTACATCAATTGAAACCATTCAACAGTTCATCACATTTTATTAGTACATTTAAACATTTCTTTATCTATAATTAAACATTACAGCAAGGATAAATTTTTTTAAATAGTATTTCTAAATTTAATTCTGAAAAAAATAAACAAACAAACAAATAAAAATTGTACGCAAAAAAAAAAAGAAAAGAAAAGAAAAATTACCTGTATCTTGTTTCAAATTTTCTTCAGTGAAATCTAAAATAAAAACAAATACATTGAATTAAACTGCAATGAATTGATTTTGGATCAGATTTTCACTGTCATTTCACCTACAAAGCAAACAAAGATAGCAATGATACTAATATATTTAGAAGTAGAAGGTCTCATTGCTATCATTGTTTGAATTTTCTCTTCATAACAAACTTTACTATAATATTTTTACAAAGTGGTCACAAATTTTTCATATTTATGACCACTGAGTTCCCTGATATTTCCTTGTTATGCTAAAAATTTCCCTGTTAGTAAATTTACTGCTAGTAATTACTTTCATCGCACTTTTCTTTAATAGATAAATTGGTAAGTAATTAAATATCTTATCAAAATGCATTTGAACATAATTTAATAAAATGAATACAGGGATGGAAAATGAAATATTATTTTTTGTAGTCTTGAGAGAAGAAAAATCTGAATTTTGGAGTAGCTCAAATGAATATATGTAGCAGGAACATAGATTTGTAGCAACAAATTTCAATTAAAAGGCAATGGACATTTTGCACGTGACGTCACCTGGGGGTATTAGATACGCTATGTGCGCGATCTTATGGTGATGATTAGTTTCGGTTTCAGCTTGTTTGTTGGACCTCAGCTTGTGGACTATTTAACACCTTCTTCTATAAATATAGCTGTTGCAAAAAGAGCTAGAATATTAGTCATTCACAGATAATAGCTTTTTACAAATTAATTTTATCTTCATTGTGAGATTTCATTTAAAATGTTAATAATAATTAAATATTAACAATAATTAAAAAGATCTACTAAATAGTACTTTAAAAAGGTGTGGGAGGTTTTTAATGAATATTTGTACTATTTTAAGCTCAGAAAACTCAAGATCAACTCAATGATGTATTATTTATACAGTGTTTGCAATAACGTAATAACAAGTTTTTCATGCTGTGAATAAACTGCCATAAGAAAAAGACACAGATAGTTGAGTCAATTCATCATGTAATTTCACAGTTTTCAAATGGAGTAATATATTGAAACTTACAATGACGTTGAATAAACATTTTTTTTTTCTCTTTATATGGGACCATTATGGAGGAGTGTAATCTTATGTTTACAAAAAGAAAAAAAATCTGCACATTAAAATTATATTTAAAAACATAGGCATAGAGTTATATAAAACTATGAGGATCAAGTTCCCCTAATAAATATTTAGCAGGGACCGAAGTCTCCCAATAATTTACCATCAATTTAAAAATAAATAAATTGTATTTCAACTTGCTTCCGATTTACTTTTAGGGATGTTTTTCTTATGACTTTGATCAGTACTTAGGATACATTTTGGTACCACAAAACACAGAATGTTGTTATAAGCTGTCTTTGAAATGCACCTAACTTACTGATCAAAGTATGAATAAAAAATTTCGATGAGCCCAAAATTGCATTATGTAATGAAATATCCCTCCCACCACCACCACCTTTTGAATTTTTACTCTTGAGTTTCACTCTAGATTAAAAATATGGAATGGCAGGAAGAAACTTCATACCTATGTTCATGAACACATAATTTTTTCCTTATTTAGTGGTGCTATGAAGGTTTAGACATTTTGCATCAAAAAATTGTGCTTCTGCATCAGTTTTGCAAATTTTGTACTTCTATATTTTTCCAAAGTTTTCTCATGATATGAAGCTAAGATTTTCTGAGTTAGAATATAGACTTCAGAAGTTTCATGCACCAAACAGAATGATGAACAACATATTGTTTTTCATACAGTTACAGTTATCTCATAAATGTACAAATCCACATTTGACACCAGCTATGAATTAATTAAACAGTAAATAGCCAAATTCATAGCTAACAGAATATTAAAAATTTATACAGAAACATACCTGCCAACCCTGGGAAAATTTGCATCAGTAAAATTTTGTGCTCATTTCAGTAAATTCCCACCTCACATCAGTAAAACTAAGTTCACTTTGTGTTAATAACTAGTGCTCTTGTTACTACTTGTTAAACTAAGTTTATTTATTGTCAAAATGTTCTTTAATTTGATTTTGTTTTTAATATAATTTTCATTCACAACTGAGCCTGCTCTACTTAGTGAAGTTTTTTTCCTTCTTGGTTTCCTGGAGGAGTTAAAAAATTTAAATTTAAAATATGAATAACTTCTTATTCTTACAGAATTGGAGCTTTAAATGAAAGAGTACTAAAGGGAAAATATTTACTCAAGAGGGATGGAAAATGATTGAACTGAAAATCTGAACCTGCCCCATTCAATGAAGCTTTTTATTTTTTATTGGTTTCCTTGTGAGAAGAGGGGGAGGGGAGGTGAAAATTTTTATTTAATATCAAAATAGGAATCAATTTTTATTCTTACGGCATTAGATATTTAAATAAACAAGTGTTGAAGGGAAAGTATATATTCTCTGGACAGATGGAAAAAGATAACATTGAAAAAAATTGAGAACATCGAAAATCGCCAAACAATCCGTAAAATTACTTGTCATATCCATACATCAGTAAATTAACAGTAAAATCCGCATATTTTACGGATAATCCATAAAAGTTGGTAGGTATGCAGAAAGTACAGACAAAATACTTACCCGTATCTTGTTCTAAATTTTCTTGTATCAAATCTAAAAATAAAAATAACTAGTTTAGAGAGACAATATAAAATATTTAGCATGAATATGCTCTTTTCGTTTTCAATTTTCCATCTTACAAAACAGCAATAAATATTCAAAACACATGATTTGTTCTTATGCCTTTTTCAATAATAATTCTTTGAAAAGCATTGTAGAAGCACAAGTGTTAAATTAAAATTTTGAAGTTGCTTCAGATTATTAAGGAACAAATCTATATATATAGTAAAGCTCTGATATAGTGCAATTCAAGGAACCAAGAAAAATTGGCACTAAAAGCGGGATCGCACAATATCTAGGAAATTCTGAAAATGATGGAAAAAGCATTCCTAATCAAATGAAACAAACTTCAAATCACAGTGCCATCTACAGCAGGGGCACTTGCTGAGGGAAAGGGTGCAAAAATCTAATGGTTTCCCAAGAAAAAAAAAAAAAAGAAAAGAAAAGAAAAGAAAAAAAAAAAAAGATGACAAAGTTTGGTTTGTGACATGCGACAAACACTAGTTGAGACACTACTTTCAGTAATAAACGTAATTTATTTCTATATAGTGTAATTACAAGGAGATAAGAGAGCCTGAAAAACACCAGTTTTGCCATGCACGAAAGGTGGCGCTACTAGTTGATTTGAATTTCTAGTTAAGGCAAAACTACACAAGGACTATCAGCCTAAAAATGGAATGCCTTGGGCAAAGGACTTTTTAAAGATTTCTAACGCATATTTATGCTATATCTATAGAAAACTATCCAAAACTCTAAAATTGTTAGATCAACAGCCACATGGTAGGCCAGAACACTGAATCATACTTAGGTCATCTACTATGCTTAGTGCCTTATTAGTTTGGCCATGGTCGACTTGCAATACAAATCAAATGATTTTATCTTTATTAAAAATTAAATTTTACTATAAAACAAGGGAAAATGTTAATGGTAAGTGTTTAAGCAAATGAAGTTTGCTAATTGTTAAAAAATTTAAAGTGGCATTCCACTCCTGAACATCTGAGCTCCGAAACTGGGGCATATGCAGTCTGATGAGGGAAAGAACGTCAGTTTTCAAATTATTTTTTGCTCTGGCACACCATATATGGACTTTAGTTATTCACGTAATCAAAATAGGTCGCACTAAAAATAGATCACACTAACACCATGATTTTTAGTACAGCTTTCATGTGTGTTGTTCAAGGTACTAGGGAAAAATCCAGAAAAAAATAGGATCGCACTATATGCATATTTTACTGTACATCAAAAACTTCTATTAGCCATGAAAAAGACAGCCAAACAAAACATTTTCTGTAACAATACATAATTTACATACAGGTTCATTTATTAATACAGTAAAAGCTCGACTATCCGGAAAGCACGGGAAACGTCGAATGCCGGATAAGTGAAAATTCCGGATAGTTGAGCTTGTAAAAAAAAAGAAACATTCGCCGGCAAAACCAGAGGGGGAGGGGAGAGGGGCATTATGCGTGTGCATACTGCTCAATTTTTATTTATGCAGTTTTGTAACAAGATTTTAATTGAATTTATGCTAATGCATGTTATATTGCAGAGTTTAAAGACGTTACAAGACTTATTATAATACTAGCTGCGCGCCCGTTCTTCGCACGGTAGGAAACGAAAAATTTCCTCACATGTGTAATTCGAATTAATTCCAGTGATGTGGAATCTAGAAAAAGCAAAATTATTTCACTCTTGACTTAAAATTTGCATCATATATGTAATAACCTGAGATCATTGCAATATAATGACACACACACACACACACAAAAAAAAAAAAAAACTATGTCAGCATCATTCGGTATCAAAAAAATGCAAATAAACCATTTGCAGTGAACTTCTCACTTTCAAAATGTCTTATTTCCTCAGACATGCTGTCTTTTAGGTTCATGTTTTAGCGTTAAATACCTCAGACACTACATGAAATGGATATTTTCTTTTTTTTATTTTAAAAATACGTCACCCTCTCTTGCAACCCTTTACAAAAAGAAAAGAGATAAGACTGCGCTATTTATAAAGGCTTTAAAATTGTTTTTCTCAGTTTAATTTTTCTTCTCGCAAATAAATCCAGTATTTATAAAAGGAAATTGAGCCAAGCAAAGAAATCGTCTGCTCGCGGGACCCGTTTTTATTTATTTTTTTCAACTGGCAATTTTAATCATTGTTACTGTATCCATGACAACCAAACCGCAAGATATCAAACCGAAACTCATAAGCAGGTGCTACGGAAATGAAAATCCTTCTTTACTTAAAAATTCGTAAAAATTCTCCTAATTCATATTTTTCCTCCGTTCTTCTTTTAAAAGTGGGCGAATTGTGTGCTCCGTCTTTTGCCCAAATATAAAAAAGTTATGACAGATAGAATTCAAGATGCAGCAGTTTTAAAAATATTTTACGAAAATCAGCGTCAAATTTAATTTTATTTGAAAAATTCCCAAAAATCTGCAAATTATGATACACAGTCCGAACAAACAGTTTTTAAAAGAAAATTTTCTCCTCTATACGATGATGTAAATATAGTTTTCTTGCGAGTGCAATTACCGGCGTTATTATGTATTACGCAAGAAAAATCGCTAAAAATCGGACAAAACATAAAATAAAACATTTTCTAATTCGATTTTCGAAAAAATCGCTTCGAGGTGTGTCAAGACCCGTCTTGGAGAATTTCCGTACAAAATTTGGTAGGTCTACGATCACCCGTTTCGGAGCTACGCGAGAGACAGACAGACAGACAAACGGACAGTTTACACTCTGTTTTATTTATATAGATGTCTTTGCATCCTTGGGAAGATTAATAATAAATTAAAGTAATAACACCTGCCGATTTTCAATGCTTAAAAGCTTTACACTAAGAGAGTGATAAAATAATAATAATAAATAGAGTGTTATTTCCTGCCCCCCCCCCCCTTCCTTCCTCTTCAGTTTCTGTTCAGAGATAACATAGTCAAATCATTGGAATGCTTTAGCCGGAAAGTAGGTCGCGAATCACTACATTTAAATAATCTGCAATCAGCATTTCTGCTATGTGTTTATTTTAGCGCGAAAGATGAAACATATCATAGTTCTGAGTTAATCATTAAAAAATATATAAAAGAACTTTTTGAAAATAATGTAAACATATTGCTATAGTAATGAACAGTATGATCACTGTTTTATCTCCTTGTTGTCCCTTCTGTGCTTGCAGACGCAACAGTGAAATGCTGTGTTTTTGTATTTTGTAATCATTTAGGCTGTTTTTCTTTCGTATTTTTAAACACACCATTGTAATTTATAGAAATATTAGTATTCTCTGGTAATTGGAAATTTGCACCTATTGCCACTGTACTGTTTGGACAGCTGGAGAGGAGGGGCCACCGTACTAATCAATCTTTTGAGAAGACACAAAAAAGAAATAGAGGAAAGCTGAAAATTTTCCGGTTACTTGAGCTTTCCAGTTACTTGGATGCCGGATAATCGAGCTTTTACTGTACAATGAAATACATTTAATACGAAATTGAGGGGAGCAAAATATTTTTTCATACCAAGATAAGAACAGGATTTGACTGCATTAAATTTTCTAATGACAAAATGATATAAATCTTGTAATTTAATTTGGAAGGCTACAGTTAGTAAAATGTGCATAATCTTTAAATATGTAATAGAAAGAATTATTTTCCCACCATACTGCTAAATGCACTGACGAATACTGGTTTAATTTTTTGCCTGATTAAATAAATATTTGGCAGAAAAGTTCGATAGGACAAATACTAAATATGGGAAAAAATTATTACATCTCTAGATATGTGTTGCTGCTGATAAACAAGAAAAATAAAGATAAAAATGTATGGGTGTATATATTGATGTTTCAGGAATATATCCTGGCTAGCTAGGCTATTTGCAAAGCTTGAAGAATATCAGTTTCCATAAAAGTATTACCTAACATTCTGGAATGGACACGGTCACGTGTGCTGTACTGATATTTATAACGATAGATAATTATTTTAAAACTAATTTCTATTTGCATATGTTACTTCAATCTGTTCTTTTTTAAGTTCAGTTGGATTTTCCTCTTTACAAATGCTGAAAAACACCCATTTTCAGGGATGAGAGTGGTAAAATAGAAAAAAAGAGGAAATAGAGTGTGGAGTGAAATTTGGGACAACAGTAAATTATATAAACTATATTTAAAAAAGATTAAAAATTAAAATAACTTAAAATCAAGAGTACTGCATTGTAGTAAAACATATGAAGCCAACAAATATTTGAAAATAGAATGAAAATCACATTTTATACCAAAAAATATCTCAAATTGTATTATCTTTATTTTAGTAGCAAAAGTCTTCTTTTTAGTTGCTAGTAGACACCCTGTATTTAAATCATTTAACAGTAAAACATATTATTGTTATCTATATTTATGATAATATACTTTTTTTTAACTGGCTATGGAATCATTAGATTTTGGAGTTTGTTACAAATTTAATTTCATCCATTACATTAGTCATAGAACAAAATAAAGTGATTTCATCCTCAATTAGTAAGCTGCAATATACTAATTAAATAGAATAATAAATTGGTACAACTATATATTTTTGCTTCTAAATAAGTTAGTAAAAACCTATATTTTTGTATACAACTAGTCAAAAAAAAAAAAAAAAAACTTTTCTCCATCCCATAAAAAAGTTAGTGATGGCCCTAGACAGCAGGTATGTACTTACCAGAGCCAACTGCATTTTGTATATTTTTTTCATCCAAATTTAATTTCTTCTACATAATTCAGAAAATTCAAAATGAAATTTTCAAAAATTAAGCACACCAGAACAATATATATATATTTTTTTTAATGAATTTTAGGAAATTTCAAGTTTTATTTTATATTTTTTTATTTCTGTAGTACAAATTCATATCTTGAAATAAAATAAAGTTATTGAAAAAAAAAACTGTATAAAGCTTTATAATCATGTAGAAAACTATTTAAATTACAAATTGAATTCAGGTGCGTTAATTACAGAACACTAAAATCAGTATTTTTAGCATATAAATAGAGTTGAGTACATCATAAAAGAAAGTTATGCAATGCATTAAACTTGCATAATCTGAACTAAAAACACAAGCTCAACAAACCTTCTTCAATAGCAGTTAATAAAAACTTCAGAGCTTCCCAACCATTATTCAAAGAATCTTCACTATTTAACAAAGGAACTAGTTTTAATAAGCGTTCATATCTTTCCCTAAGTACATAAGCTCTAGTTGATTCATCTAAATTTTTATCATCGGGAGTAACCCAGGAGAAATCTACAAAGAAAAAAAAAAAATTAAATTGGAATGAATGCATATACGTTCAAGAAAAGTATTCAGGGTACTTTTCCATTATATGAAAGCCACAAAAACTTGGTGGTTATTTTTTTTTTTCTCTGTCCGCAAATACTTATGGGAATTTTTTTTTTTTTTTGGCAAGTTTACTTATTCACCAAGAAACTACAAGGACTTTTTCCTGCTATAATCAATGAAATTAACATTTTCTATACCCTCAAAATATAAAATAAACAATCCTACACAAAATACACAAATAAAATATTGCAAAACCTACTCACCATTACATATATCAGCAAAATCTCTCAATGAAATTATTTAAAATCAACAAAAATTCTATTGTAATTATATAAAAATTAACATTTAAAAGAAAAAAAATTGCTTGTTCATCAAGATATGAGCAGTAATTAATGAACACTTCATCACAGTGCATCATAAACATTGAAAAAAGTTATTTTAAATCCTCCTTCCATAAAAGCCAATATTGCAATTACCCTCAAAATGTAACTATAATTTTTAACTCCTTGAACTTTTTATATGTATTGTAATTATATAAAAAAAATCTTTTAAATACTCCATATTAAATGAATTTTATGATTTTATTTGAGTTTCAGCTGGAAGATATTTAGCTATTGCTTCGAGTATGTTATTAAAAAAAATCTTTATTTTCATTTTCTCCCCCCCCCCCCTAACATAAACTCAGCTAAATGTGACTAAATTTTGAACACAGGTTCCACGATGTTTCTTGTTCCTCCACTCCACTACCCCATAATAAACTTTCAATATTTTGCATATGTGTATCTTGTTGATGGATCTACAAAATGAAAAGTATGATTTGCTTGACTATGTGCATAGCTGGATTTTTCAAGTTCTTGTGTATTATATCCTTACCAGCAATCAGAGAAAATATTTAAACCCTCTTTGTTAAAATTTCTTACTTGTTCCATTAAAGTATCAGAAGCAAGGTCAGGTATCAAAACTGAAAAAAAAAAAAAAAAAATCCTTGGACTCCCTACATTAACCACCAAAGATCCACTACAGTGGAAACACTTTGTTTTTTCTTCTTGTAAACATGCTTTCATCCACTCTAACAACTAAAGTTTTACTCACCCATTTTGCCCCTCCATATTACAAATATCTAACACACAAACTTCCATTAAAAAATTGTTCCATTCTACTACAGTATTATGATTCATTTTCAGCAGTTTTTCACAAAATTTTACAGATGTCAATTCCTTACACCAATATTAAATAAACCTTAATGCTATTATAAAACTTATTAGTGAATTTCCAAACCAATTACCAGTCCGAATGCCAATGCTACATCTACAGGACCTCACATTACATTTCCGAAAAATTTGACTATTGAAAATGCACAATTTTATTTTGTGTGACATTAAACAAAATATTATGGAGAAAATATTTCAGTACTTCTGAAAAAATGCTATTGAATTTTCCTCATTCATTGGCAATTCCAATAAATTCATAGTATTTATCGAAAAAAAAAAAAAAAAAAAAAAAAAAAAAGAATGCAGCAAAACAACAAACAAAAACAAACAAACAATGCCTCCATTTTAAATAAAAAGAAATTTCCAGAAAAACAGCAAGTGAAATCTGCAAAAGAAAAAAAAAATGCCACTCATATGACAAGGAACAGCAACCTATAAACTTGACGAGAAATAATTAATAATTAAATCATTAATTATTAATCATTAATTATTAATTAAATCATTTAATAAAGCTTCCGACTTCTCATTTATATTGACTATCCTTTAAAGAATTTGCCTCTCATAGGGTTGTTGCTACTCAATATCTGAAACAAAATTTCCTGACTTTTCCATGTTTTCCACAACATTTTTAGTAAAATTCCTGAGTACATTGTAATGATATGCACGACTATCATATCAACACAGATCATTATGAACCCTTATCATATCTATGTCAAATCATGTTTTGAGAATTCCAGCGTGAAGACAAACAGAATTATTGATAAATGTGGACTTACAATTTTCCAGGTCACATTTTGAGATTTTCGTGATTTTTAGGCAAAATTTGTAATAGTCCTTGATTTGTTTCATGAATTTCTTTGTCAAAATGAAATTCCTTGACTTTTCCTTATTTTCACTGACCAGTGGCAGCCCTATGCCAATTGCTGGAAAGTCCTATAGCATCCTCACTGTGGACCCCACTGTTATACAAGAATCCAACACACTATTCCAGTTGGCAAATCCGACACATTATTCCACTTGGACGAGTGACAAGTAGTATCTAATTTTTCTTGTAGAGTTAAGAAATAATGGCAAACTAGAAATTTAATGGCTGGCCTAGTGGCCAATGTAAATGACATTTGATGAATAGAAATTAATTATGAAACTCTTATTAAAAAAAAAAAAAACATACAAATTAAATCAAATAAGAACTTGCACATCTTAAAAGGAAAAGAGAAAATGTCTGATCTATTTTATAATCAGACAAGTTAAAAAATTTGTAATAGAATTTAATTGGCTCAATTTATGTAGAGGTTGGATTTAGTTAATTGCACTATTCTAAAAGGGGGTTCATTTAATTCACCATAATTTAGTTAAAGGGCTCTAAAACAACCCTGTACCTCATTTAGATACTGTTAAACTGAAAAAATCCGTATTTTCTGCCAAAAACTAAATTACCATAGCTTATTAAAACACAGAGAAATTTTGATAAAATTGAAACATCACTAAGCTACATTAATAGTATTTTCAATAATTTACTATTTCTACACAAGGAGAGTCAGAACTCTTGGGGCAAAGCTTAGGGCAGATAGAACACACTTCAACCTGCAAAGTCATAATGCAAGTTGCGAACTTCTAAATGTTGCTGTCATTTAATGCAGTGACTACTGTGTTATGTATCTCTGGTTCTTTCCTGGCACTTTAACGCTTAATTATTTGTGTCTTGAATGTGGCAACAAATTTTTCAGATCAACTTTGTTTTACTTTGGCATCCCCATCGAACCTAAGAATTTAACCAGTATGGATGCTTTGATTTAAATGTAAATAAATTGTTATTGTTAATTTAAATGACTTGTTACAATTTCATTCAGCCAATATTAATTAAATATCTAACAATTTGGCTACAAGGGTGAAAATAAAATGGCTGAACTTACAGAACTTATTGCAAAGTTAAATAATTTTGTTTCGAAACTGAGCAAACCTAAAAAATCAACAGCTCCATTAGAAGTGTTCTTATCCACAAATGTTAACTTCAAAGTGTTCAGCAAAAACAATGAAACGTTTGACTGCTATATACAACGATTGGAGTTTTCTCCAATTGAAAAGACTAAATGAAGATAATGATGAAACGAAGAATGTCAACATTCTTATTCTGATCAACTGTATCGGGGCTAAACATTTTCAACTCCTTAGTTCATTAACCACACCTGATCCTCCTGCTTCAAAGACATGCAGAACTCATAACTGCTTTGAGAACACCTGCCTTCAATGCCCAATACTCTGACATAACAACACAAATTCCTTTCAAGAACTCAACAACCAGGTGAGTCGTTAACTGTTTATATTACTGCCTCAAAGAACTAACTAAAAATGCTATTTTATTTCAAGTTGTGAAACTGATAACTGTACAAAGAATATGCTGATTTTAATTTAAAAGGGATTAAATGATTTGGATATTCAGGAAAAAATATTAAGACCAAGGTGAAATGACTTTTGAAAGATGTGTTGAAATAGCATTGGCTTTTCTACACCGTTGTCTCTCCCCCCTCTCTTCAACTCCCTACTCACCTGTCACTTGCCCACTCTTCCACCAGACACTTTGGCCTCATCGTTTTGCCACAATGAATAGATGAATTCTCATTCTGGTATCATCTCATCTTATTTCACCGACTGTATTCAATTGTAAACATTGTGCCCCAAATTGGATCACTGTTATTCGGAATTTCTTTTTATGAAAAACTTATTTACAAAAATTCCAGAATTGCTATGTCAAAAGAAAAACCTGGAATTCCAGAAATGACTTGCTTAAAATATCCGGAATTCTGGATAAACTTGGACTACAAACATCCCTTTAGTACAAGGTTCAGAAGCATCGACATTGGGCAGTACTGTGCCATCTCAATATAGAACAGCATAAAAATGGCCGTGTGCATTTCGCTTATCAATCATTTTATCGACATTGGTCATTACAGATTCCAATATCACTCAGTATTGGAAAAAATGTTTGTCATGCGATATTGTGGCCAGTCCAGCCTTTACCGATATTGCTATGCTACTTGGACTGCTACAATGCTCAAATCACTCCTTAGACATGTCTCTGAACTACAAGATTTGCAACAGAATTGGCTACCAATTCTGCATGATCCAGAATGACACTATGACTTGCGAGTTAGACGCTGATCCACAACTAAAAATGATCTCGTTCACTAGGCAAAAATGAAAGTTCCCCGATTTTTGGATATTTTTACGAAACTCCCTGATAGTTCCATGATTTTTTCTGATGGATAAAGTACCCTGATTTCCATGATGTGTTGCCACCCTGTGGTACTGTGAGCTGTACAATGTCCTAGCATGATATCCGCCCCATGGAAATTCACACCAGACACAATAACCATGAGAGATTTTGTACGCAATGAAACGTGTACCTGCAACCAGTCACATATATAGGTTTTCATTTCCGAGGTGGCCGATCTATTATATTTGGATTTTACTTTTATTGAATTATTCATTTTTGTTGGATAGGGGAGAGACATTCTGAACAAAAATTGCTTAAAAACTAAGACATTTCAACTGTTTTTTCAGCCATCGTAGAAATTAGAAACTCAATAATAATACAACTAAATAATAATACAGCCTATAATGTTCTAAAGTTGGTTTGTTTTAAGTCTCATTGTTACTACAATGAATATAAATGCTTTAAAATAGCATTTAACATTTGTTATCCATTTTCGGGAGGGGCCTGGAGACCCTCCTTAAGTATACCCCTGCTGTCTAGCACAAATCAGCAGACAAAGCGACTGGTTTAAAACTGAGGGGGGTGTGTAGGGGGGGGGGCATATTTGACATCTGTCCAGAGCGGCAGAAACCTACGCTATGCCACTGTTCTAGTATACTAGGTATGCATAACTTTTTTAGGGGAGTCAATCACAGAAATGACTACATTGATTACAGTCATTCCCGTAAACTAATTCAATTGACCATTAAATATCAGTGGTTTACAGCTCAGAATTTTCAAGAGTTTCTGGCAGCCCAAATAGTGTTTTTTTTTTTTTTTTTTTTTCCCCCTATGTGGTAAACAATTTAAGTAAATTACTATGACTTTTAAGTCACTGTATGCCCTCAGTATATATTGTAAATAAAAATCATTCAAGCTTTTTTTTCTCACCTTGGAATATAGTAAATGCATCTTTTGGTCTCTTAAAATGTAAACAAATATCAACAGCAACAAAAACAGCTGAATATGGCGAAATCTTCATATAATATCTATCAGCATCTGTACATTCTTGAAACAAGCAAGACTTATACGATGCAAGCTGTAATTCAAAGTAGTTTATGTTATATGTATGAAGGGTGTAGAGAATTTCAAGAGCACATTCCATTTGTTTGCTGGAAAATGCATTTAGCATCAGAGCAGTCCCAATCTGTCCAAAAATAACTTTAAGCTGACCATCAGGATGAAATGTTTCATCTCCTGTAATTGAAATACGTAAATAGGTTTTCTTGGGGTATAATAAATAAAACAGGTAAAATAATGCATTAAAATGAAAGAAGCTTGATTGCGATAAATATATATATACATTTTTAATTTAATAAATCTCTCACAGACATGCCAACTTTCCAAAATCGAAACACCAGAGATCTTCTGCTTTTCAATGTCAAAAAGCCGGAGATTTCTTTTGCATTTGTTTTCAGCATAAAATGGATATATAATCAATATAGACATAGTTTCTTTTCTTAAATACCATGCACATCGTCTATATAAACTTAAGTAATAGGATAATACTGAGTTGTATAATGTAAGTAAATTCTATTTCAAATATTTGCTTAAGAAATTTAGAAAAATACAGCACATCAACTGAAATACTTAGGGGATAAATTATTCATACGTAAAAATTATACAAAGATAACTTACAACACTAAAATCTGAAATAATACCTAATTTTATATTTAAAAAAAAAAAAACCTTATCGATCTATTACAGCTTTGAAAATTTTAACACATTTGTACATAAAAGATGAGCATAACATTATGAAAAATCACAATGAATATTCATTTATGTAATTTTTTAGAACAACTTCAGATGCATTATTTCAAATTAAATGCCCTGACATTGCTTCATGCAGCAATATGAAGGAAGCATGAACTGATTTTGCGAACCCCATGAAGAAAATTAGAGAAAGTTTCAATTTTTTTATAAACTCTTAAAAAGCCTGAGAAAATAAAGAAAAATCCTGAAGCCCAAAGCAGAATCAAAAAGCTTGAAACTCGAGTCAAAATCCTGAGATTAGGCACGTCTGCTCTCAAATGAATCATGCAGAATTTTATCACAAAAAGGTATGGATTTAGCAAGCATTTTTCTTAATAAAATGTTTTCAAAATTCTCTTGTCAGAAACAAGTTTTGTAAAATTTTATTTCCCTTCTAGAATGAAAAAACAATGAGGAAAATCTAAATTTTTGATTGATGATGAAATGAAAGAGAAGGATTTTCAAAACTATTTTATGATTACTGAAAGAATGTGAAGACACGTGAAGTCATAAGTGAAGTGACAACTATTGCAGAAATTAAATAATCTCAAGGAACATCACCTGATGACAATAATGATCAGGAAGAACCAGAATTCTCTACTATCTACCCCCTAAGCAATGGAGTAGGCTTTGGAAAATCTAAACTTCCTTAGAATTCATTAATGTTAATGCCATGATTGTCATGCAAAAGAACAGTAGTTGAAAAACAAAAAATTTTCAAACAAAACTTAGCATTTTTTTTTTCTTCTAATGTTCTATAAATGACAAAAAGAAAATCTTTCTAAAACTATTATTTTATTAATTTTTTTATACAATAAAATATAAATGTATAGTAACTTGTTATAACAAGTACTCAAATTTAATGAGCAAATTGTAATAACAAAGATGAAGAGACTAAGGCAGAGTTTGACTGTAAGAGTACTTTGGCATAAACAAAAGTTTAGCAATTTTTCCCTGTTTCACAAAACATTTCTGAAGAGGAAAGAAAAGGAAGAGGAAAGTTCATTAAAAGCTGAAATTTTAGGCATGTACCTACAAATTAAGAAAACAGTATATTTTATCAAAAAATTAAGAGAACAGTATATTTTATCCAAATGCGCCAACTGAGATTAAATATTACAGCAATTAGGAGGAGAGAAATAAACTTTTCAGAGAAATCTGAAGCAGTTATAAATTATTTATTAAATATTAAAAACATTACAAATTGCAAGTTTACAAATGCATTTATCACCAGGGTGGTCACAAATGTTACATAGTTATGTTCCCTGATACTTCCCTGTTTTAGTAAAACTTTTCCGTTAGTGGATGTATTGCTAATAATTACTTTCATTTCTCTCTTTTTTAAATACATATAATAAGTATAATTAAATATCTTATCAAAATACATTTGAACATAATTTAATAAAATTAATACAGGGATGGAAAATCAAAAACTTTTTTGGAGCAATCTTGGAGAAGAAAAATCTGAATTTTGTAGTAGAATTTTTAAGTTTTGGAGGAGTAGCTCAAATGCATATTTGTAGCAGAAAAACAGATTTCTAGCCACAAATTTCAATTAAAAGCCCATCTACAGCTTTTGCATGATCAATACAAGTGTTGCGCACACATTTATGCAACCATTACAGCAGAGCAACCATTGCAACCATTTACTCAAGCCATTACAGCAGAGCATCAAAAATCTGCAGACCTAAAATCTGCACACCTCTGATGTAAATATTGAAATTTGCACTTAGCAAGTTTGCTGACTTTTATTTGCGAAGCTTGAAATTCTGCAAACTGATAATATCATAGCCTGTTTCCTTGACTCCAAACACAACTTCTTTGATCCAACCTATGAATCAAGGTATAATACGGAGCATAAAGCCTCATAATAAAACATAATTTTTGAAAATAAACCTAACCACAGATGCATCTCTTAAAATTTTCATGATTTAAAAAAAAAAAAAAAAACAGCTTAAGAGATTATCTGTATCTGTTTTTAGACTCCTGGAAAGCAACAACACTGATCAATACAGTGTTTTTTAAATCAATCAATCAATCATCAATTTGTATTTAAAGTGAAAATATAAGTGAAAAGCTTCTGATTGTGTGTTTTTATTTCACTGTAACTGTATTCTGGTTTTTCTTTTATAAAAAGTGTAAGGATTCATCTTTTATAGAAAATAATTTCCTTGTACAGTAGAGTCTTGCTTATCGGACCTTCGTTTATCCAAAATTCCATGTTATCCGACATTGGGCAAAGCAACATTGAATTAAATGTCAGACAATTAGAAAGAAATACTGCAGGAAGCTACTAGCTACAGAGATAGAAGAAATCAATGAACTGTGAGACATGATGGACAAATTGAGTTAAGACTCTAGAAACTGCAATTCAATGCATTGAGCAACAAGAAACTACAGGAATGCAGCTTGCACAATGCTGCTGCAAAGATTTTTCAGCGGAGAAATGACACTCAGCAGGAAAACAGACTACCATAAAAAAATTTTTTAAATAGTAACAGGACAGGACTGAAATTTAAGTGTAACATATGGCATCGTAAATTCAGACAATAGATTATTCTGTAACTGTAGGTTCATTTTTTCCCAAATTCATTTTCCCATTGATTTATTGTATTTGTAGAGCATGAATATGATACAACATAGTAATGTGTTATAACATATGTATGTATGTATTATATTCACAGATACAATGCAGATTAACATTTAAGAAGCTTTTTTGTGACCCCTTCCTATTATTCGGTATTTTCGCTTATCCGACATTGTGCTAACCGCTTTATGTTGGATAAGAGAGACTCTACTGTACATGGCTGCGCTTCCCCTAGATCACGGTTGTAAACCCCTTCATTTTTTTAAGCCAAGAAAAACCTTTTTTTTAGGGGGGGGGGGGGGGAAGAGGGAATTAAACTAGGTTTTTATGCAATTTTAAGGGGGGGAAATGCTATTTGAAAATGACATGTAAATATTCAAAATTATTTAAAAAATTAAGCTTTTATAAATATTTTTTTATTATAAAAAAGCAAGCTATGCACATCTCTTATGACTTAATTGTTGCATATGTATAAAGATCAACTTATTAATGAAGCTATAAAATTTTGCATTACATTTTTTATTTGAATTATGCCAATGATCTCAACTCAGATTTAAATCATGATATTAATCAGTCCATAAAAAAAGAAAACTACTTAATTTAATATTTTTCTGTTTCAAAAATATTATAAAAAACAAATAATTAAATAATTTTCAAACTTTTAATTTCTGAAGAAAAAAAAAAAAGCTTTTTTGAAACCAAAGTAGAGTTTGAAACAATTTGGAACTTATTTCTCTAAGATGCAAAATTTTGGTCATGTTTATAAATAACTGATTAATATTGTAATAATTAATTAGATCTTTGGGAGTTCTCCTGTTTAGCCCTGAATTCTACGTACACTGACTACATAATTGGTATCATTTCCTATCTCCATGATGGCAGAAATCCCTGTTTAGCACTCAATTCTACTGTTAAAATCGACTTTGATAATATCAGAAGACTCACAAATTATAGAAACAAGAAATATGCCCTTTTTTGAGAATCCTTTGAAATATTAACTACAGATGGCACTATCAATGACATGACACACATATCTATTGATGATAGTTGGCACACCCTACTTGAATCCAGTGGCCTTCAGTTGCTGACAGAACAACCTAATGATGGGCATGTTGTTGCCCCCCCCCCAAAAAAAAATATTTTTAATGGGATTTTAAATATTAATTTTTAGTATTTTTAACTAATGCCATACAACTGTTTTATTTTTAACATACCTAAGATTAAGTTGGTTACAGCAATGTAATTTTTCTTGCAGACATATTTCAGTATTCATAATCTTAATGGCAATATCTGTGATAAAGTAATGATGTGTTCAGCTGAGTAAACAAAATGTTAGATAGCTAGGACTATGTTCTCTACCATCATACTGCTAACTACTTGCATTAAATATATAAAGCCTCCTGTGTATATATATACAGGAAGTCCCAAACAGGTGGTAACGGGCTTTAATTCTTTATCTAGAGATAAGTAAGCAGTGCAAATTGAAAAAATATTCAAAATAAGGCCGGAAATAAAACTCCATTAAGAAAAAAATTCCTCTTATTCATTCACTCAAAGTTACACTTTTTTAATTTGTATACGACGACCGTACAAAAACATTACCAGTTAGTAAAATGTGCCCCATACACTAATGAAGTGATATACCGAATTTGAGCCTTCATCATACAACTTTGCAGGGATATCTTTAAAGAAAGATGAATGGGGACTACACATGATTTTGAATGTAAATGTTTATTGCTAGCGTAAAAAAAAAGATTTTCTTTCGTAATTTCTGTACAACCCTGGAAATGCGATCATTCGACGTCATTTTTTCCCCCCGAGAGCCATGGAAAAGTGGTTTAAGTCAGCATTATATTTATCTTCCTATCTCTGACACTTTTTAAGGTATAATTGTCCAATTTTGTAGGTCACGTCATGAGTGTGTGGGGCACATTTACTAACTGGGAATTGTTTTGTACTGGGGCCGTATACAAATTTAAAAAGTAACTTTTTGAAAATTAACGAGGAATTTTTTCTTAACTGAGTTATTTCAGACCTCATTGAACATTTTTTTCAATTTACACTGCCCACTTATCCTTACGTTACCACTGCTTTGGGACACCCAATATATTTCATTTATATGAATAAATAAATATGTATATCTTACCAAATAAAGATTCAGCAAACTTTCCAAAATATTCTCCTGTGTTTTCATGCTCAACAGCAAATGCCATATAAAAGCATATTAACAAACTTTTCTTGCACTTGACAAACATACTTGCTATATATGACCACAAACGTTTTTTAAAACATACCTGAAGAAATTCTTTTAGTTCTAACTGATTCATTTCTTTGTCTGTTATTTTAGGCAAAAGAGGATGGTAAATGAAATGATGAATTGCTGTCTGACACGTTTTACTTTTTTCCAAAGCTATGTGCATCATATCTATTGGAATTTTTTTCTTGCAAACAGACTTAATGTAAATAAGATAATCCAAGAAATCTGGGAGAAGTATTTCTTCAGTATTCAGCAATGAGCTGAATCCACTCAGTGCCTGAGTATTAATGGGGACATTTCTTTTTTGGCATTCTTTTAACATTTCTATTCCAAGAGCATTTAGTTCTGATAGTTCAGTGCATTTAATGATAAAATATGAGGATATTTTTCTATCAAATATGTTAGAGCTTAAAATAAGATTGAGAACATCACGAACCCAATTAAAAACAGAAATATCTTTGCTACTTAATAAAGGTGTTTTTGAAAAGAGACAAGAAAGTAATTTTTTTATTATAGATTTTTTTGCCTCAGGATTGCTGGGAGCAATGTACATTTGAGCAAACTGAATGACTTCATCAATCTTTTCTTTGTCACAAAAATCTTTTATTTGAGCAAGTACATGTGATAAGTGAATAGGATCAGATGAAACCTACAAAAAATAAGCATAATAAGTTATTAAAAAAAAAACAAGGACATTAAGCTATTCTTATTAGCAAGTAATGCATAAGAAAAATGCATTCAAATTTAATTCAATTTGTGAGCATACCTTAGTCGTTATCACAGTCAAAATGATAAAAACTAACAATCAAAATACTAACTCTAGCACCAAAAAATGATAAGAAAGCATTCTGGCAACATCTCTTCAAGTTTCATATAATGAAACACACATGCTATATAAGAATTAAGCAGGTATCATTTAAACTTTTATTTGATTTATGCTTGATTTTATAAAACTTTTGAAAATAGTTGAATTTAAAGCAGTGCCTTGCAAACAAACCTAAATCTCACGCAAGATTTTTAAAAAAGCAAAATTATCCAAAATAACACTATTTTGTTCAGAACATTAAAACACATTGTCATTATTATAAAGCATTGCATAATTAATTTGTTCTGGATTTTTATTCAAAGTTTATCCAGTTTCCTTTTCTTTTTTTTTTTTTTTAAAATATTGCTACGTCAAAATTTAACAACCATAGGAAATTTTAAAAAATGCGTTGACTGGATTTTAATTTTGAATTAACAAAATTTTATACAGGTAAATATTTTTAATACTAATAACTAACGTGTGTTACCAATTTTACAAACTTCTTGATTCCCATAAGTTTTTTTTTTTTTTTTTTGTCTTTCTAAAAATATGCCAAACAAAGAAAGAAGAGAGAGCTAAAAAATGCACTGAAGACAAAATAATTTTTTAATATGAAAAATCAAGAGTTTTGAAAAATGTTCAACTGTTCTTAAGGACAAGAAAGAACCCCAAAACTTAAACTTCTAATATATTTTTAAAAGTAAAATTTTAAGCTGCATATTACATTCAAATTACAGTTCTTTTTTAAATTAACAATCAAGCAATTCAAAGCACAAGAAAATGGAAATATTTAAAACAAGATTATATATATATACCTTTGAGTTAACAGAAGTAGCAGATGCCTTGTCAGTTTTGGAATGACAAATACTTTCATTTTGTGTACATGATTTTGAAGAATTCATATCACAGTGAACTTTCTGGCTAGCATCTGAATTCCTTAAGCATGATTCACTAGTAATGTATGTATGACTTGGCAAACAGCTGTTTTCAAGACATTCTTCACCATTATTTATAGTGCATGAGTCCAATGCTGGCTTTACAGTGTTTCTTCTTTCATATCGTGACCTATAAATATTAATTTTCTAAATCAGGTTTTTTTAAAAATGAAACACACATAAAACATCTACAACAGATTCTAAGCTGTAACTAAATGTATTGCTGTGATAAAATTTTGAACTTTACCGATTACTTTTATAGAAATGGCAGGGCTCGATCCAGGATTTTTTTCCAGGATACTATTTTTGCGAAAACTGTTTATTTTTGTGAATTTCAATATCTATTTTTGTGAATTTAAACATCTATTTTTGTGAATTTAAACATCTAATTTTGTGAATTTTCCTTCAGGCCTCTCGATCCTATTTTTAAAAAAATTCCTACCTTCATCAAAGTTTTATTTATATAGCCTAGTATTTTAATGGTTTGATAGACGAAACCTTAACATTTAAAAAAACATTTAACAACTATTGAAGAAGCAGAACATTTTACTCTATTATTTATAGAGGTAGGAATTTTTTTAAAATAAGACCAACTGAGAGGTCTGTTCATATATCAATTTTTGTAAAAGTTGCTTTCTTTCTTTTTCTTTTTTCTTATGATGAAGTATAGACTTTTTCTTGTTTCAGTAGAACTCTTGCATTATATGAAATTGCAGAACTAATTTATTATTTAATTATTTTTTAATTTTCATTTCAAGTGTATATTTCAGTATATACATACGCCATGTTATTTATTTAAGGTGGCCTTTTATAGGACCTATAATAAAATTATTCATTCCTAAAGCTAAAGATGATAAAGCTGACTCAATAGTGTCCAAAAGAATACATTGTTGTCCTTTTAAAAGTTGTTTGCATCACAGTTGAGCAGAGTTGCAATGCACTCATTTTCAATTGTTATTATGTAATACTATTCTCACATTTTCATACAAAATATTTTAAGATAAAAATAATATCTTGTTTCATAACTGTACATGATTTATATTCTGTGATATTTAAGTTTTTAAGATAACATTTTCAAGCAACATGTTAAATTATTGTAATTTTGTGTGTCATGCAAAATATCTTTCCTGTAGCTGTATTAGTTTATAAATTGAATACTCATGCACTGTTGCTGCTTAAAATTACCATAGTCACTCTGATATGCTTGGAACATATGCAACAGCTAAAAAATACACCTAAAAATCCTTTTGTTAATTTGCATTTAGTAATTAAAATTTCTTAGTTTTGACTAACTGAAAACTGATTTCATTCTTTCTGTTTTTTTTTACTGACTTCAAAAAGGGAGGAGGTATATTCAAATGTCCAATGCTTATATATGTTATAGTAAATGTGATTAATCCGGTGATTATATATAATAATCGGGAATTATGCATACTCACCACTAAATTTGGTAACTATAGTAAATTTTTGAAAATTTATCAAATTAACCGGTTTGTTTGCATAATGCCCAACTCGTAATGGTAAATGTGATAAAAGTCCCTAAATTTACGAAAATTCGTTCAGTATGCGCAACTGCTTGGTTTCTATCAACACATGACAACCACGTGATTTCAGTAGTAGTTCTCATTTCATTCATCTAGACATTTTTTCGCTAAGCTCTCGTATTTTATAAAATATTGAATAATGGTTGGTATGCTTGAGCATTTTAATTCCAAATTAGTTAATATTATGGATACTAAGAAAGCAAACAGTGGTTTTCCGACGAAAGAAAGATATGATGATTTGTTAAAAAAAGTGAATAATAGTAAAAACAAAAGTAGTGGGGAAAAACCGGAAGATTATTAAGACTAAAAAGATACAATGTAATGAAAGTAGGCAATATTGAAAAGCTTATCTTTCCCATAAGTAAAAAAAGCTCCAATGTTAGATTTTATGTATACTTTGAAGAACTTTTTACCATAATTCACGAGGTACACTTATCAATAAGCCATGGTGGTAGAAACAGGATGTTAAAAGAACTTCATAAAAAAGTACAGAAACATTACTACCAAAGAAGTCATGATTTACTAAAATTTGTCGGAAAAAAAAAAAAAAAAAAAAAAAAAGGTACCTAAGAACGGACTTGTTGTTAGGTCTTGATGAACTCAAGATGCCAGGTGGACTTAACTGACATGCAGTCGAAACCAGATGACTAAGTTTATATTTATCTACTTTTATCTATTTAAGACCACTTGACGAAGTTCGTACAGTTGGGTGCCCTACAAAGCAAACGTGCAGAAGAGGTTGCATATCACCTAATTGATATTTTTACTATATTTGGAGCCCCCAGATTACTGCAAAGTCACAATGGTCGTGAGTTTAGTAACAAAATCAGAGAAGAAGCTTGTGCAATGTGACAGGATTTGAAAACTGTGCACGGAAAACCTAGGTATAGCCAGACTCAAGGTTTGGTTGAATGTGCAAACCAGAGATATTGAAAATATGCTAAGTTCTTGGTTGGAAAGCAATCACACCAGTAAATGGTCCGAAGGGTTACGTTTTGTGCAATTTAAAAAATAGAGCATTTCATGAAGGCATCAAGTGTTCTGCTTATGAAGCAATGTTTGGGACCCCTGCAAAATTTGGCTTGAAAATGTCTTCTATCTCGAATGACTCTACCGAACATCTTAGAACTGAAGAAGAGCTTCAGGCATTAATCGAGACAGTTAATAATGCTTCCAAAAATGCCAACAGCAAAATAGAAAATGTTTCTAATGTGGACAATAAGAATCTATCTCAAAATGACCCTACATTTGAAGTTAATTTTAAGACTCAGAAGGAGAATGAAGTAGCGGTCACTCTAATACAGACAGATATTTTATGCAGGCAAGACAGGGTGGCTACAGAAATTGAGAAAAAAAGTTCCCTGATTTCCCTGATAATCTTTATCAAATTTCCAGAACTAATTATGTACATACATATCATAATCTTTCATATAAATCGCCATTGTGTATCATGCACCAACAGGTGAATGCTTCATATAGGGAAATAAATAATAGAAAACCACAAAAATGCTTAATATTAATAAAATTGTAGTTCAGTTTCATAAATCCAAACATAAGATTTAGTCGAACCCTAAAAAACAATATGTAGCAGAAAGTTTCCTCGTTTTATAAAGGTAGTGTTTAATTTTAAGCGTAAGGATGACTGATCAAAATAAACTGGCGACCTAGTCAACTTATTTTATTTCAATCAATGTATCATTTCAAATTAAAAAAAAATATATGTAAAAAGGCTTAAAAATGAGCACTATCTATAAAAAAAATTGTCTTGCGGGGGAGCTTAGCAGGCATCACTCAAATGTCCCATCACTTTAAAAAACACAAGGGCGCAGTAAGTAATAGACTAAATCATCTTTTACCATTCATCTTACCTATGACTTTATTCAGGAAGCAATTCACATGCCGATATGATTCGCATATCCGATTTCTTGTATGATCCGCATCTTAGAACGAGTCCGAATACATGCACTTTTTCGGATTCGTATAGTGATAGTGCCTACATCACTTAGTCTCGGATTCATATTTCTATGTCCTCATATTATCTGTATTCTGGTTTCGGATTCGTAAAATGTCTGTATCTGTGCATCAGTTGAGCGTCATGTGATCTAGAACAGAGCCGCGCATCAGATTGACAATTAAAAATGATCTAGTTCACTAGGCAGAAACAAAAGTTCCCTGATTTTTAAATATTTTTGCAAAATTCCCTGATATTTCCATGATTTTTCCAGATCGAAAAAGTACCCTGATTTTTCCATGATTTCCCTGATCTGTCGACACCCTGCAAGAGCAAGTAAGAAAACATAGAATGAGTGCTACAGAACTTTTAGAATTACAAGTAAAGAAAATGTTGAAGGTTTCAAATCTTAAATTTCCTGCATGTAAAGTTGGTGACACAGTGAAACTACGAATACCAGACGTTAACAGAGCAACAAGTGATCCCCGAAATTTATTAGCAGTGATATTAGAAGTTCAAAATGAAGAGTTTATCAGTTAGGAATGAAACTAGAAAGACTTTCACAGTTGTATACCAGAAATCAATTCACAATTTGTGAAGAAAAATTTATTTTGCCTGTTCCAGATCTAGCAATATCACTTAGAGAATGCATTAGACATCTCTTTTTGGAGGACAGGGACATCAGCGATGTGTTTGTAAGGGACAATGCGAGTCTGAGATGTACAAATGTAAAAAATGTGGCAAACTTTGTAATTCTAAATGTCATAACAGTCTAATATGTTTAAATAAGTAAACTTGAAATATTTAGTAATTTGTAGTAATAGCATTTAACGTTATTTGGAAAAATGTTTTTTTTTTCTTTTTAATATGGGCTTAGTGTTTATTATATGTAATTGCAGTTTTTTTTTTTTTTTTTTTTTTATGTTCAACTGTTCGGTACAAGTTCATGTAAATTGTACTTTTTTTCATTTCACAACACCTGTCAGTCCCCTATTCAAATTTTGTTCAGGCTAAAAAAATGTATGTTACTTAAAATAACCATTTATTGACTTTTTAATTGTAAAATATAAAATATTGTAATTAGTGGTCTCTTACACCATAGTGTCCAACGAAAAAATATCCTTCCGAGTAGTAACTACACAAAAAAACTGCACTCTATTCTATTGGCCCAATCAGTCATGATATTTATCACAATTACCATTCCGAGTTGTTAATTATACAAACAAACTGGTTAGTTTGATAAAATTTTCAAAAATGTATCATATTTAGTGGTGATTATGCATAATTACTGGTTATTATACATAATCACCAGTTTATTACTTTGGTAAAATCATACAAGCCGGTGCCCACCCCATGTAAACATGGCGACAGTCGCTGGAGCTTGGCGACCGCCAAGCTCCAGCGACTGTCGCCATGTTTACTAGTCATTCTAGGCAACCAGTGGTCCGTTTTTAACTAAAAAAACCCCAGTGGATTCAGCAACCTAGTTGTACAGCTATCTAAACTAGGCAACCAGTGGTCTGTTTTTAACTAAAAAAACCTCAGTGGATTCAGCAACCTAGTTGTACAGCTATCTAAACTAGGCAACCAGTGGTCCGTTTTTAACTAAAAAAACCTCAGTGGATTCAGCAACCTAGCTGTACAGCTATCTAAACTAGGCAACCAGTGGCCCGTTTTTAACTAAAAAAACCTCAGTGGATTCAGCAACCTAGCTGTACAGCTATCTAAACTAGGCAACCAGTGGCCCGTTTTTAACTAAAAAAACCTCAGTGGATTCAGCAACCTAGCTGTACAGCTATCTAAACTAGGCAACCAGTGGCCCGTTTTTAACTAAAAAAACCTCAGTGGATTCAGCAACCTAGTTGTACAGCTATGTAAACTACGCAACCAGTGGACCGTTTTTAACTAAAAAAAAACAACAACAGTGAACTAAGCAACCTAGTTGTACAGCTAATGTAAACTGGGCAAACACTGGCCCGTTTTCAACTCAAAAAAACATCGGTGGATTAAACAACCTAGTTGTACACCTCTTATAAAGTCAGTATGATTAGAATAGCACGTAAATAGCACTTACGAAAACATAAACACTTCAAATATCAATTTAAAATTCACATTAAAAACCTTAAACATCGAAAGATTCGTTAAAAAAGAACACTTACCTCTATTTTTTTGGTAAATAACCGCTCAGAAATGTCCCCAACACCCACCGGCTTATAACGTACTATATTTCTAACAAACACCCACAAATTCTTTTCTTATATTAACATAACACATTTCATTCCCTTCCATCAATAACGCAAACAATTTCAAATTCCCAAACCTGACGAAACACGTATTCTTTATGGTTGCCAGTCACAACTACCACCGGCAGTTGGCGGTGCATCGCTCACTCTCGCGTCAGATTGTTCGCCAATGATTTGTAAACAAACCATTGACATGTAAACAAGGCACCGTATACGGAATATAGTCCATTACTTTTATCGTAACATATATATAATGTATGTATAGTTATTTTATTTATTTTTTTTTTTTTTTACAGCATGGACCAATTTGAAAAAAACTTTTTTTTTATTGGAAAGGGGATAGCTCAGGGGTGGTCTCATTAATTTAGTCACATTCTGAAATTCTGATGATATTATCATTTGGAAAATCTGAAAAAATTGTGTTTTTAAGTCATTGCTTAAAGGGTTGCCAGTAATGGTGCTGGTCTCAATGTCAAAAGTCTCTAAGGTTGACACTTTTGGTGATTTATCACGAAGTTTGGCAACAAAAAGTAAGTTTCCAAATCCAATCTCCGTTTGACGATATCTTCTATATTTGGTAAGAATATGCAAAACCCTGTTATTTTCAATGGTGGTTGTTGCTTCTTGTCCTATCTAGTTAGCCAATACGCTAAACCAGATCCATCAGACCGTGAACTGTCAAACAGTCCAAGGCAAGAAGAGGACTTTGAAGGAAGTCCTTTTTCAAGTTACATCAGAAAAGCAGATGATTTTCAGAGAATAATGGGTATAACTTAGAAAGATATGCCAGTACCAGCATATGTTAAGTTGCCAAAATTGGCCACTTCTGACAATTTATTACCAAATTTGGCATTAAAAAATAAGTCCCCAAGACTGAACTCAACTTAGCGATATCTGGTACATTTGACGAGAATTTGCCAAACCCTACTAATATAAAGTGGGAATAATTTTTTGTTATGGTGAAATAATTTTAAGTCTTTTAAAAAAAAAAAAAAAATCATACTTGTCTTAAAATAAGTTACAAAACAAATTAAAATTTAGGGTAACATGCCAATAAAGGATTGTTTCAATCAATTATATTTTGGACCGTTTCAACCGATTGAAATTTTGTGAAGGGGCTGTAAATCGGACTCAATTTTGTCTGCATTGATCCCTGAATGATGTTTTAAAACAAGACAAAAATTTTTGTGCATAAAAATAAGTTATTCAATTAAAAATAAACAACTTACATGTAAATATAATCCTACTTTCATGCCATTCTGAGGCACCCTTACAAACAGTGGGGGGGGGAAAGCAAGGTTATAACTTAGTTTCAAAAACAAAATTACATCAAATATTTTGTTATTACAGCTAAATTATAACATGTCGTTACAAGTGTTGTGTTTTAAAATTTTCTTCTCAGAACAATCCATCATTAAAATAATCAGCAACTGTCAGATGGCATATATCTAGTGCACAGTGGTGAATCATTATTGGAGAGAATAGAAAATTATGGGATGATGATGATGAGCTAACACACTCCCATAAACAATGCCTAAAACTAAATGTGAAATGTCCCCATAAACCAAACCGGAAATTCTTTTTTTTTCTACATAGTGCAACAAGTCAAAGGCCAAGTGAGAAAGGTGTTTAATCCATATGTATAAATAATGCTTAAATTACCTGGCTTTTTGTTATGCCAGTGGCAATCTGAATTTCGAAATGTACAGAATAAAAACACACTTGTGTAAACTTCATAAACTATACAATTTTACTAAATGCTGTATTTAGTATACAATTTAGATATAATCAGAAAATTGTATTGCCAAACTATACACTTTAACAGAACGAAAATTCCTTTTTGTTTTTCAAATGGCCGGCCTTAACAATGCCTTGGCAACCGCTAAGGCCGGAGTTGTTGGTCACTTTATTATGGGGGCACCTAGTAGGTGGACCAACGTTGCCCCCCCCCCATGAAGATGGACACAATGACATCCACGCCCAGTCGAGGGTCAAACCTTGACTGCCGGGAGTTGAACCCGAAACTGTAGTACGGTGCTTTATCCACTATACAAGCTGGTCGGCAGTCATTCAAAACTAAAAACACATTTTTACAATGCATTATTATTTTAAGAACATGTACCATGTAAAGAAAGTATTGTAATCATGAAAAAAATTTGGTTTTGAGATTTTGTTGTATTTACATGTTTTGAGGTCTTCTGAATTCCTTTATGCTATTTTTACGAGATGTGTTTTGTGTGAATACGATAGCTACAAAATGGTACATTCGATTGAGCTCAAATTCGGTATATGTGATAAACTACCAATGCAAGACCAGCATTGATTTTGGTGTGTATAGGACTTATGTAAAAGAAATCTTTGTCGTAGCCCTGTGAAGGAACTATAAGTCCTATACACACCAAAATCATAGTTCCTTTACAGGGCTACGACAAAGATTTATTTTACATAATGGCCTATATGAGAGATGAAAAAGGACAGGGAGTAGTACCCGCCATACACACCTTAGAAAAAGGCTACTTAATTTTCATTATACTTCCATAATATATTTTAACAGATAATAACAGATTTCAGGACTTTGCTCAGGAGGGGGTGATCGCACCCACCGCCCTCCTCTTGAATCCGCACCTGCTGGTGTCTGAACTCAGATTCAATTCAGTTGAATGAAATTTATTTATACACTTGGTAAATATCAAATGTTTGGAAAGTTGAGTGGAGTCACTCCAGATTTTAACTTTTGAAGTCACAGTTTTAGACTGTATATACCCACTCTAAACAGATTATTCAATTTAAATTATATCATATAAAAATACAATTGAAATAAAGCATATTACCTCTTAAAGCTGTGTTCTTCATCACTATCAGAATCGTCTTCAGAAGTCAAATCACTCTCATGTGCCCTTGAATAGATATTTGGTCTATCTAGTAGGTCGCATTTATTGCCTTCGTAATTAAAATTACTATCAAATATGTTAGATTCAGCTACATCTAAATGTGTGGGTACTTCTGAATTTGTAACAACTGTGCAATGCTCTTGCTGATTAGAAGCATTTGAAAATTTATTGACAGATGATGTGCTCATATCTTCTTGTTGGCTTGTAACCACTGAAGTTTTATAGACAGCTGAACTCATATCATCTTGCTGTTTTGTCGTGCCTGACATTCTATTGTCAGCTGTATCTATATCATCTTGTTGATCTGGTTCAAAATCCAAGTCCTCATTCAAAATTAAAATAGCATCTGTATCCATTTCAGCACCAGAATTTTTTGAGGTTTTCATTTGAGAATTACTAGTATCATGCATTTCTGTTTGTGTTTTATAATCTATTGATTCATTATGTTGTACTACAGTCGCTTTAGCTTGGTCAAGACCTTTACCATCAGAATCAACAGTCTTGCAATCTGAATCTTTTTTCTCTTCTAAACTTTTCATTTTGTTACTTTTTATTTTTTTAAGTTTTATTACGGGTGAATTACTTTTTTTTACTACTACATAATTGTCAGAATTCTGGTCATCACAAATACTTGAATGTGTTTCTTTAGCTGCATTTTTATCACTTTTACTACTTTTCTTTTCAAGTTTTGAAATACAATTGTTTTTCTTTATTGAACTGCCTTTTGCTTTTATCTTTTTAATGCTAGAATTTTCAGATTCCTGCGTCTCTTTTGCACATGATAAATTTTTTGTAACAGTTGATTTTTTTACAGGGCTATGTGAAGCTTTCGGTAATTCTTTGGCTGTTAAGTTCTTTGAAGGACTAAATTGAGATGAAACAGAGCTGTTATTAATTTTAACAATAGCATTAGTTGTAGGTGAAATAACATGTTCATTAAAGTCAGATGATTTTACAGGAGAATTATGTTTATGTTTTTTGGAAAGCTTTTTCAAATCATCATGATCATCTGCCAGCACTGATTCACTCTTCTTTAAAGATGCATTGCTTTCAACTGAATTGCTATTGTATATTTTTTTACTGGACTTTTTTGGCAAAATTCTTTTGTCCGATTGTAGTTTGGTACTGCTGTCGACAGATAATATATCTTCTGGAGTTACAGTATCATTGGATTTTTTAGCAGCTTTTGAAATACTATCTAGAGAACTTTTAGCATTTATACGGTCACTAGAAGTAACTGGCATGCACGAACTATTTTCAACCAATTCAGTTGAATGATTCTCATCTGACAAATCAGCTTCCAAGGATTTTAATAAAGACATATCTTTACCACTTTTGACTCTGGTGCATTTTTTGGGTGAAAATGTTTCAGAACTAGTGTTATTCAAATCTTGGGAATTACCAATAAATGAAGAATCATCATTCTGTTGACCCATACATTTTTCCGAATTAGAAATTTTTCTAATGTGTGTTCTTTTCTTTGGAGTAGTTTTAGAATTCATTGCATCATCAACTGATTCAGAATCAGGAGGTTTTGAAGCAGAAGTTTTGCACAGAATACCTTTATGGTCAGAAATTGATGAGCAAGAGTTATTTTCAACATGATTTTCAGAACTATTAACAACAGATAAAATATCTGTTGACTCGGGAGAGTTTTGCAAAGAAACATATTCAGGTTCTTGAAATTTTGAAGAAGTGTTCCTTTTGATGCTATCTTCAGGTAATAAGGAATAATTTTCAGTCAAGAGACCAGCTGAACAGATTTCAGATGGCAAATCACAAGAGTTGTCTTTAACAGCATTTGGGGGAGAATTATTTTTGGAATTTACTGTCTTAAGATCTAGTTCATTAACAAAGGAGTGATTGGCTTTCAAACAAACAGCATGAGCATCAGAATTTTCTTGAGAAGCAACATTTGAATCACTGCCATTAGTTTCAAACAAATCTGACATTTGAGTATAAATATTTAAAAATAAGGGATTCAATTTTTCAAGACTTACAGATACTGGATGTATAACATGTTCAGAACTAGACTTTTTACAGGAAGTTTCTAACAATGGGACAGAATCATTTACCGGCTCACTATATTCAAGACAATGTGCTCCAGGATTCAGCTTTTTAACCTGCTCACTGGAAATTACTTTCCCTTTGCTTTTTGTTTTAAAATCACTGTTACTCGCTTCTTTTTCACACCCATTTAAGTGTTTGTTATTACATGGCTTAACTGACAAGTGTTTTAAATCAACTGAACATTTGATTTTGACATTTTCAGTTTGGTTTTCATCCACTTTCATTTTTTTAGATTTATGATCATTAATTTCACCATCAGAAATACACTGACTTGGAGTCTCTTTTTCAGCAATACAAGCTGTAATTGGATTTTTCTCATCATTTTTTACAGAGTCTTTCTTTCTTTTACTCAAACGCTGCACGGATAATCTCGAAATAGAATTACTACTCATATCATTGTTATTCGACTGTAATATACTTGAGTTTTTGTTAACTGCTTTACTATTATCACTTTCTGGAGCAGTATTATTGCTTTCTGCCTTTTTAGTTACAATCATTTTTTCTTTAATAAGATCACCAGAATTACTTCCATGGGAATTGTCACCAAGAGATTCTTTATTCAGAAATTCCGATGAAGCCTTTTTGCTGTCTTGTACTTTGTTGTTTGAAATTTTCTTCTTACTTGAATTCTTGCTAGTACAGTTATTTTCAGTGATTGCAATATCTTTAGAATCTTTTGCACACATTTTTTCTACGGAGTGATCCATAACTAATTCTTCCGAGTCACTTTCATCACATGTGTCACAAGCTAATTCTTTTACTGACACAGATGAAGGCTTTTCATCATTTTGCATTTTCTTTGCTAAATCTTTTTTACATTTTCTAGTATTGTAACGTAGTTTTTCTTTTTGTTTTGCCACATTTTCAGGACTTTGTAAGAGAGATGTAGAATTTTGATTACTTGTATCTAGATTACTCATTTTTATTGTATTAGATTTTTTGTTAGTTACCTTAATACTATAAGTTTGTTCTTTAACAGCATTTTTATAGTCTTCTGCATTCTTGGTTGCATCGATCTTCTCAGAATAGCTCACTGTAACTTGTTCTTCAGAATCACTTTCCTCACATGTGTCACAAAGTAATTCATTATTTACAGATTCAAGCAAAGACTTACGTGTTTCATTAACAATAGTTTTCTTTTTGCAGAGTCTGGTATTGTAAGTATTTTTTTTCTGTTGCACAGATTCACTAGTACTAGGTTGGCATAAAGGTTTAGAGCTTTTATCACTGATATCGAAATCATTGATTTTCAATGAACTCTTATTATTGTGCATTGCGTTATTACTACTATTTGAAGATTCTTTATTAGCATTTTTGTAGCTTTCTAACTTCTTGGGAGTAATCATTTTCTTCGGAGAGTTTTTGCTGACATGCTCCTCAGAATCACTTTCATCCGATGTATTTTCACTGTTTACTGATTCAAGTTCAGATTTTTTGCTATTTTGTATTTCATTAAAAGTATTTTTTCTTGTACGCATTCTGGTGTCAGGTCTGTTTTTCTTTTGAACAGGTTCACTATCACTACATTCAGGTGAAGAGTCAGAACTATTATCACTGTTAATTTTTAATGAAATCTTATTACTACTATTTGAAGATTCTTCAATAGCACTTTTATAAGATTCTAACTTCTTCGGTGTAACCGTTATTTTGTGAGAATTTTTGGTAACATGTTCCTCAGAATCACTTTCATCAGATGTGTCTTCATTTTGTAGCAATTCAAGTACAGATTTTTTACTAGTCTCCATTTTATCTAAAGTATTTTTCCTTTTAGATCTTCTTGTATTGTAAGGCCTTTCTCTCTTTGCCTGACTCTCATTTTTACAAGGTGAAGAACTAGAATTCTGATATTTTGTATTCAAATTACTTGCATGGTTACTACCAGATGTAATTTCAGCTTCTACTACATCCATTTTATCTACAGGCTCTTTGGTAAGACCTTCAAATTCATTTTTACACACATCATGATGAAAATTTTCATTTGATGATGTAGAAACTTTCTGGGCACAACAATTACAAGTATTCTTCTTTCTGCGTCTTCTTGTGTTGTAAGGCCTTTCAGTTTCTTTAGATTTATCAGAATTATGTACTTGGGTTAAACAGTCATGTTTAAAAGAGTCTGTAAGATGTTCAGCAGATTTTTCATTCTTCTTAATATCTATGTTTTTATCTACACTTGCTGGGGGATTGATGTCTACTGGTTCTTCTACTTCACTTTCATCACAAGTATCACAATACAGTTCTTCAATGGGTACAGTAGATAATTCAGGAACAGGATCCTTATTCTTAGTTTTTCGACATCGTCGTCTTTTTGTGTAATTCCAGACTGGTTTCCTTTTTCTCTTTTTCACTTTAGGTGATGGTTTTTTTATAATACACTGATCATTAACATTATCAGACAGTTCAGCATTTTCAAACTTATTTTTGTTTATATCACCACTTGGTTCAGATGTATTTAAGGAAGCAGAAATTAGATCATTAACAGGCTCTAAGTTTTCAGGACAAAAATCCAAAAGTTTTGAAGTATCTTCTTCAAAATTTGAATCAAAAAAGCTTGGTTGTATAACAGTAGTATTGCAACTACCAATACTAATCTCACTTTCATTTTCGGAATTAAACTGATTTAAGTCATTTCCGCTTAAATTTAAAGGCACTTCACTAGATCTGATTAAACTATTTTGCCAAAAATTTCCAGGAGAAATATCAGGGAAAAAATCTAGTTTGAAAGAATTTTCTTTCAAATAATCACTTGCAGCTTTTAACATTGAAAAATCAACAGCTATATTGAAAGCGTTGTGCTGCTCATAGTTAAAATCTGCAGGTCTGATAAGAGGTTCAATTTTAAGCTGATTGCAAATAAAGTCTTCTTTGGAATCCGTTGTTGAGTTAAGCTTGTTGGCAAGTAATGACATTAAAGTCTTTTTTGGACTGCAAGGACCATCAGTTAAAGATTTATTTTGTAAAGCACAACTTTCACTCGAAAACTGTTGTTCATCACCAGTAAGAAAACTGCTCTCATTTAAAAGATTTGATCCAATACTCAGTTTTGAATTATCCAATATGTTCATAGAAATATCAGAATCTAGCAAAGCTAAATCCGTTTCTAAGAGAATTTCTCTAAGTGTATTTTCAGTAGAAAAGGTGGATTCATACGATGTAACATTATCATTTTCTTTAACCTCCAAGCTATGTTTACCAGGAAACATAGATCTCGCAAAGGATTTTTGATTTGGGGATGAAGCATAATTGCTAGATAACGGAAATACTGTATCAAATGATGGATTCAATTTATCTTGAAGTATTGAATTTTGAAGTAAAAAATCATTATTTTTGCTAGATGTTTCAAAAATGTGATTATTTTGAGGAGAGATCCCCGACTGGCCACTAGCAGGAGAAACTCTTTCTGATATGCCACAATCAGCTTCTGACATCACAATAAAATCTGAATCAGATTCAGATTTGTCTGTCTCATCTGGCGTAGGTGATGGCCCATTCACATTTTTACCATTTTGTGCATTTCTTGAAGAATGCTCCTCCTCTGTTTTCTTACTTCTAGATGAATCATGCCCATTTAAACACATTTGTAGACTATTTTTCTTTTTATTATCTGTAGAAATTTGATTGATAGTTTTCAAATTAGGTGATGAACTGCATTTTTCTTTTTTTTGCTTTTCATTTTTCACTTTACTAATAGATGAGGAATCCACTTTATTTTCCTTAAGACTCATTTTATACCTATAATGAAATGTAAAGAGAACTTAAATTACTTTTATAATAAAGTTAGAGCAAACTAATTTTAACCCTTTAATGCGCAGTGTTCCCGCTCTGGCAACACCAAACTCTGACGTTTTGACTGTTGCCAGTCACGAAGAATAGATTTGATTTCTATAAAAATAGTTGCGGGTGACATAGCTCCACGAGAATCCTTTACTTTTTAGCACGTCATTTCCCGTTAAAAAATGGTCACAATTATTTTGAACAGCACTGACATCTGCTGAAAAATGGAAGAATGCGAGAACTAGATAAATTGTCCAATGCTGAAAAAAGGGCAGCCATTGCCATCGCTCGACTTAACTACCAGCAAGATGGCGGACGATCGAAACGTTCATCGCGTACCAGAGATCTAGAGACCCTTTTTTGATGCAGCTGGCTGTGCGCACGGCTGCCCGTTTTTCAGCATTGGAAAAGGGTTGCGCCTCAAAGGGTTAAAAAAAGCTTTAATATGTTTTTCTTTCTTTTTATAAGAGAAGGATGTATTAAACAGTTTACTCAATTGAATTATTGCCACACTTAATGTCGCCAACATCCAAAAAATGGCATTAAAAATATATATCTGTCAGCGACTGATGAAAAAACTATTCATTTAATCTAAATAAATGAGACGGCCGAATTGATTATAGCAAATAAGTTCTTTTAACTAATAACATTTATTTACATAATTTTGAAACTTTAGTTTACAAATACTTACAAGTAAAACCGCATTTCTAAACTTAAAACACATAAATCAAATCTATATATATAAAAATAATAACTGCGAGCTCTTCTATTTTTTTCTGTCGTTGCCAAGACAGTATATTAAACTAATCCGACTCCATAACAACCTGGAATCATGGAGTGCGTTTCTTACTTGGTGCAACTCTTAACAATATCTTTCTGGCGATCTGGAAAAGGCATTTAGATTAGTACATATGTCAGGTGGGGCTATTATATATACAGTATAACATTTCAAATTTTTTAAAGAAGGCTGTGCCTTGCCTGACTTTTTATTAGTGATAATGCGCTTTACCCTATTTTCTTTGGTGCTGATGCGCCACTTATCTCCTAAGAAATGTATTATATAGTGTATACTAATCATTTACTTTTATTTTGTAATGTGCCCTGTGTCGCAATTTCTTTATATTGTTAAGAAATTATGCACGTGTATGTGTATAACCAACATAATCTATTGTCAGTTCAGTAAGTAGTAGAAATGTTTGGAATTGAAATTTTTTGTTGTTGTTGTTATGGATGGAAAGGAATGAAATATGTTATTCTATAGAAAAGAAGTGTGTCTGTTTGTTAGAAATGTGGTGCAAATATAAAATTAAATTAAAGCATGTTGGTTTAATGTTAAACAGGTGGGTCAAAGAGCATAAGAAACATTTCTGGTTGGTGAATTAAATAATAAAAGTAAGTGCTTGTTTTTAAATTTATCTTTGCATTCCTTATAGTTTTTAATGTGAATTTTAAATTGATATTTGATGTTTTTTTTAGTGTTATTGTAATCATGGGGATTTTAGATAAGTTGTATAGCTAGCTTGCTAAGTTCACCGAAGTTTTTTCAGTTAAATATGGACCTGTGTTTGCCCAGTTTACAGCAGCTATACAACTAAATTGCTTAATCCACCAGTTTTTGGGGGGTTTTTTTGAGTTAAAAACAGACCAGTATTCGTCCGGTTTACAGTAGCTCTACAACTAGGTTGCTTAATCCACTGCAGTTTTTTTGAGTTAAAAATGGGTCAGTGTTTGCCCAGTTTACAGTAGCTGTACAACTAGGTTGCTTAATGCACCGTAGTTCTTTAGATTAAATATGGACCAGTGGTTGAAGATTTTTTAATTAATCTGTAGTGAGTTTGATGTTTTCATGTTTTTGTTAGTGTAATTACTGAAATTTTTAATTTGTTAAAATTTTTCAGTTTGCTTTGTTGATCATGCAAAATGGTTGGCAACTGTCCCTGGGGCTTGGAGACCACCAAGCTCTAGCGACTGCTGCCTTGTTTACATAACGCTCACACTGTCTTGATAGATTTTACCATGAATTTTAATGTGTTAAAAGGACTATATTCCGTATACGGTGCTTTGTTCTTTTAATAAGTTCTTTTAACTAATAACATTTATTTACATAATTTTGAAACTTTAGTTTACAAATATTTACAAGTAAAACCGCATTTCTAAACTTAAAACACATAAATCAAATCTATATATATAAAAATAATGATAACTGCGAGCTCTTCTATTTTTTTCTGTCGTTGCCAAGACAGTATATTAAACTAATCCGACTCCATGACAACCTGGAATCATGGAGTGCGTTTCTTACTTGGTGCAACTCTTAACAATATCTTTCTGGCGATCTGGAAAAGGCATTTAGATTAGTACATATGTCAGGTGGGGCTATTATATATACAGTATAACATTTCAAATTTTTTAAAGAAGGCTGTGCCTTGCCTGACTTTTTATTAGTGATAATGCGCTTTACCCTATTTTCTTTGGTGCTGATGCGCCACTTATCTCCTAAGAAATGTATTATATAGTGTATACTAATCATTTACTTTTATTTTGTAATGTGCCCTGTGTCGCAATTTCTTTATATTGTTAAGAAATTATGCACGTGTATGTGTATAACCAACATAATCTATTGTCAGTTCAGTAAGTAGTAGAAATGTTTGGAATTGAAATTTTTTGTTGTTGTTGTTATGGATGGAAAGGAATGAAATATGTTATTCTATAGAAAAGAAGTGTGTCTGTTTGTTAGAAATGTGGTGCAAATATAAAATTAAATTAAAGCATGTTGGTTTAATGTTAAACAGGTGGGTCAAAGAGCATAAGAAACATTTCTGGTTGGTGAATTAAATAATAAAAGTAAGTGCTTGTTTTTAAATTTATCTTTGCATTCCTTATAGTTTTTAATGTGAATTTTAAATTGATATTTGATGTTTTTTTTTAGTGTTATTGTAATCATGGGGATTTTAGATAAGTTGTATAGCTAGCTTGCTAAGTTCACCGAAGTTTTTTCAGTTAAATATGGACCTGTGTTTGCCCAGTTTACAGCAGCTATACAACTAAATTGCTTAATCCACCAGTTTTTTTTTTTTTTTGGGGGGGGGGGGTTTTTTTGAGTTAAAAACAGACCAGTATTCGTCCGGTTTACAGTAGCTCTACAACTAGGTTGCTTAATCCACTGCAGTTTTCTTGAGTTAAAAATGGGTCAGTGTTTGCCCAGTTTACAGTAGCTGTACAACTAGGTTGCTTAATCCACCGTAGTTCTTTAGATTAAATATGGACCAGTGGTTGAAGATTTTTTAATTAATCTGTAGTGAGTTTGATGTTTTCATGTTTTTGTTAGTGTAATTACTGAAATTTTTAATTTGTTAAAATTTTTCAGTTTGCTTTGTTGATCATGCAAAATGGTTGGCAACTGTCCCTGGGGCTTGGAGACCACCAAGCTCTAGCGACTGCTGCCTTGTTTACATAACGCTCACACTGTCTTGATAGATTTTACCATGAATTTTAATGTGTTAAAAGGACTATATTCCGTATACGGTGCTTTGTTTACATATCAATGTTTTTGTTTACAATTCATTGGTGAAGATTCTGATGCCAGAGTGAATGATGAACCAGCAAAGTGAAGTTACCTGCCGGTGGTAGTTGTGACTGGCAATCATAAAGAATACGTCTATCGTCAGTTTGGGTTGATATTTGATATTGTTTCATGTTATTGATGGAAGGGAATGAAATATGTTAATGTATGAAAAGAATTTGTGTGTGTTTGATAGAAATAGGGTGTGAATATAAAGCTAAATAAAAGAAAGCATGCTGGTGTTACGTTGTAAGCCAGTGGGTGTTGGGGACATTTCTGAGCGGTTATTTAAAAAAATAATAAAGGTAAGTGCTCTTTTTTAAACGAATTTTTGCAATGTTTAAGATTTTTAATGTTAAATTTAAATTGATATTGGATGTGTTTATGTTTTCGTAAGTACTATTTACGTGCTATTCTAATCATACTGACTTTATAAGAGGTGTACAACTAGGTTGTTTAATCCACCGATGTTTTTTTGAGTTGAAAACGGGCCAATGTTTGCCCAGTTTACATTAGCTGTACAACTAGGTTGCTTGCTTAATTCACTGTTTCTTTTTAGTTAAAAACGGTCCACTGGTTGCGTAGTTTACATAGCTGTACAACTAGGAAGTGGAATATATGTGCAATTTTAATGTGTTAAAATACTTTGACTTTGCTGATCGTGCAAAATGGTTGGCAACAGTCGCCGTGTTTACATGGGGTGCGCACCGGCTTGTATGATCTTACCTGTTAAAATTATTTGTCTTTGCTTTGTTGATCGTGCAAAATGGTTGGCGACAGTCGTTGGGGCTTCACAACCGCCAAGCTCCAGCGACTGTTGCCGTGTTTACATGGGGATCACACAGTCTCAGCCGATTTTACTTTTTCTGGTACTTACTTACTATCTCGGCGGTCTGCCAAGACGAGCGATTTTTCGCCAAGATAAATGCCGGACACATGAAATTGTTGATGGTTTTGAATACGATTAGTAACAGTTTGCGGGCACATGAAATTGTTGAAGGTTTTGAATACGATTAGTAACAGTTTGCCGGCACATTTTCCGAAAAAAGAATTTGGCAGGAATGACCTCTGAGATTATACGCAAGTACCTCCTTTTCTTTTAGAAAACTTGGTTTCAGAGACAGTTGTATATTTTTTTTCTTAGTAGCACAGAAAACAAATATGTTTCAGTACTAAATATTGAAATTCATTAAATTTATAGGTACTCTTATTAGTTCAGATTCTTCTCATTAAGTCCAACAATAACAAACTCAATGAAAAAGTACTGTAGAATCTTACACTGCAATTCGTGGCTTAACAATGATAAACTCAAACAGAAAAAAAAAGAACTTAAGGAAATAATAGTATAATAAATACATTTTTTCATAAAAAATGACGTACAACACTTTCGATGTTTTTTTTATATGTAAGAGTAATATTTAAGATGCGCATAAAAATCCCTACTGCTCAATTAATCTAAGTACACTTCTCTTAAATTTTAACTGTATTCTTATACTGCAGGCAATAAAATAATACATCTTAAAGCGAAAAAGAAAAAAATATATAAATTTTGCTCCAAAATAATCTATGTTTTTCTAAGATTTACATAACGTGAAAAATTAAATTGCTTCACTAATAAGTACACACTTACAATTATGCAGCGTGTTACTAGGTTCTTCATAATTCACTTACTCTCTTCAACAAAAATAAGAAGAGTCAAGTATGAATTCATATAATATACTACTCTCGATAATAAACAAATTTATAACAAGTTACAAATGAAATATAACATTGTCAAAACTATAACCACTGGAACTTTCTTCACAACTATAACATACATATAAAATTTCTGAACAAACAATACAAAACGGGGACATCATGATGTTGTTATGTTGCCATTTACATTTGAAGTAATAATTATTCCCGACAATCCAACCATTGAGTCCTTGGACACAGTCCTTTTAGATCCGTTCCATAAAGGAACAAATCTAGACCCGTTCTTCTCTTCTCGGTCCGAAATCAGAATGGTTCCGGACTGAGATGATCAAAGGTAAGATGTGATATTTTCTAGTGTCCCCAAGTTTTCCTTGGATTCGAGGACAATGCTTGATTTGTCCCCAAATTACTGTTTAGAAATATGGTCGCCTTAATCAAAGGGAAAGAGTCCAGATGGACGGGTAGCTTCGGGTAATCCTAATCCTAAGGCCTGTTTACATGGGGAAATGGAAAGTCCTGGGTAAATCCCAACCCAGGTTGAGAAACTCGACCTTGCTACACAGCAAGGTTTTAAGTAACCGAGCATGCTCAGTTAAGATTTTCCCCGAAAAATTAGCTTCCCCCTTCCATTCCTTCGCAGAACTGGCTCTTCCCTTCCTTCCGGACAAAGAGACACGAGGGGAAACGGAGAGGGGAAGCAGAGCGATTGCGGGGTCACTTGGGGCCCGTTCGAGAATTCACCGGTCGGTTATGCACCGGTGCTAACGGTTGCGGTCATTCTTCGGTTAAGTGACGTCGAGGTTGTCAACCGGTTTCGGTCATCCTCACCACATCCGATTCCAAGCCAAGAAAACAAAAATAAACATTGGCAACACTACGCTAATAAGTGGAATAACCCACCTCACTAGCAGGGTCATTCTGGTTGCGCTCTGGTCACGCTGAGCAGACAACCGCTACATGACCGAAACGTTTTCGAACGCAGTTACTTCCAGAGCTCCGCCTTTCCGAACGCTCTGGTCGAACACCGGTACACAACCGATGAATTCTCGAACGCGCCCTTGGAGAGGTGCGAAAGGATCAACTACCACGTTATGCGAACTCCCAATGCTTTGTGGACACTTGACCAAAGAGATTTTCGATTTCAACCGTGCCCCATTTCAACTACGTTGATTGGCCCAGTTTCAACCTAGGTTTAGAAACCGCAGGTTCAGTAACTTTTTCTCACCAGTTAGCGGTGAATATGAGTTTTGGACTGACCAGTCGAGTTCTCCACTCCAACCGGGAGTTACTGAACTGCCGGTTGAACCGCCAGTTGAATTTAATGGTGAAATCGGACGTTATCCGTTGTCAGTACTTCGTTATTTTTCAAAAAGTTTTTGACCACAATTATTTCTTCGGGTGAGGGATTTTAATGCCTAATGTTTTTAAATATCCCAGATAGCACAAACTTATCCAGAACATGTCTAGAAGACGTCATATAGACAAGCTGACATGTCCATTAAACATCCAGGATTCGCCCAATTCTCGTCCATTTTACGTCAATATGACACAATAGGACGCCCATACGACGTCTTATAGACATGTATATGGACGTAATAATGGACGTGTTTGTCTATTTATAGACCTTTTACGGTCGAATCCTGGATATCAACAAAAACCATTTTTAGCTAATTGTATGGAATGATTAATTTAAATTTATCATTACATCTTAATAACGAATTTTGTAAAAATCTTCGTACCAATCTTTTTTTTTTTTCAAACCATCCTTTAAGTACTTGCCCCGCTTCAGATTCGAAGCCTTGATCATGGTCTTCACAGTAGAGTGTGCTAACCACTATACGCAGCGGAACTTGCTCTGATGCGTCAAAATGCTGAAGTAAAGATTTTTTAGTTTCGGACTGGGAACTTAGAAAAAAGTATGCAGCTATTCGTTTTTGGATGTTGAGTCGCTAGAGAATTTTCTTTTTTTTTCATGTGGATATGAGTTTCTTTTTACACAATACCGCTTTTATAGGAAATAATAATACATAAAAAGTATTTCCATCTACGACAAAAAAAAAAAAAAAAAAAAAAAAAAAACACCTCTAGAATGTAAAAAGTTTTTAAACTTTTTGGGGGTAAAATGTAATATCAATAAAAACATAAAGTATAATAAATTCATGCGTCGTAAGTACAGTATTGAGTAAAATGAAAATCAGTGACAAAAAAGTAACTTTTCCATATTTTGTCCATTTCTGGACTTAAACACACATCCATTTTATGTCGTATCACTGACATAGTGTGTATCATCTGGAATACGTCCATTAATGGACATATTCTGGATATTCTAAGTCTAGTTTTGGTCTATTCATGGACGTATTCTGGATTTTCCAGATTATGTCCATAAATAGATGTCTTATGGATGTCTATGTATAGGCATGGATGTATTATGGATGAGTTGGACCAGAAATAGACATAAACTGGACAAGTGTGTTATGTGGGATTTAAGGTCGTCTCGTTGAAAATCAAATTCTTCCATCTTTGAAGTTTCGTTTAAAAGTAAACTGTTATCAGAAAATCTTCGAAGCTCTGCTAATAAAAGTTAAATTACAGAAGAACATATCATTTTCATTTTACATGTCTCATCTGCATCAAAATGTGATTTTTCTCCAATGTAGTCTGTAATAAGGTAATCTCTCATTTCAGTGGCGGATTAATGGAAGTTTGTCAGTGGAGGCGATTAGAAGATTGACATATACATCCATTTTATGAAAGGAAAATAGGATCTTTTACATTAATTTCTTTTTCCTCGGGGGGGGTCGCCCCCTCCGCCCCCCCTTTAATCCGCCCTTGTCTCATTTTCGAATTTATGTATCGCCTTCGTTTGGGAGTAGAGAATTCTTCTTCATCATTCCTACATAATTTTGACTCTTTTAAAAGAATTTCAAGAATTCGTTTCCCTGAAAGTTTCCAAACTTGAAATGACCGCATGAATTATTTTTATCATTTAAAGTCGTTTCACGAGCTTGCAATATTTTGTCGGCTGGATGTAAAATTTCTAGTACTTTCGACATTAAAATTAAGAAAAACCTAAATTCGATAGATTTTACGGCATGCAGCCATCCAAATCCCTCTACTTTGTAACCTGCACTTATTTCTCTGTTTACTTTTATTTTTCTAATGTTTGAATAATTTGTTCATAATTTTTAAGAATAATTTTAGTATTTTCGTAATGACCACTCCATCCGTGTTCTAATAAGAGTACTAATGGTCATGGGCGCCGGCAGAATATTTCCCGGGGGGAGAAGAGACTACTCCAGGGGGGGGCAAAGACTACTTCAACGTATGGTTACCATGTTGGAAAGAGCAAAAAAGCAAGGAAAAACACTACATACAAAAATCCAGGGGAGGGCATTGCCACGCCTTGCCCTATGCTGCCGGCGCCCATGCTCATGGTTGACCATCATATTGTTTTGATGGCGGACACTGCTAAAAAATGCTTGGTTTCAGTAACTTCACTAATGCATTTTATTACAACTAAATGTAATTTGTGATTAAAGCAGAGAAAGTAAGGGATATCTTTATTTAAATGGTGTTTTAGAAATGCTTGGACACCGCCTTTTACCCGGCTCATCACTGCTGCTCAGTCGTAACACTGGCTAAGTATATGTTACCACTATCTAGTCCGAGAAGTATCTAGAAGTTTCTATTGCGAGCGTACTTTCAAAGCTTTTCCATATTTTAAAAATCGTGCACCAATTGTTATGTTTTGTCGGTTATTCTTGTCGCGTACCATCTACTAAGATTGTGAAGGGATAGCGTGCAGCGAGAGTTGGGTTTGAACCCAGGGACTTATGAGTCGTAGAATGAGGCGCAATCCGGCTCTGCCAAAAGGTACCCATTCGACTGGCCTTCAATTGCCGGGTGTTGTGTGCGCGGAGGTGATCGTGCCGCCACACAGCCCCCCCCCTAGAGAGTCAGTCGGCGGCTGACGAACTATGTTCCAAGCGTTATGGAACGCTGCCACTCGTTGTGGACTTTTGTGAGGTTGATGCCGCTCGTTGCGGACTTTGGTGAGGTCGCTGCCGCTCGTTGCGGACTTTGAAAGAGACGAGCGAGAGATGGTAGAGGGCGGTGCTGGCGCCATCTGTCGCTATAGGCGAGAAGGAGAATGCGTGTTCGTTGTCCGGGTCGCCAATGTAGGGGAGAGCGTGCGGCGAGAGTTGAGTTTGATCCCAGAGACTTATGGCCGTTGCTATCCGGACCGGCCGGTCCCGATAGCCTACAGACTATCCGCACCGACGGTGCCGTTAGAATGTAGGCTATTGGGCCCGTTGTTTAGTGCTGCCATCTATACATGGTTTCTTGAACTAATACTGTATATTTAAACTTGTATATTTATACAAGTTATATACATTTTACTATGTAATCTGTGTTATTTTACCTTTTAAAATCAGTTTAAATTTCTGCCTTTATCTTGTTTAAAGAAGGTTTAACGATGCTAGTTTTGCCTATAAAGATGTTTTGATTGTTTTTCTAAGAAACATGCTTTTGTCAGTTTTCCTACTTTAAAAAAATAAATGAATAAATAAATATAAAAAAGTAATTTATTTTAAAATATTTAACTTAACATGTAAATTACAGGTACTTAAAAAAAGTAAGTAAAATGATTTTTTCTTCATATTACAAGTGCTGTAAAATAATTTAATAATATTAAAATAATTTTTTAATAAATAGTAATAACATTAAAATAATTTTTTAAATAACGTAAATTTATGCATTGAAGTTATGAAATGTGCATAGAAAATATAATTTGTGTAGATTTGGATAAGCCCTACACTACACAAGTCCTCCGTCCAAGGCAACCATCCCTAGGAAAATACCCCTCGTGTAGGTTTAGCTTAAACACAAAAGAAACAAACAAGCCTTACACCTAGTTACGCCGCTGATTTAAAAACAAATCTTTATTTACCGCAATCTTTCATTAAAAATACGTTACTAAAATATCAAAATACAGATAAAATCCGAATGCACGACTTAAAAAAAAAATCATGCACTTTTTATGCTTTGCTACGCAAATAAATAAATAAAATATCAAGAAATTATTTTTAAAAGTCTTGTTAACTACTGTTCTCTTATAATGGTTTCTTCAGCTATAAAAGTAAAAGAGAATTTTACAGTCTGAAATATTTACACATGTACTGAAAAATTTTAGCAGTATGATACAAAACACTCACAATAGCACTGCTACAAAAAATTCACAATACAGGAAAAAAAAAAAAACTTCATCGAAAGCTAAAGGGCAATAAGGCGTTTCGGACGGACATGGGGATACTGTGCATAGTGATAGTGTGTACTTACAAATCAGACCACTCTCCCTGGAAAAGTTATCTGAATGGCAATTTTCAATAGAGATAAATACAAAATATACACTAAAGTACCTCTGTTTGCGCCCTTTCGGGTGCCCACTCCTGCCTTACATTTATTATTTCACGCCCCCCCCCCCTCCTCACTCATCTAAAAAAATAACCCCTTGAATATTGTGCGCTTTTTTCCGACCACTTATGGGTACATATTTACATTTTAATAAAATTTAAACTTTCAATTCATTAGTACTCATTTAATGGTGATTGACTGTCATATGGAAGATAAGAAATGGTACTCAAAAGTTTAGGGTACCCTATTTCGAAACGACTTGCCTTTAATTTTATTATATTGCAGTATGATCAGCGATCCTTGTTCTTGTTTAGTAAAACAATATAGTTAACCCATTAAGCGCCAAAGCTCCCGTTACGGGAAAATCTATTATATATTTTTTTTCTTAAAATATTTTAACGCAATTTACGAAATACACATTTTATAAAAACATTTACACTATAGGTGTGTTATATAGTGTAAATGTTTATATAAAATGTGTATTTCGTAAATTGCGTTAAAATATTTGAAGAAAAAAAATATATAATAGATGTTCCCGTAACAGGAGCTTTGGCGCTTAATGGGTTAATTTGATATATTGGTAATTGAATAATATATATTTTTTTTTTCTGAAGTATATGTGCGTGGAAAAATGGTGGAGGATATCTTATTCCGTTCTCATAATGGCTGAACTCTACAAGTACATAACCATACAAAACAGATTATACAGTACTTTTATGAATATTTCGCAGTGCCAAATTCTCTTTGGTCATTTGATAGTAAAATGAATGGATACATTGTACTGCATTGTGTATTTAAGGTAAAGACCAAACGTACGGTAATCTGTCTAGGGGATGCCTTGGGGGAGAACTTTCTAAGGGTTCAAACGCGTATTCACGTGAGATCTAGAGAAAACCGCCCAAAGTTCCCGATCGACAGCCGCGCGGTAGGCTAGAATACTTGAATGACTGGTGACAATATTGATGATACTGAATTCTCAGAACCAATTTTTGATGTTTTGAATGTATAAATAGAACAAATGAAATGCTAATTACTAAAATACAAGTGCTGTAAAATATATAAAATAACGCCACTTTATTTAGTATTTTGCTTAATATTCTTTAAATATGACAATTTATCTAATAGAATACTTACTCATTTTACCATTTCACGTCATATTACAAACTGCTCATAAAACTTAAAAAAGAAAAATGTTATGGGAATATGTTGTATTAGGGGAAACATTTTAAAAATTTATTAAATGTGTACAACTGTACTTGTAACTAGCGCAATGCAAAGTGACTAAGAAAATTTAAAATCTAAAATGTACTATGCTTATAACTATTTAAAATTAAAAATTATTCATTTTATGACCTGACCCTTTTTTTATATTGTTAAACCTGACACTAGTTTGTTGAATTAAATAAGTGCAAAAATATTATCTGCTTAGCACACAAAAGGTCACTGTGAAAATTATATTTGAGCTATGTTACAGCACTCCAAAAACATTTATACATGGACATGGTTGCAAAAAATAAAATGAAATATATATAAATAAATAAGCTAATTTATATCGCCTTCATTTTAGGTTTTCTCTTTCCAATGTTTCGCGTAAAGAAGGGGAAAAAATAATAAATAAAATAAAAGAATTATTCTTCGAAAAGCTAAATATGTTTAATTGCATGATTGGCTCAAAAAGTTGAATATATGGAGCAGAATATAATATTTCTGTGTTTTTTATTGACTTTCTTATATTTATGATACTTTCGTGCAGGGCCTTATTATCGAATGGGCAACCGGGACTTTGCCCAAGGCCCCCAACTCGAAAGGGTGCCCAACTTCAAATGTTGTTTGGAAATATTCTTTTTTGTATCAAAATTTTATGTAAAATAAAACAAATTTCATAGATGGGGCCCTCAAATCCATCAATGCCCGAGGCTCCTGTTGGTCATAATCGGGCGCTGCTTTCGTGAGGTACTGCTTCTTTAGAATTGTATTTGTTTGCATCATTAAATTTATTTTAAGAAAAGGAACACGGCGGGAGGAGTCCCCCCCCTATGTAAAGATTAATTACATTTTATTAAACCAAAGCTTTATATATATGTGCAAACTTGAAGTATGTTTAAAAAAAATAATACTTTACATAAAAATATATGTAAAAGCCATTTACAAAAAATCATAAGCAAAGTTAACAAGCGAGGATTATTTCCGATGAATCTGACGATCGTTAAGATTGCTATTGTATAAAAATTTGCAAAATTGTTTGTTTCATTTGATAATTTTACATACGTATAAAAAACGTCATACATACATTAAATATGTATAAAAGAATTTTTATTCAATTCTATTTCCAATCATCAAACCTGTCGGAAACTTAAGATTGCTTTTATTGCAAAGCTTACATTGAATTTCATTAACGGGAATTTAAATTTTTATACTTTTATACCTCATCTTAATTTAAACATGGATTTTTCCTTAAATTTTTTACTTAAAAAAAAAAAAGTCCTCCGAAGGTGGGCTCATACCTTGAAAAACTTGCTCATTTCAGACTAAATCTTTAATATAAATTTTAAAAATAGAAATTGCGGACGAAGTTCGTTTTCTTTGGTCTAAATAAACATACAATTTTAAATAAATTATTGGTGAATTATTAGTACAAACATTTAAATATAGATGGCAGCACTACAGAACGGGCCGAATAGCTTGAAACTGTCCGCACCGGCCTGTCCGAATAGCCACTCTGGGGACTTATGGGTCGTAGAATGAGGCGCAATTCGGCTCGGCCAAAAGGTACCCATTCGACCGGCCTTCAATTGCCAGGTGTTGTGTGCGCGGAGGTGATCGTGCCGCCACAATTGTAAAAAAGGGCACACCTGCTTCTAGTATGTCCTTTACAACATCTTTTTGCACCATATCATCCAATACGTCAATTATGCCGTTAGCGGGTATGTTTTTTATCTATTTCTGAAAGTTTTTGGATCTTTTTTGGTACTTTTCCGTTATCTCGACGCCAGCCAAATTTGGCGACTTTTTTTGTCGCCAAGTAGCTACGATGTTTTTTAGGTGATTTTTTGTGTCCGCAAATACCTACCGGATATTTATTTCGCCTTAAACATTTTCAATGCCTACAAAACAAATATTTTAACAGAAAATACAAAGTTAAAAGTGTAAACATACAAAATAGAGTGACCATTACATACGACAAAATTCAATGAATGCTAAATCCTTATATGAACAATACATAAAACATATTACTGTTCCAAAACTAAAACGATAATTTTGAAACCAATGAATATTTTAAATATCGACACTACATCTGCAAAACCTCACTTTACATTCGCGAACAATACGACAACGAAATTACCTACGGGATTCTTTTTTTAACAAGTTAATTGACTCACGGAGCATGTACAAAGCGGTTTGACTATTATACTAAATGCATTCAGCATTTTCTATATTCTGAAGACTACACAAATCGAAATATTTTAAAACATACTCTCATTTTCAGCTTCTTCTTGGAAATTTAAGAGGCGTCAATTCGTCACAGAAATGAATATAATTTTACTCTTATACTTACTTATTCATTAAATTTAATATCTTTTACGGTTTAAATTCCAAACGTTTCAGCTCAAACTCCAACCATGGACTTAGATTGGAAAGGACCTACAACGAACGGCAATGGGATTTTGGGATTCCTTCCCTGAAAACGGACCTAGAGGATGGGCATGAGATGGATTGATTAGGAGATTATCTGTTGCGGCCATCTAGCGGCAATAGTTGTCAAAAAACTTTTTCCATAAATTAGGAGGCGATATATCGATTTTATTAATTATTTATTTGTATTTCGAAATTGATAAAATATAATAACGCTTTTAAAAATAAAAAGTTATGTATGCATAATTAAATAGTTTTTGTGGTAATCCTCAAGGTTTTTGTAGCTATTTAAACTGCATTTTTAAGATTTATAATTTTTTTTTCTTTTAGTGCTTTTTTACACCTCAGCATCAACTTTTTTTGTGGCACAAGGTAATATAGGAAAAATATTCTCAAAGTACCCAAGCTGCAAAAAAATTAACAGCATTATATTTTTGTTACTTGTGCTATTATCATGAAGTACAGAAAACAAAACTTCTCATTTTTTATAACCTCTTCTTTAAATAATATAGCAGGTATAGTGAAATTATAAAAATAATTAAATAAAACTATCAACTTCTCCTAGCGTCAAAAAAAAGTTGGTGGTGAGGTGTAAAGAAGCACTTAAAAAAAAAAAAATATTTATTAACTTTAAAAATGCAGTTTAAATAGCTACAAAAACCTTGAGGATTACCACAAAATCTATTTAAATATACATACATAACTCTGATTATTTATTTTTAAAAGCGTTATTATATTTCTTCAATTTCGAAATATAAATAATTAATAAAATCGATAGATCGACTTCTAATTTATGGAAAGTTCTCTTGACTATTGTTTGCAACTATTGCCGCTAGATGGCAGCACCAGATAATCTCCTTATCAATTCATCCCCCCAACCTTAACTGAAGCTGGGCTATTTTGATAGCATGACGTTTGTTTTCCTTATCTGTAACTCCGTAACTCCAACTATCGAAGATACACACAATTTCAAAATATACATGTTGTTGCTACTTACATACATTGGTAAAAAGTGGAATTAATTTCTTACCAATCGAATAATTTGACTATTATTAATAATAACTGAACAACACTTTGTCAAAATTTCACCCAAAGTCCCAATCTGAGACTAAAATAACCGCTAGTTCACACTTTGCCTTACATTAAGGTGACCAGATTTTTGTAGTCAGAATCGGGGACATGTCCCCGATTCTGACAACAAAACTAGGGACATTTATAATTAATGCAATAATTAACAGTAATTTAATTGAAAAACAATGCAATAATTAAAAAATTGTCCCCAGTTCCATTTTTACATTCTGGGGACAATTTGAAAAACGTCCTGAAAATGGGGATCTTCGGTCACCTTACCTTACATATGGCAAGATTCGATGGTCTAGGGGTAGCGCGCATGTCTCGTAATCAGTACGCTCAGGGTTCGGGCCCCGGGGAGGAAGGATTTTTTTTTCAGAAAAACGGAAATTTAGCATACAGAAAACGAAAACATAATAAACAGAACGGACATTTTTTGAAAATTTTGCTGCCAGTCGTTTATTTTTTATTAACAAATATATTTTAAACAGTTTATCGGTTTCTTTTCGTTATTTCATCGGAGTCATCGGGAAACGATGATCGGCTTTATGGCCCCCCGAGCGAACATTTTGTACCAGTTGCCGATGAAATTTCCTCTTTTTTGGGAGAAAAGCCGTGATCGGCCATTGCTCCTTCTCCTCGGATTTAACTCACCCGCCTCTCATCGACGGATGGGTTATTGCTACTAGGGATGTTTTTGTAGTTGGGAGAAAAGTAATAATTTTAAAATTAACAAAAATTAAAAAAATTAGGAAGCTATAGCAAATGGCATGCATTTAATTTTATGCGGTCTTGGATAATAATATCGTTGTAACTGTAGATGAAAGTGTAATATGTTTTTTTTTTTGTGTGGTTGGAAACAAGATGTCTGCCATTCTGAAACTCGGGAGTTGCGTCAAGAATCTGAAAGGTAAACCTTTAACAAAACACTGCACTTGGTCTGGCGAAAAACAAAAGGCGCCAAGAATGGCGGGTGGGCGATACTAAAGCTGTTCCTAAATTACTTAAATTTCATTAAAAATTAATTTTCTCGAACCGGTGACTTGTATGCATATGCAAAAGCACGAAAAGTGACCGCACTGTGCACACATACGCCATCTACCGACAAAGTTGACAACTACAATTTTCTGGTCTGCTTTTCAGCTAGGATTAGGTCCTTTCCTCTCTAACTCCTCACTCTCTTTTGGTTCTTAGAAAGTTAAATATGGCAACCATGAAGCTCGGGAGGAGAAACATCGACTTGTTATCCAACTTGGACCAACTACGCAGTATGAGAATTGCCGACGAAACTGCGGCTACCATTGATTGCGCCATCTATTGACGCTAGCGAAAAACAACATCGCGCGCGCATGCTTTCCGATTTAATGCTTCTCTAATTGGGATTTATTCATTTATGCTGAAATTTCATGAAGTATACACTAACATTTGAATAAATAATATGCATTGATAATTAATATGCATTGATTAACATTGATAATTAATATTGTTACGAATTTTCGGGGCAACCCGCTGCTCTGGGGCTTAAAATGGTTTAAAATTCGTATTCTACGCTTCAAATAGATAAATTTTGCTTTTTGTTGCATCAAAATCGGCCAATTAGAACCGGAGATACGGAGGTTTCGCTTTCCCATATGTTTTTCTATGGGCTTCTAGAAATCTCGAGAAATATTAGTCCTAGAGCTTAGATCTCTTCACTTTTGAGGACTTATTTTTGGCACCAAATTTGGCGATATTTCGCCAAAAGTCGCCAAGCTTGGCGACTTTTTGGTCATTTGGCGCGATTTTCCCAATGGGGCCTGGAAGTTGTTTTTCCTGCATTAAAAACGCATAATAACCTAACATTTCTCTTCTATGACGTAATCAAAATTCACGCTTTATGTAGAACCCTCGAGAAATTGACTTTTCTGGAAACCTCTTGTACCTCCTGCGTCGGCTATTTATAGAAGCGTGCATCGCCCCGAAGAGTCAGTTGCGAGTTGAACATTCAATGTGTGAAGAGCTCTGAGTACGCTTGTTTTGTGTGAACTGATAGTGCTATAGAAGCTGTGTTTTAGCTTGCTTTGTGAAGCTGTTTTTAAAGTGCTGTGTGTAAATTCTTCATTGCTGTGTCTTAAGGGATAGTGTACTATATCCCTTGAATATTTCCACGGAATTTTTGCCTGTAAAAGTGACTTATTTTGTGTGAGAAATACAGCATTTGTGAGAGCTTCTGATCCAAGCGGATTGTTAAAAGCACGTTACTGCTAGATTGTGCTTGTGAATTGTGTGCAGCTGATTGTTCTACGAAGTTCTAGAAGAAATAAAGTTTGTGTTCCATCCTGACAAGTGACTTTTTACTTGAACTTTTTACACCAACTGGACTTTAGAACGACGAACCCCAGGAGTAGCAGAGTAATTCCGCAACATTTGGTGTCAGAATCGGGATTCTAAAGAAAGACTTTAATTTTCCAGTTTATGGTTTTGACTAGACAAAAAAATGGAAGAACAACTTCAAAAGCTCATGAATATGATGCAAGAAATGAAAGCCGGACAAGACGAGATGAAAGCCGGACAAGACGAGATGAAAGCCGCACAAGAACAGATGAAAGCCGGACAAGACGAGATGAAAGCCGCACAAGAACAGATGAAAGCCGGACAAGACGAGATGAAAGCGGCACAAGAACAGATGAAGGCGGATTTAGAAAAGAAAATTGAAGCCGGATTGGTCGGACTAGAGAAGAAAGTGGAAGATGGACAAAGAAAAATAGAAACCGGATTAGATGAGTTAAAAACCGCTCACGAAGAGATGAAAATCGGGTTAGAGGAAGTAGAGAAAAGAGTATCACTCCTGGAAGAAAGTCAAGCGAAATACGAAGAAAGAATTGAGGAAAAGATCAATCACAAGTTAGAAGAAAAACTGGACAGTCTGGTAAAGCTGGGAAAGGTACCAGAAAATATCAGGTTGCCGTCACGCCACCCAGCAGTGAAACTAACGCCTTATGACGGAAAGACTCCCTGGGAAGCTTACAAGACCCAATTTTCGATCGTCGCCAGAGCCAATGGTTGGAGCGAGTCCGAGAAAGCGAACCAACTGGCCGCTTCCCTTAGCGGAGATGCAATTAATGTATTGCAAACTATCGGAGCGACGAAGATAGGAGATTTCGACGCCCTTGCCAGTGCCTTGGAGATGAAATTCGGAGAGAAGTGCCAGAAAGAATATAGTAGAATCCAACTTAAGTCAAGGATGCAGAGATCTGGCGAGACCCTTCAAGAGCTGGCTTCGGACATAGATAGGCTGTGTCATCTAGCCTACATGGACCACCTTGATAATGTCCGAGAAGAAATGGCGGTGCGTCATTTTATTGAAGCCATCCGTGATCCAGAAACCCAAAAGTCACTTATGTTGGAGGATTATCAGGATTTGAAGTCTGCTCTGGTGTTCGCAATGAAGCTAGAGGCAGCCCAGCGGGCCGTGAGAAAAGATCGGCATGCTGTTAGAGCGGTCACGGTCCAAGAGAGAGCTGACAAAGACACAGAGGGCGTCGAGAACAGGTTGAAGAGAATTGAAGATCTCATAGAGCGAAAATTAAGATCCGATAGAACGAGAGATGGCCGAAAGAAAGTGAAATGCTGGAAGTGTGGCGTCGAAGGCCATGTACAAAAGCATTGTGGTCGAAAGTCTTATGACCAGCAAGAGAAATCTAAGAAGATGAAAGAGGGAAACTAGGAGGTGGCCATCTCGCGGGGCGGAGGTTGCCATATAGTCAAAAGCCCCACCTAAAAGTCTTGCAGATTTCATCAGTGAATGGTGGCAGTAATGGACTCTTCGTACAGGGATACGTTAATGGTTCCCCATGCCACATGGTGATTGATACTGGAGCGAACGTAACCATCATAAGGACGGATCTGGCCAAGAAATTAAATTTGAAGATTATCTGGACTCCGTCCTCGCTGACCCTCCAGACTGTGACAGGTGACAAGATCGAAGTGGGCGGAAAAGCGCAAGTAGAAATCACGTTTGGAAATGCCAGATACGACCATGTGGTATATGTCGCCAATATTACAGACTCTTTTATTCTCGGACTCGACTTTTTAAAATCGCACAAATTTAACTTGGACTTTAAGAATAATGAGCTTCGTTCAGACTCAGAAGAAATAGCTGCGTTCGATATTAAAAATGAAACTATTTTACCTGTTCAGCAAATAATAGCCCAGACTGATATCACTCTACCTCCAAGAACTGATTCAATAATTTCTGGAACAGTAAAAGAAAACAATAAATTCCGCTTTGGATTAATCGAACACCCAAACAATAGTGATTCCGTCAGAGGAGTACTTGTAGGAGCAACACTTGTGGACTTGTCGAGAACAGAAATTCCAGTTAGAGTAGTAAATGTGATGGACAAGTCGAAGGTGATAAAGAAAAATGAAGTGTTGGCGACATGCACTCCTGTTACCTGCATTAATAAGAACATCAGCCAAACGACAGCTAAATCTTCCGAGTGCCTGACGAAGGAATTAATACAAGACGTGGAGTTAACGGCAGAACAGAGAAGCGCTGCGGAGAAAGTAATAGCCGAATTTGAAGACCTCTTCTCCCGTACTTCGGGTGACTTTGGCCGTACGAGCTTAACTCAACATAGGATAGATACAGGCAGCCATTCTCCCATCAAGCAACATCCTAGGCGGCTGCCGTTTGCTAAGCAAGAAGAGGTGAGCAGACTTTTAGAGGAGATGCAGCGTGATGACGTCATCGAGCCATCGACTAGTCCGTGGGCCTCGCCGATTGTTTTGGTCCGAAAGAAGGATGGTTCCACCCGGTTCTGTGTTGACTACAGACGTCTGAATGACATTACCAAGAAAGACAGCTACCCTCTTCCCAGGATAGACGACACTTTGGACACTTTATCGGGAAACGAATGGTTTTCCACTCTGGATCTGAAAAGTGGTTACTGGCAAGTGGAAATTCATCCCGACGACCGTGAAAAGACTGCGTTCACCACGGGACAAGGATTATGGCAGTTCAAAGTTATGCCTTTTGGACTCTGCAACGCACCTGCTACATTCGAGCGACTAATGGAGACAGTGTTGAGAGGACTTTCCTACGAAGCATGTCTGGTTTATTTGGACGATATCATCATCGTCGGAAGGACTTTCGAAGAGCATCTAGAGAACATCCGCAAGGTGCTGCAGAAATTAAAGGAGGCGAACTTGAAACTGAGTCCATCGAAGTGCAATTTGTTTCGTCGGGAAGTACGTTACCTCGGGCACATAATATCCGCCCACGGAGTCCGAACCGATCCCGAAAAGACGTCCGCAGTCCAGAACTGGAGTCGTCCCGAGAATATCCACGACTTAAGAAGTTTTCTCGGTCTGTGTACTTACTATCGAAAATTCGTGAAGGGCTTTTCTCAAATTGCAAGACCTCTTCACAAATTGACCGAGACTGGACAGAAATTTCTATGGACTGAGGAATGTGAGGACGCATTCAACGAACTGAAGACGGCTTTAACATCTTCGCCGATCTTGTCGTATCCTCACCCTGACAAGCTATTTATCCTGGACACAGACGCAAGTAAGGAGAGTGTCGGAGCAGTTTTGTCCCAGGAGATAGATGGCCAAGAACACGTCATTGCTTACTGGAGCAAATGCCTTTCAAAGGCAGAACGTAACTATTGTGTTACGAGAAAGGAACTCCTTGCTATCATTAAGGCCGTGGAGCACTTCCATCATTACCTGTACGTCCGAAAGTTCCTGCTCCGAACGGACCATGCCTCTTTAACCTGGCTTCTAAATTTCAAGAATCCAGAGGGCCAAATAGCCAGGTGGATACAACGATTACAAGAATATGACATCGAGATAGGTCATCGGAAAGGGTCATCTCATGGAAATGCAGATGCTTTGTCGAGAAGGTCCTGCATAGACAGTTGTCGCTATTGCTCCAAGGCAGAGAAAAATTACGATCTGAAACATCCCGTTGTCCGCCAAGTTACATCATCGGCACCATCTCAAGATCCCTGGAGTGACGAAAATGTTCGGGCGGACCAATTAGCAGACAGCGACATCAAACCTATTGTGGAATTTATGGAAAAGTCCGGCAATAAGCCCAGTTGGCAAGAAATATCATCTTACAGTCCGGCAACAAAACAGTACTGGGCTTTATGGGATTCGCTTCGCCTGAGAAATGGAGTCCTGTATCGTAAATGGGAGTCGGACGACGGCAAGATGCTCCGATGGCAGTTAGTACTCCCTCGCTCGAGGATTCCGAAGGTTCTAGAAGAACTTCATAATGGCTACACTGGAGGCCATTTTGGCGTAATGAAGACCCTGCAGAAAGTTCGCGAGCGCTTCTACTGGGTTAGGGCTCGAGGCGACGTCGAAAAGTGGTGTCAAGCTTGTGACGCCTGTGCCGCCCGTAAAGGCCCGAAGAAACGAAGCCGTGGAAGACTACATCGTTATAATGTAGGAGCGCCTTTTGAGAGGATTGCCCTCGACATCCTGGGACCTCTTCCGCGAACTTCGGATGGCAACAAATACATCCTAGTTGTCATTGACTACTTCTCTAAATGGCCCGAAGCGTTTCCTATTCCCGATCAAGAAGCTACGACCGTAGCAGAGGTACTGGTGCAAGAATGGATTTCCAGATATGGAACCCCTCTGCAACTTCATTCCGACCAAGGAACGAACTTTACCTCTGCAGTCTTTAAAGGACTATGCCAACTTCTCGGAATGGACAAAACCCAGACTACGCCTTTACACCCACAATCCGACGGCATGGTGGAGAGGTTCAATCGCACAATTTTGAACAACCTCTCGCTCCTGGTATCTAGGAATCAAGAGGACTGGGACAAGAAACTCCCCCTCTTTCTGCTGGCCTATAGGAGTGCCGTCCACGAGACTACCAGCTTCACACCTTCCCAGATGCTGTTCGGCAGAGATCTTCGTCTTCCCGCCGATCTAGTGTTCGGCCGCCCTCCAGATGCGCCTTCATCGCCAGAGGAGTACGTGGAAAACCTTCGGGCACGGTTTGAAGATGTGCATCATTTTGCTCGGGAGCGGATCAACCTGAACACGGAAAAGATGAAGACTCGCTACGACACGAAGGCTACGGGACACGAGTTCAACGCAGGTGACAAAGTTTGGCTATGGAATCCTACTCGACGGAAAGGCCTGTCTCCCAAGCTGCAATCGCCGTGGGACGGTCCTTACACAGTCCTAAACCGGCTGAATGACGTCATCGTACGGATTCGTAAGTCACCAAACTCGAAGCCAAGAGTTGTACATTACGATCGGCTAGCCATCTACCGCGGTTGTAATTAGTTATTTGACTATCAGACCATGGTCACTATGGCGTAATTCCTCCTTTCTTTCAACTCTCATTTCTTTCCTGTCTTTCTCTTCTCTTCCTCTTTCGTCAACTCTCTTTCACTCATTACTTACGCCATGTTTAGTGTACATATTTGTAATATATTGGTTTTTATTAATGTGTATTTGTTTATTACATTGATTACTTATTAGTGTAATTGTTTATTATGTATATTATTTATTTATTAGAGTGCATTTGCTTACTGTGTTTATTGATTATTTGCTTAAATTATGTTGTTAAGATTTGGTTAAAGGTTGGACACTGTATATTTGTGTGACCTCCTAACCGGGGATTGTACTGCCCGGGACGTGCAGTCCTTGGGAAGGGGGCAATGTTACGAATTTTCGGGGCAACCCGCTGCTCTGGGGCTTAAAATGGTTTAAAATTCGTATTCTACGCTTCAAATAGATAAATTTTGCTTTTTGTTGCATCAAAATCGGCCAATTAGAACCGGAGATACGGAGGTTTCGCTTTCCCATATGTATTTCTATGGGCTTCTAGAAATCTCGAGAAATATTAGTCCTAGAGCTTAGATCTCTTCACTTTTGAGGACTTATTTTTGGCGCCAAATTTGGCGATATTTCGCCAAAAGTCGCCAAGCTTGGCGACTTTTTGGTCATTTGGCGCGATTTTCCAATGGGGCCTGGAAGTTGTTTTTCCTGCATTAAAAACGCATAATAACCTAACATTTCTCTTCTATGACGTAATCAAAATTCACGCTTTATGTAGAACCCTCGAGAAATTGACTTTTCTGGAAACCTCTTGTACCTCCTGCGTCGGCTATTTATAGAAGCGGGCATCGCCCCGAAGTCAGTCAGTGCGAGTTGAACATTCAATGTGTGAAGAGCTCTGAGTACGCTTGTTTGTGTGAACTGATAGTGCTATAGAAGCTGTGTTTTAGCTTGCTTTGTGAAGCTGTTTTTAAAGTGCTGTGTGTAAATTCTTCATTGCTGTGTCTTAAGGGATAGTGTACTATATCCTTGAATATTTCCACGGAATTTTAGCCTGTAAAAGTGACTTATTTTGTGTGAGAAATACAGCATTTGTGAGAGCTTCTGATCCAAGCGGATTGTTAAAAGCACGTTACTGCTAGATTGTGCTTGTGAATTGTGTGCAGCTGATTGTTCTACGAAGTTCTAGAAGAAATAAAGTTTGAGTTCCATCCTGACAAGTGACTTTTTACTTGAACTTTTTACACCAACTGGACTTTAGAACGACGAACCCCAGGAGTAGCAGAGTAATTCCGCAACAATATGCATATATAATAATTTTGTTTCTATATTACTTAGTTACAACGATGTAACATCAGTTTGATAATTTAATAAATTAATTAATAATTTAAATAAATTCTCTTTAAAACTGCATGCGAACGATATAATAGATCAGTTTTTGACAAATATTTTTGGTAGCAATTCGCTAAAAATTAAAAAATATTCCCTGCCTTCTTTCAGGCTATAAATTCCTCTTATATACCTGCTCTTCCACATTATATTTTATTTATTATTATTATTATTATTATTATTTGTCTTTAGTCTTAAAGTTGGTTAGTTAAACCAAAAAACAAATGTGGAAAGAGAAAAACATTTAACGCCGTTTTTCAGCACCACCAGAGCCTGATTATAACCAACAAGGGCCCTAGGAATTGATGAATTTGGGGGGGGGGGGATCTATGAAATTTGTTTTATTTTTCATAAAATTTTGATATAAAGAAGGATGTTTCAGAACATTTTGGAGATTTGAAATTGGGGGGCCCTGGGCAAAGTCCCGATTTGCCCGTGCAATAATAAGGACACACTGAGTAGCACAAAAAATTACATAAAAATCAATGTCTTTTCAGTATCAGTATCATTTTTCAGTACTACAAAAAATTTCATGAAAAAGCATAAAGGAAAAAAAAATATTAATTCAATAAATACACGCATATTCAGTGATTGACTCTTTTGCAAGCTTTCACATATCAGAAAAAATATATTTCTTTAATTTTGAAAAAATTTGTATTTAAAAAAAACAGACTTTGAATTGAAAATATTTGTTTTTGTATAAGTTTTGCAGATTTATGCCAAAAATATCTATTCATTTGTGTATCTCTTGTATATTATAAAATCCCCTCCCCCTTCCTAATTAAATTAATAAACAGAAAAACATTATTCATAAAACTGTTATTATTTTTTTTTAAATGGACAATTTCAAAGTATTATACTGCTGTTTCAATTTGATTATTGGGCCGTATTTTAAAGTCTTCATATTAGCATTATACTACTACTAACATGTACAAAAGGTTTTCTATTTACATAGTGTTACTTTTTATGTTATACATTTATAAGGGGCCATATTAAAGAAATATTATGGTGATGCTGTATTGATGCTGTTTGGAGCTTTAAATAACGTTGGAGTTTTCTTCCCGAGCGATACATTTCTTTTTCTGGCTTCTGGATATCCACTGTCATATCCAGGTGCAAAGCAGTGACTCGCTCGACCCATATTCTATCAAAATAATTTATTTTATTAAAAAAATATAGCTCGTTCACAATCAAAGGAGGTCTTGATCAAAACAACGCTAAATCCCTATTGAAGCGGTGCGCTGCGCCTCCTGCCGGTGAAAATGGATCCTGGTCCGTTTTCCCGCCTGATCGCCCATTCCCGATGATTCTCCTTAGAGCTTCATGATGGCAACAACTATAAAATGTAAACACAATGTGGTGATTATGGCGCTTGTTACGAAAATGTCAGAGCAAGGAGCAACTTCTTTTCTTTGAACATAAAATTATTCATAAAATGTATCAAATAATGTTAAAAGATATCTTAATAAGCTAAAAATTGTATCCATAAATGTAAATAAAAGAGGAGGAATCTGCTAAATTACTTTAATCTGCAATGGTAAACGATATTGAAGTAGCTCATTTTTCCGAACTTGCTGAACACAATTCAAAAACGTTGGCAATATTGAGTCCGAACGGTTATGCTATTGTAAGTATTTCAAGAAATGCATTCTGGGCATCACAGTTTTGGTATTCTATTACGTGGCAATGTTTGAATTTTTAGCGTCGATACAGATACTTAGATCAATTCTTCCAACTCGATGCAAAGGAATCATCTATACTGTAAATATATACAAGTATAATGAAATAAAAAATTACCACCTTAAAATCTCCAAAAATTCATAAAATTGTATGCAACGGGTGAGTAATACTAAAGATACTCCTTATGTACTACAGTGATCCTTACCAGTTGTACCATATTAATAGAATCACTTCATTGATGATTTTTGATCACTTCATTTCGAAAATGATCTTATAGAATACTTTTGAAACTCGAACATGTTTAGAAACAGACAAGCCTGGACTGGGAGGGTAGGGGCCCACCTGTCTCAACAACGTTGGAGAATTAATAAAAACTTATAAAACATTATTTAATACGGCGGATTAATCAGTTAAATTTTTTTTATTTGGGAATGCCTTATTCCCCCGTAGACGATATATATTTCGGTTACACATAAACACATAACCATCATCAGTCGTTTCTGGATCTCACACTTGGAGAATTATTGTGTTGGAGAATTATTGTGTAACCAATCGATAAGTACAGTCATTCAGGGTAACTTTGATCCACATTTTCTGTATTTTCATCTTCTCCTCTTATGTTTTGATAGTATTTTCTCATGAAATGATTTAAAATGCTAGAAGAACCCTTAAATTTTAGGTTAATTCACATAAATAATTAAATTTTGATGATAAAAATAAAAAATAATATATAATTTACCTGGTGCAAAGTTACCCTGCCATTCAGGGTAACTTTGAACCAGTATCAGGAATTGCATCTAAAATATCTTGTTTTGTTCAATCTAGGAGTCAGAACCACTTTAAACCAATAAAATTAAGTTTCTAAATACTTAAAAAATCATCAGCTTGCAGTCTCAACATCACAAAGTTTGAATTTTTTAAATAACATCACAAAGAATATATAAGGTAGAAACAATGAAATAAGAATAACATGAATATATTGCGAAAAAAAAAAAAAAAAAACTATTTATGATTCAGTTTAGATATGCAAATACAGTAGAAAAACAATGTTGAGTTAATTCACTGCAAAATGAACTCAGTTAATCAATTGAAAATAGAACTAGAAAATAATAAAATTGATAGACCACACATATGCTATAATTTAGGTAAATTGCAAGTCACAGTCTGACAACATACACATATTAGACTCTCAAAAAAAAAAAAGTAGGACAAAATAAAAACAACTTACAAATTTCATAAAATTTATACTTTGGTATTCTCTAGCTTAACAGTTTTGCTCCAGACAAAGGATCTTTGATCTGGAAAACTCCTCGACTACCAGCTGGAGTTATGTTTTCAGGAGACATTTTTTTAAACATGTCAGATTTTTCATACCACAGATCATCATTGATCTGTGGCCATTTCCAATATGCACCAGACTTTTGCATACAACTCGCCAAGAACGTACTGTCCTTTAAGTCAATAATTTACCCGTCATACTGAACAATGACATAGTCGTCAACTTTGTATAAGTCAGAACACAAAGGTGCAACACTTACATATTCTGTGTGTGCACTTCCTGCCTCACTAATATGTTCAACAGCTACCACTTGAACAGTCTATGGTTCTTCAGTATTCTCCACATCAATTTCAAGAGTAGAAATTCCTGTCAAATCTCCATAGTCCAACATTTTTTCGGCTTTCATCTCTTCTAAAAATGATGCCGTAGTGCATATGGTGTCATCTAGTTCAGGACTTTTATTTAGCTGTCTCCCACAAGTTTGTAAGATAGATGACTTTGGACGACCCCCTCCTGTTCTTGCTCCACCTCTTCCTTTACTATTTTGTTGTTGTGACTCTGGTTGATATTGCTTCATAAAATTTTTCCACTTCCTCAACTGAAATGCTTTTTCCAGGAATTACAGGAAGGCAGAATTTTTTTGCACGATGAATGACTGCTAAATCATTGTTTTTAAGGTTTTCTAAATACTTCTTAAATTCACTCCCAATATTTTCCATTATTTCATCTGATTTTGCATATGAGAGAAGATTCTGTAATACGGCATGTTTATTAAATGGATGAATACCGGTGCATTGTATACAGTACACACTGCTCATACGCCTAACTTTGAACCGGCTCAAAGTTGCACTGAACCATGTGGTAAAATGATAATGCCTATGTTTTTTGCCTTTTACTAAAGGTTAGCCAGTAAATAATCATTAAACATTAACAAATTCATCCTTCTAAGAAAATAATCTATCTGATAAAAAGGTAAATTGATACTTAATTGCAAAAAATAATTGATTACCAGCAACTTTTAACCAGCATTAGAATGGAGCTTGCAAAAAGCATTTCAGAAGAACAGCTGAATGACAACATTAACTATGTACCATGTTGCAATTTTTTTTTTTTCTAAAATACAGAGCAGAAAACCAGTTTCCCAATCCTGTTAACAGAGTGCAACAGTGGTCCATGAGTAGCTCTGTAAAACCAAACATACTGAAAACTTGGAGGTGGTACAAAGTTACCCTGAATGACTGTAATAGAATTAAATTAAATTTCGGATATTGGGGGAAATATGGTATTATACTAGTAGATGCTTAATATTAATTATGATAAGCATATATGTATATTTCTGAGCATTACTGACTCTATAGCGGTACCAGATTGTACCACTCAAAAACAATTTTCTTATGGTAACTAAGCTGCAGGTCCACATTATTCAACTGGTCAGCATAAAATTTTATACAAATCTGTAAAATGATATGTAGAAGGCCCAGGCCCGAACTGGCTTCTTTGGTGACCCTCGGCTAGAGATTGTAAAGGAGCCCCTTAATTTAGAGGGAATAGAATATTAAGCTATGTAATATTTGGAAATTAGTTTTATATGCCTAAAAACTACATTGAACTATTTTAGAGCTTTTTGGGCCTCTGACTCTTGGGAGGACCCCTAAGCATGCAGCATGGGATAGCGTTGGTAAATTAAAAAATATTCTTTTGTCCATTGCTTATATAATTTAGATTCTTAATGCATTCTTTTAAAGTTTCCTTAATAATATCATTAATAGGCACTTCCATGACCATTTTCTTGAAAATAATGCTACCCTTAAGGGGGTAACATCAGTGGCTGGTGTATTAAAAAAAGTGGGGGTATGGAGACGTTTTCCCCAGTTTCACATCCCATATTTTTATGAAGGCAAAACCCAGGCCGTGAAGAAAGAACAAGACTTTATAGTGGCAATCACATTTTATTTTAATATCAATACATAACGTTAAAATTATAAAGTCCTACGGTGGCTGATCAGACCCCTTGAAAAATGCAGGTTCACTTGACAACTGCTAAGGCGTGAATGAAGACGAGAAACACAAGCCAAGAGGTTAGTACAGAACCAAAACACGCCACAAGGGCATGCCAAAAAAATGCAAAATTAACTTGATGCCATTAGACGTTAAGAACATTTCCATATAATTATTTTTGAATTCCAGTCTTGCCAACAGGATAAAACAAACAATCTAGCAGCAAAATTGCAGTGTTCATCCTAGGCGTTTTTCGAAGGGCGCTGCGCCCTGCCCGCCCTTTAAAGCAAAAAATCCCGCCCTACTTGCCCTTTCAAAAAAAATCGCCGCCCTTTTGCCACCCAAAAACAGCGCCCTGCCTGCCGCTCTTCTAGCCCCTATTTCATTCATGGCGCCATCCTCTCCCCTCTGTGTACATTTATTGCGTTGCGGCATCTCTTTCCTCTTTGTTGACATTAGTTAGCACCTTCACAGATTCTAGTGTTGAGTCTAGATTGATTTGGCAGGGCGCAGCTCCCGGCGGCCCTTTTATCGTATTTTTAGTGCCCAGCTGTCCAATTTCTCCTTTCTGCCCCCCTCCTTTTAAATTTTTCTTATTCTTAGTCAACAATCACTACTTTTTTTTCTCTACATACCATTTGCGGCCCATCACGAAAATACGTTAAATAAAACGGCCCCTTCACAGAAATACGATTGAGTACAATAACCCTATCACAAAAATAGGTTCGTAAAAAGCGGCCCTTTCACAGAAACAGTCTATGAAAGCGGATCTTTCCCCACAAGTGTAATTTATTAAAATTACTTTTTCAAATATTCTATTCTTTCAGATCGAAGTACTGTTAATGCCTTTTTCATTGCGCGAGCGAGTTACCCGAAAAGGCCCCTAGTGTGTTTTGTTTTTGCTGACTCAAGTGAGAAGCCCGATCGCAGGGCAGAACTACGTCTACGTGGGCATTTCAGTTGGGAGTTGGGAAGAAAATACGGTTGGGAAATTCAAAATTTTATAAAGTTATCTAAATATTTCTGATTCCATCTGTCAATCCTCAAATATCGGTAGCTACGTTTGATAAATATGTAGTTGCGAGTTATCAAACAATCATTATTCCAGTGTTCGTCACCAGCTGTTGTTCTTCTCGATGTTTTTAATAGTTTTGCACACTAACAAGTTTATTTTTTATTTCCTCCCCTAAACGATTTTCTCTTTTTAATCGGCTTTCTTAGTACATATTATTCTTAATGTATAACAGTTATTTACTAATCATATATAATTACAGATGATACAGAAAGTATGCCTTAGCAAAACGACGTTTTGCGATTCGAAAATTCTGCGGGATTTGTTTGCCTAGACAAGGGATATATCCTGGGGGAAGGGGGCTTGGTTGGATGACTTTTTAAGGAGTTCTAACTTGTATTGACTTTACATCTGGATGAAACCGACCAAAACTCCAGACCGACAGTCGCGCGGCCGGGGCCCGAACATGGGAACTTCAACACTTCAGCCATCAACCATGTTCAGTGGCTTTATCCACTCAAATCGGTCTGAAAATCGAGCAATTTGCGAATACAGCAATTGAAACACATTATGATTTTGCCAAATTAAGAGCATATAATGATCTTTTGCTATTGCAGTGTAGCACCAGGGTTATTGGTTCCCAGTGCGGTCCTTCAGTTTGCCGCCCCATTCTTTTTTAAGTTTCAGCATTCTGCCCCCATTTCGGCCTTTTAGTTTTCTACCATATTATTTTTAGGTGTCCTGCCGGCCACCATCTTTGTTTTTACCTTGCCGCCCGGGCGGACCCCCCCCCCTTTATTAAGCAACAGTTTTAATTGTACTAAAGTGGAGTAACTGCAGAATTTAGTAAATCAGACTATTGACAAGATTTGATATTCTAACTATTCATATTATGTATCTTCCGATTTTTAAAAAAGTTTTCAACATTTTAATGAATGAAGCAAAAAAAAAAAAAAAAATAAATAAATAAATAAATAAATAAATAAAAGCAATAGAAAGCTAGTTCTGGGAAAGAATGTCTTAAGAAAACAAATTGTGTCTTATTTTCACTTCCGTTTGAGAACTTGGACTGTATGGGATTTTTTCTTTTTACTATAAAAATGAGTAGTTTAAATGTTCTAAATATCACTTTGTTTGAAATGATTTTAAAATACTGAATATACACAAACACGACTCCGTAAAAATGTATATTTATGGAGGGATGTTTAATATATACTGTAGTATCAAAATATAATGTATATTATATAGCAAAGTATTCTTTCAAATTATATTTATTCATGAAAACAATAATAATAATAATAATAAAATATTCAAAGTAACAATATTATGATTTGTGTGTGCATACATTAAAATGCTGAATAAAATTTCCATTAGAAGTCAAATTAAGTAACATAAAAATATTACACATTATCTGCAATTGTGTTAGACAAAAAAGAGCGTTTTTTTTTCCATTTTTTAATACGCATTCATGTTTTTATTTCAGAAATTGAAATGTGAAAATACAAGATTTTTAATAGCTCTTTTATTCAACAAGATAATATAAAGGTCATTACAAGAGACAATTAGATAGTTTATGATATCAATTATACCTCCATCCTCTCTCCTTCGAAAAAAAAAAAAAAAAAAGAGAGAGAGAGAGAACGAAAAGAAAAAAGAACACAATTATTGATCGAACAAAACGCACCGCCCCCCGCCTCCGAGAAAAAAGAAATTAATGTAAAAGATCCTATTTTACTTCCATAAAATAGATGTATTTGTCAATCTTCTAATTAACCGCCCCCACAGACAAACTAATCGTTCACCCCCCCCCCCCCGACAAACTTGTATTAATCCGCCACTGACAAAACGATCTATCTCTAGTTGCTATTTCATAAAAACAGTGGTCTGAAGAGATAAGTAATAAACGGTATAGGCACATTTTAGATTACGTTTTTGGAAGTAAAATTATAATTATGAAAAATAACAAACTCAATTTTGTTTTGTTTGTTTGTGGGATTACGGCCGATTAGCTACGCGTGGGCTCTAGGCCGATGGGTGGGGTGCCCTCCGTGGGGGTCTTTCTAAGGGGTCCTAACCCGTATTTACGCTAAGTTTCGGAGAAAACCACGGAAAACTCCGAACGGTTAGGTCGACGGGCGCGCGATGGGACCCGAACTCGAGACCTTCACACTTCGCCCGTCTACCATTTCCAGTGGCATAACCACTGTGCCATGGTGAGGCCCAAACTCAATTTTCAAATCAAATACTTTAAAAAAGAAATAATTATTAATTTTAAAAATCTGATAAACACTACAAATTATACATAATTTTATCACAAATTAAGATAATGAAAAGAAATTGCGCCCAAAAATTACTATACTGATTACAAAATTAACACTCGAAATATAGGGACAACTAATTCACAGTATGACTTATTTTTAATACTGTTGCGTTTTCATCAGTCTTTTTTTCCCCCCTGTTCTCGATATTTACTTCGTCTAGAGAGACAAGTAGTAAATTGTGCCTCTGTACATTTTATATTTTCCCTATATTAATTTCCATCATTATTGTCTAAATGCCAAACTCAGTTTTCAAATCGAATGTGCTTAAAAAAAAAAAAAAAAAAAAAAAAAAAAACCCTACCTTTTAAAATCAAATAAACAAGTTGTACTATGCAAAAGAACTATTTATCACAAACCAATGAAAGGGAATTGCGCACAAAAATTATTATAAAGGTTTCAAAACTGACAGTTAAAAATTTCTTTCTGAAAGAAAATATAAAATTATATAGACAACTAATTCACAGCATGACTGAATATTTATTTTTAATGCTATTGCACTTCGGGATTTTTATTTTCCGAACATGTACCATGTAAGGAAAGTATTGTAATCATGAAAAAAATTGGCTTCGAGATTTTGGTGTATTGACACGTTTTGAGGTCTTCTGAATTCATTTATGCTGTTTTTTACGAGATGTGTGTGTGTGTGTGTGTGTGAACACGATAGCTTCTAAACAGAGCATTCGATTGAGCTCAAATTGGGTATATGTGTTATAAGCCACCGTCACAAGACCGGTATTGATTTTGGTGTATATAGGACTTATAGTTTTTCTACAGGGCTAAAGATTTCTTTTACATTATGGCCTATGGGGGGAAATTCTTGAAAGTGCGCTAGCGTTTAAACGGTACATTCGATTGTGCTCTAATTGGATATATTTGTTATAAACCACCATCGTAAGACCGTTATTGATTTTGATGTTTATAGGACTTATAGCTTTTCTGCGGGGCTAGGACAAAGATTTCTTTTACATTACGGCCTACGGGGAGAAAGTCTTGAAAGTGCGCTAGCGTTTAAATGGTGCATTCGATTGAGTTTCAATTTGGTATACGTATATGTTTGAATTATTCATCGATTAAAATTTATTTAAATGATTGGTAATGATCTTAATCATAAGTGTTCGGAAAGTCGAGTGGAGTCACTCCAGATTTTTTTTTTTTTTTTTTTTTCTGTTCTGTATATTTAATTGGTGTATAGCAGGGTTGTCCAACATATGGCCCGCCGATTGTTTGAATCCTGCCCACTTACTACTTTTTGAAAATCGCAGAAACAGTCTAGCAATCCTTTTTAGTAGTATTTCAAGTGGAAAAGCAAATAGTTCCAAGGAATGCTGTGGAGAATAAACTTAAATTCTGAGAATGCTACTAAGATCAGTTTTTGATTGTTGAAGAAATTGCGAAGGGGGAGACAAACCTTTATCTGATAGAAATTTTGTAAAAGACTGCTCGAGCCTATTTACATCTGTCTCTTTTACTGTGTCTCATATTGCTGTGAGTAGCTATTTTCAAGGATGAAAACCGTGAAAACGAGATCTAGGTTTCTTTTGACCGAGGAACATCTTGTAGGAATTTTGCGTTAGCTATGTCAAGTGTACAGGCAGACATTGACTATTCGTTAAGCAAGAGTAATGCCAACCCTCACATAATTCTATGTTTGGATGTAATGAAAATAAATGCGGTAATAAAACGGGGTTTCTACAGACCTGGAAAGTCAGGGAATATCAGAGAAAGTCAGGGATTTTGGAAAAAAGTCAGGGAAATTTGAAGAAATTGAAGAAAGGTCAGGGAAATGCAAGAATATGCGGCAAAATCAAGAAAATACTTCCTGTTCGAACCTAATTGTAGAAATTGTTTTATTTTCATTTTCTTATTTAACCTTATAAATAATTTTAAAATGTGTCCTTTATGAACATATCTTCTTCAGTTGAAATATGCTTAACTTGATCCTAAATTGTTATCAAACATGGTTTTTGTTAGAATCCAGTGATGTCAAATAATATTTTTGTGTATATTGATTTTATTATTATTATTATTTGTAAAAAAAAGGGCGCAAAATATATAAAAAGTTATTAATTAAAGGATGTAAAATTAAAAATAGAAACGCAAAATTAAGGAAAGCACGCTATTTAAAAAGTCAGGGAAGAGCATGATAGACGTCAGGGAAAAGTCAGGGAAGCAAAAGCTGTGAAATCCGTAGAAACCCTGTAAAAAAATGTAAGAAATTTTAATACCCAATTTTACGAATTATTTGTAATGTGTTTATTTTGTAGAACTCGTAAGGAAGGATTTATGATCACCACTTTAACGTCTTATCCTCAACTAGCATCCTCTTAATTTTTGAACTGGATTAAAAAATTGTGTTTTCCAAAAGTAAAATACGACCCTGTGGACTATCAACTACATCATTTCATAGAACTCCGTAGACATAAAACACAGTATTTACAGTACATAAAAATATTTACATTGCATGTGCTGAGAAAAAAAATATCAAACAAAACCTTAGGAAAAAAAAAGCCGCTATTCTGGTTTAAATTCCGAAGATAACTATACTACCAATAAGTTGTAAACAAATAAGATAAATCAAGGGGTGCTGGTTTCACATCAGCTGTTTGTAATGTATAACATACAATAAATGAATTGGATTAAAAAATGAGTTTTCTAAAAGTAAAATATGACCCTTTGAACCAGTGGCGTCAATTTTCAACTTAACTATTACGCATTTTAACACAAAGTTATGTCTATAACCCCCCCCCCCCCCGAAGGAAGTCTGAATACGCCACTGCTCTGAACTATCAACTGCATCATTTCATAGAACTCCGTATTAGACACTCACATAAAGCGCAGTATTTACAGTACATAAAAATACACTTATTTACATTGCATTTGCTGAAAGAAAAAAATACCATACAATACCATACAAAAAAAAAGGCTATAGATGGTTTTAATTTCATTTCTTGTTAATTTTTTTAAAATCTTTTTTATCTTCATTATGTTTAATTGCGTCAATAATGTAAAAAGGATTTCTGAATCGAAGAGACATTTTGTAAGGTGGATCAATGAGCTCCGGGAGAATGCACACTGCTCAAAGCAAGTATTCGACAGACTTGAGAGCAGTAAAATAACAACACTTTTTACTACAAAAGGCTATGCAAAAGGAACTGAGCCAGATGATTTTACAGATACACACACAAACGAAAGTTGAAATGTGAAGAGAATGTTTCTGGAGGCACTGGGGTGGGAAGTGAGGACACCACAGGGGGTCAATTGGTCAATATACGCCCACCTCATCAATCACCGCAACTAATGGTTACCAAAGTGGGGGGATGAAATTTGCGTTGAAATCATGCATTTCATAGCATATAACGTTTACATTTAATTGAAAATAACGGAAAGTTGTCATTGAAAAAACACGAAAAAAGCATGTAAAAATAGTGAGATGGCTATACACATTATTACGCGAGTTAAAATTTTGCTAAAGAGCGGGATTTTGAAATAACGGTTCGTCAAAAATGAAAATAACGGTTTTAGAATTTGTGTTGCTTTTCAGATTGCAATAAAATCTCTTTCGGATTAATTAACCCAAATCTGATTCACGCAATAATTGCGAACAGTTCTCAAGATTTACACAAGAAAATTTCATGTAAAAATACCAAATACTTTCCGAAAAAAATGATTAGGCGTTAAGGAACTTTTCTTCATAAGAAAGCATTGGGACGTGAATCTCCGCAAATCGAGTATAGAGGCCTCTTAAGTTATTCATAAAACTAACTGTCATCAATTTAAGCTTATTTTCAGTTTTTAAAAACTAAAAAACAAAAAAATTTGAAATGATTCTGGAAGTTTTTTTAATATGTAATTTGTTTGAGTACTTTTGACAACAGGATGTTAATTATTTTTATTATTTTAAGCTGATTAAAAACATTTGATAGTTAAAATATTTAATACTTTTTTTATTCTAAAAGTATTAAAGCAAGGTTGAAGAACGAAAATTTAGTGTTTTTAAAGAGAACTTTTTAAGTATGCTACAAAAAATTAAAAATAAAGCTATGAAAAATAAATTATTTAAAATATAAACTTTATTTCACACATTTGGACAATTCTGTGAGTTAAAAAAAATATTTATTTTATACCTGCTAAAAAACTTGCATGTAGTAATTATTTTTATTTATTTTAAAGAATAGTGCTTTTTAAAAAACTTATATTCACTTTTCATGAATGAGCAAACATTAAATTAGAAGTGAAAGAGAAGAACAAATATATTTCAGTAATTTGGTTTCATATGGTGCACATTCCAACCATTGGATGCAATGCAAAATTTGCATGGATGTCATTTATTCTAGCAATCTTCTGTGTTCAGAATTCAATTTTCCCAATTTCTATAGTTATCAATTGATGGATGAGTTTTGTTTGATCCAATTTTAAATGTCTAATAGTAATAAGGGTAACTTTGAAAATCTTTACTTGGTACTCATTCAATAATTATTGTGAACAAAAGAATTTACATTCTGATTTATATTATTAAATTTTATTATTTTTATTATATGTTGAACACATCTATCCTAATCCACTTACACCGACAGTCCTTTTCTGTTTAAAAGTTTGTACCAATATAGGTAAAACATCCTACATGAATGTGATCCAGTAATTGTGGTCCAGTAGTGATAGTGTGATAAAATTGAAGAACATAAATTAGCAGCCCCTCTGCCTTCCCCTACTGCCTAACAAATCATGTTTGGCTAAAAATTTCTGAAACCTTCTTCAATAAATGTACTATTCTTATAAATAATAAACATGTAAGTTATATAATTTCGAGCAAAAAAAAAAAAAAAAAAAAAAAAATTAAGCAGAAAATTCAAAATTACTTTTATTAAAACTTCTTTTTTTTTTTAAATCAAAAACTTCTAGTTATCTACAGATTTAATTCACATATTTATGTTATGCTTAGAGCAAAATATTATCAACAAATCCTTTTTCCTATTTCGCTTACACTTACTTCTACAGGATATTTTCTCCAAAAGATCAGGGGAAAAAACTTAGACAAATTGGAAAAAATATAACTATGCATTGTAGTCAGAACACATATTACAACTCTACATGTTAAAGTTTCGGGGATCAGATAGTTTCAAACCAGTGTCTATATATGTTAGCTACCTGTACATTCTCGTGGAACTCCAAAGTGCCTTTTTTAAGAACAGGGTGCCCTTTTTGAAATTTCCCCCCTGTCGACCCTTTTTTTCTAGAGTCAACACTATTCTAATCACCTCCTCTTGTAAGTTAACCATTTTTTTATGCCTATATAGCTATACGTGAAAAATTTTAAGTGCCAATTATTTTATATGTAGACTCCTCCCCCCCTCCCCCCCCTCAAAAAAAAAAAAAAACTTTAGATACGATAAATGCAGATTTAATATGAAAAAGTATTGTATTGTTGGCTGACCTTTTTTCTAAATGTAAATGGCAATATTTGCTTAGTATATACAGGCACGTATCCAGAAAACAGTTTGGAGGGGAGGGGGGTCCAAACAGTAAAAAAGGTTGAATTTTTCACAAAAAAACTATCATTTTCATTTTAGTAAAAAAAATGAAAATTTTTATCCTGGACACCCCTAAATACGTTCTTGAGTACATATATATATATTGATATAGTGCCTCTTTATATTCTGACGTGCCCTTGAAAGCTTAAATTGCCCTTTTTTAAGGACTAGCACCCTGCCCCTTTTTCATCCTAGGATGATCTCTGAAAATTGTAACCCAAAATGAAAGCCAATGTTATTTATAGATTTGATACCATATATGGTCATAAACAAATCATGAGAACAGAAATGCTAGGCTTTACCAATGCAAAAGTGAAATAAAAAGGAAAAATAAATGAAAACGGACGATTGCTTTTAAATACGGTAGGTGCAGAAATAAAAACTTTACAGGCGAAGGGAAAAGAATTCCAAATCGAAAGTGCAAAGAATAAATTTTGAACACAGATTAAATTTAGAAATAATTAACAATTAAGTAATTGATAATTAAAAATAAGATATGTGATTATCTGCATCACAGGAGGATCAAAAGAGATGCAAATGTATAGGTGTGTAAATAGGGTTAAGCATTTTTTTTTTTTTTTTTTTTTGTAAAATTGGGCTGTACTATTGGATTTTAACATGCTTATTGATTGAATGATCTTCTCTAATCATTGATTAAATGACCTTAAGAGACGAATTCTTGATAGCTCGTGCTCCTTTCCTTCTCTCGGTTTGTGTATTAGATATCCCTCCACCCTTTTTCGATGGATTTTTACTTTTGAACTTTAAAAAGTGAAGGTGCAAGACTCCTTTACTTTCTAAAGTGAGGGGGCAGCTGCCCCTCCACGGACAAGCTGCCTATGTTATTTAACGGGGTAGTGTGAAAAAATTGAACAACGTTGAAAGTTTCCGTTTCCCAACAGATGGCACTGATTTTCTAATTAAAATGCGTTGGAAGGAGTTGTGAAGTTGATGGGCAGATCCCTTTTTTAGGTAATGCCTTAATTTATCGTCATTTGATTTGTTGAATTGTGTAGACGAGGTGTGATGGGGGGGTAAAACGAGCAGTGGAGTTGAATGCGTTTCAGTTTCAGAAGCTTTTTTACTCTAGAGTTGTTTTGTAATACTATTTTCCAATTTCAATTTTCATAGTGATATTTTACTGTGCAGTAAAGCATGCCGAAGGAAACAAATCATAATCCAGTGTGGTCCAAGCGCTCTAGAGCACAGCGCTTACGATGGCAATGTGAAAGAAATTCAATGCAAGAAACTTCTATAAGTATTGAAAGGCAAGATTTATCATTATTACTTTATTTTTGTATGTGCTTGTTTTGTAATTTAAATAGTAACATTATTTCGAAGATTAATTTTGAACAAATCCATATCATTTTAAACAATTCATAACATTTAATAATGTAAGCTAAATTTTATTAATATTGAATTCAAAAGAAAAGAAACTCGTTTTAGATTATGAAATTTATTCCCTTCAGTCTCCAGTATCTCTGTATTTTCGCAACCAGTTTTCAAAATTTCAAAATCCATCTAGTCGACCTATTTTTAGTGATTTTTTAAAACAATAATAAAATAATCTTTTTTTTTTTTTTTTCAATTTAAACATTTATGGCCTATGTTTCCATTTTTTATTCTTTTCTGTTTTTCTTTTTTTAATTTTTTAATGCTTTTTTTGTTATGTGCTATCACTTGTTCAAAGGATATTAGGATATCCATTCTATGTAAGTTTTGCTGTTTTATATTATTTATATATACACACACTGGTGCTGGCTCTGCAGGATAGTTTCATCATTATTCGCCAATCCGAGGAATTCACAAGCATAGAAACCCATACTTATGAATTCCTAGGATTGGGGTGAAACACTTCCAAATTGATGAAAACGAGTACACACAAACATGCTGTAAGTAAAGACCTTTTGTTACTTGTGTCAAAGAGCCTAATGCCTATTCTGAGGTCCCAAAAGATTAAATCACACTTAAAGATATAGAGTGCTTTCTGTGAAAATTATTTCAACTAATATTGGCAAAGCAAATAAAAAGAAGTTAATCATACCGGACCAATGGCATACTGTAAAAGACTGAGGCCACCCCCCCCTCCCCCGCAAAATTTTTTGTGGGACTCCCTTTGAACTTTTTTATACAATTACCAGTTTTTTATGCAATCTCTTGCTTTTATAATGCAAAAAGAATGAATATTATGAGTTTTACAGATTCAAAGCAAAAGTTAAAATAAATGCTAGAATCGTAAGTTTAAATTGATTTAAAATATATGCATTACTGAAGTAGTATATTTAAATATTAAAGAGAATTTTTTTTAAACAAGTTGAGAGTTTTGTTAATGGTTGAACTCAATTTTATTAGGAACTAGCATATAGCCGTTTTTCACACTAAGAGAATATATTTATTTATTTTTGTTTGAAAATATAAAACCTTTTATGAAAGTTTTAGAAGATTTTAAACATTAGTTATTTTAATTTTAATTTTTTTAAAATCCTCAAAACATTTTAAAACTTTTTATGTTATCGTGAAAATGAATAAGATGTATGTGGTATACAACTTAATAAATCTGATTTAATAAGTTAATATAGTTTTTTATAAGTTTTTGAAAAATTTATATATTTTATTTTAAGGTCTACTGAAAAAGAGCATTTAGAGAGTGTACAAGTGTTCATCTAAGTTATGTATGTTAAAAATAAAATAAAATAAAAAATAAAAATAAAAATAGTTTCAAAGAGCGGCCACCTGAAATTATAATTTTAAGATTTATTTCATATTAATAAACTCTCTATTGTTGTACTGCTTATTTTTCAGTTTTATTTTAACTTTGGTTTTTCTTGTAGGATAAATGAAGATGAAGTGGTAGATGAGACTATCATAAGGACAGAGAATGTTCCCTTAACAGCCACACCTTCATCTTTAGTACCACCTCCTATTAATAACACGCCATCAATCGACACGAGCCTCACAAATGGCATTACAACAGATTTTAAAAATGAAAGCTCTCTTAACCTTATTGAGACTTCCAATGGCTCTCTTAGAAATGCTGTGACAGAAGAAACCCACATAGATAATGAGAGCAGCGAACTCTATTACTGTGTGGAAACCTATATTTTCAAGCAAGACAAGAAGACAAAATTCCCGCAGGTCGGTATTTATGCAACTTATCCCTACTTATTGATCAAGCCAGAACCACTCAAACCACTCAAGTGGAAAACCACTCAAACAGTTGCAACTTTGGGGGCAAGTTTGTATACAAAGAGATGTCGATAAATGGCCTGGTATGTACACTGCATTATGTGTTTAGCAACCCTCTCTGTCCCAAAACAGAAAAAATCGTAACAGATGAAGACAGCGAACACCTTAATGAGCCGGCAGTTTTAGGTACACTTTCAATAGGTTCAGGATTTTCTCAAGTAGAAGAAAAATTCAGTATTATGCGTATGAAGTATATGAGCAAATATAAATTTAAGATATATGAACAAAAGACCGGGTAGAATATTAAAATATGTGCCTGGAATGCTATGCATGAAGGCATTTTAGAAGAAAAAACGGCAGCAAAAGGAAAAGGTTGCAAGAAACCAATGGCTTTTACAATATAGCGGTAGCTGTTAATGGTGGTTGGTGCAACAAAAGCTACGGAAGAGGATACAACGCTTCCACCGGTGTTGCTGTAATCGTTGGGGCAACAACAAAAAAGATCATATTTATGGGCTTAAGAAATAAACTGTGGGCTATATGCAAAAGTATCTAGAGTGGAGAAATCAAAGAAAGAGATCACACCTGCTATAAAAATTGGAGCAGTTCCTCTACCAGTGTGGAGAGCGATATTATAGTGGAAGGGATGAACTATCTGTATGAAGTTCATAAAGTACGGTGCACGAAAGTCGTTGGTGATGGAGACTCAAACACAATATTTAAAATTAAAGAAAAAGTACTTTACAATGGATCAGTTCTTAAGATAAAATGTGCAAATCATGCAGCACAAAGGTTCAGAAGAGGGCTTGAAAGAATCCAGACAACCAGGCAGATGGCCCAAAGTAGCCCAAATCCTTAAAAATATTTCAAAGAAAATATTGCTCGTTAACACAGCAAGATCAGTTATTAAACAGAATGCCATACCAATGCACATTAAGCCTGACAAAGCTACTGTTGATGACTTTGTCAATAGATTGCGGAAGTACCCCAGCACGTATTTGGCGACCATTCCATCTGTGGACCTACTTGCAAGAAAAAAATGGACAAATTGAATTTGCTAATTATTATGTTGAACTCCGAACTATTAGAAGCAATTAATTCTGAAATCAAATGAACTTTAATTTCTTGCGCCAAGACTCTTACTTTTAACACCACAAATAATATAGCTGAAAGAGATATGAGCCAGCTCTGTAAAACATATGGCGAAAAAAGAGTGGACTATTCGAGAGATGGTGGAATTATCAGGCGTGCAAACCTTGCTGTTTAGCATTCCAAACACCAGCACAGGGATGGATTGAAGAGGCACACTGACATATCGCTGGCAGTAGCCCAAAACCCCCATCAGAACCTTCACATCTAAACGAGTGAAATGCCATTTGGAAAGAAAACTTTTCACCAAATATATATATATATATATATAAACGAATTAAACGTACAAAAGTAGATGGTGATGAAAGTTATTGTGATTTCTCCCAAAAGCCAGACATGACAGAAGACATTATTTAAATCTGAAAAATAAATTTCTGGAAAGTTTAAAAGTTGATGAGGGGACAATTTCTATCTGCAAAATGACTATGCGAACGAAATAAAAGAATATCCTCAACAATGTTTAAAGGAGAGTAACAACATCTTGCTTAAATCTCATACTGCGCCTCATATAAAGGCACATTTTGAAACAGCTGCCACAAGATACCACATCCTGAATAAGTCACAGCCAGAAAGCAATACGAGAAAGAATTCGGATGTTCGGTAAAGAATGTGGTTTGTACGTTGATGTACAACATCCCTATCTCTGCTGCAGTCCAGATGGCCTAGTAGGTGATGATGGCCTACTCGAAATAAAATGCCCTTATAGTGCTCACGATGCAATGGACTTTGTGGATATCTAAAAAAAACACAGTATTGGCCTTCACTATAAAGCAAATGGTGAAGCTTTTGTGCCAACCAACCATAAATACTACTACCAAATACAAGGCCAGCTAGCAATTGTGGGACAAGAATGGTGTGACTTGTTCTTTTGGAGTCCAAGAAACAAGTTTGAACGTTGATGTACAACATCCCTATCTCTGCTGCAGTCCAGATGGCCTAGTAGGTGATGATGGCCTACTCAAAATAAAATGCCCTTATAGTGCTCACGATGCAATGGACTTTGTGGATATCTAAAAAAAACACAGTATTGGCCTTCACTATAAAGCAAATGGTGAAGCTTTTGTGCCAACCAACCATAAATACTACTACCAAATACAAGGCCAGCTAGCAATTGTGGGACAAGAATGGTGTGACTTGTTCTTTTGGAGTCCAAGAAACAAGTTTGAACGTTGATGTACAACATCCCTATCTCTGCTGCAGTCCAGATGGCCTAGTAGGTGATGATGGCCTACTCGAAATAAAATGCCCTTATAGTGCTCACGATGCAATGGACTTTGTGGATATCTAAAAAAAACACAGTATTGGCCTTCACTATAAAGCAAATGGGGGAGTTATTCGGTTAGCGGGTGTCGGCTATTTTTGGCGACTTTTTTTTCTCGCCAACACCCGCTACTTGGCGCTTTTTTTTTTTGTCGCCAAATTTTTCACGTATGAAACACCATTTTAGAATACGATAAAATAATACAACATGTTGAGCACTGTCAGGAAATACAAATTACTTTAACACATTAAAATTCCACAGATATTCCACTTAAAAAAAAACAATAAAACAAAATACACCATCCATACTTAACACTAAAAATTGTCAGCAAATTCAGTAACAGGCAATTAAAAATGAGCAAACAGTAAACCACTTTTAACTAAAAAAATTTCAGAATATTAAGCAATCTAGTTCTACAGCTATGTAAACTATGCAACCAGTGGACCGTTTTTAACTAAAAAAACCTCAGTGGATTCAGCAACCTAGTTGTACAGCTATGTAAACTATGCAACCAGTGGACCGTTTTTAACTAAAAAAACCTCATTGGATTCAGAAACCTAGTTGTACAGCTATGTAAACTCGGCAACCAGTGGTCCGTTTTTAACTAAAAAAACCTCAGTGGATTCACCAACCTAGTTGTACAGCTATGTAAACTAGGCAACCAGTGGTCCGTTTTTAACTAAAAAAACCTCAGTGGATTCAGCAACCTAGTTGTACAGCTATGTAAACTGGGCAAACACTGGCCCGTTTTCAACTCAAAACAACATCGGTGCATTAAATAACCTAGTTATACACCTCATATAAAGTCACTATATGAAAACATAACAACATCAAATATCCATTTACAATTCACATTGAAAACCTTAAGCAATTGCAAAAATTCTTTAAAAAAAAAACACTTACCTTTATTTTAAGAAACTCTTCAAAAATATCCATAACACATCAGCTAATAACATAACACCAAAACACTTCCTTTAATTTAACATTATAATCACGCCCTCCTTCAAATAAACACACACTTCCTTTTTAAACAACAACATAATATTCACTACACTTCAAATAACACAACACATTTCATGAACCCACCGAGCGTTTTTTCATCAAAATACAGCATCATCCAACACCTCAACTCAATCTACACAGGTTACAACAGACATCTGACTCTAACGCTAAAGTAAACAAACTTTCGACCAAACTCCAAGTTTGGCGACTCATCACTGCTTGGCGACGACACCCGGTAACCGAAGAATCCCCGCAAATGGTGAAGCTTTTGTGCCAACCAACCATAAATACTACTACCAAATACAAGGCCAGCTAGCAATTGTGGGACAAGAATGGTGTGACTTGTTCTTTTGGAGTCCAAGAAACAAGTTTGAACGTTGATGTACAACATCCCTATCTCTGCTGCAGTCCAGATGGCCTAGTAGGTGATGATGGCCTACTCGAAATAAAATGCCCTTATAGTGCTCACGATGCAATGGACTTTGTGGATATCTAAAAAAAACACAGTATTGGCCTTCACTATAAAGCAAATGGTGAAGCTTTTGTGCCAACCAACCATAAATACTACTACCAAATACAAGGCCAGCTAGCAATTGTGGGACAAGAATGGTGTGACTTGTTCTTTTGGAGTCCAAGAAACAAGTTTGAAAAATTAAGAATCTATAGAAATCAAGATTTCTGGGCAAAAATTTCCCCCAAATCAAAAGCTTTCTATATGGACTGTGCTCTACCCGAACTTGTGTATCCTAGGGCAATTAGAAATCTACCACTAGGCGAACTGTATTTAAAAACATAACTTCGGCTCTACTTAAGTAATGCAAAATGCACAAATTTAAATTTAATATCAAAATGATTGGTTTCATTATTTCTTTACTTTATAATATTTGTTTCATAATATAATATTTTACTGGATTTTCAAAGAACATTTATTGTACATATTCTTTTAACAGATGAGTTCTTTCTTTTAAAATTATATATACATAGTTTCTATTTTATAAATTAATGATTTATAAGGTATCACTTAAAAGAATTTTAAGTGATACCAGATTAAGAGAACTCCAAAGAATGATTAAGAGAACTCCAAACGACTTTAGACCAGGTTGAGAGAGCTGTGCTGTGCCAATGAAAATGTTTTTGTTTCCAAGTATGAATTTATATTTAAGAAATTTAATGGCCTGTCAATGAATATCATTTTATGTAAATATTTTCCTTATTTAATGTGCCATATGTTTTAAAGTTATTTCTCAGCATCAATACCAGGTTGAGAGATCTGTGCTGTGTCAATGCAACCTTTATGTTACATAACTTAATGATTTAAGTGGATTTCCTTAAAATAGTTTAAATGCTAATAATTGGATTCAAAATACTATAAAAATGTGTATGTATTGTTACTATCATGTGTGAAATTTGTGATAATTTTCTATCTTCTTTTCTATGCTGTCTCCATGAGGCGTCTTACTTTTTTTTTTCAATTATTTGTTTGCAACAGTGATTTTTTTTCAATTATTTGTTTGTAGCAGTGATTTAATATTTAAGAAAGTCAATGATTTGCCCAAAAAACATTGTTTATGGTAGATATTTTCTTTCTTTATGTTTTAAAATTGTTTCTCGGTGCCAAATAGCAGGTTGAGAGAGCTGTGTTGTGTCAATGCAATCTTTATGTTTCATAGCTTAATGATTTAAGTGGTTTTCTTTAAAATAGTTTAAATCTCAATAATTGGATTCAAAATATTATGGAAATGTGTATGTTTCGTTATTATTGTGTGCCAAATTTGTGATAATTTTCTTAACAGAGAAAACAGCATATTTCATTGTTTCGTAGCAGCTCAATGCTTTTTATTGTGCTGTTTCAATGAGTATGCAGTAATTTTTTCCAGCAATGCTTTTTATTCCGAAGAGTGATTTTACTCTCAAGGATTTAATGAATTTCGATGAAAATCAGTTATTTGACATTTTATTTATTGAATAAATGCCATGTTCTAAAATTCTTTGTCGTGCCAAATAGCAGGTTGAAAGGTGTGCTGTGTCAATGAATTTTTTTGTTATACAATTTAATGACGAAGTTGTTTTTCTTAAAAGAATCTTAATCCATTGATTATAGATTCAAAAACTTATTAAAAAAAAACATGCATTATTGAAGTGCATATCGAACATGTACTCTATAAGTTTTTATTTGTAATTTTTTAAAACAGCTCAGCGAGTTTTATTTTTTAATTTTTTGTTTTCCACAGAAAGCAATGTGTCTCGTTTTGAATGCTATCATAATTAATTTACTGTACTTTTTTTTTTTCAATTTGTGTTTTCCAAGAGTGAGGTTATAATCCAGAAATTTAATGCATTGTCAATGAATAGCCTTTTTTGGTACACACTTCCATTATTTATTTACATACTTACATATATATTTAATAAACACCATATTTTAGATTATTTTCAGTGCCAAATATGCAGTTAAGAGAATTATGCTATATGTATATGCTCTATTTTATGAATTAATGGTTTAGCAGGTTTTCCTTAAAAGTGTTTAATTTAAAATCATTGATGTGAAAGGGTATAAAAAAGGTGCATGAAACACGGTCTTATATTGAGTAAAAGTTATGATTTGGAACTTTTTGAAACAGCTCAGTGAATATTTTCTTTTTTAAAGTAACTTGTTCTTTTTTGTGTCATTGTTTTGTACGCTTCTTCAATGAGTGTGCTGTACTTCTTTATTGCTTTTTTTTCTCCCAGGAGTCATTTTATAATCAAGAAATTTAGTGTCAAATATTATCGTTTAATGAAGATATTTTTATTTTATTGGATAACTATCATGTTTCAATACATTACATTTAAAAAACTTCCCCATTTTTAACTTATTTTTCAATGTGAAATATCAGCTTGAGAAAATTGTTGTGTGTGTACATCGTTTCTGCTTCATAATTTAATGATTTAAAAGGTTTTTCTTGGGAGAATTTAAATCCAAATGATTACAGTTGGGAAATTATAAATTATATGTGAGTATCAGGACTACATGTAAAAATTATGATGTGTGCTTTTTCAAAATAACTTTGTTCAATATTTTCTTTTTTATTTTCTGTGGTTACCAAAAAAGGAGCTGTTTTTTTCTTTCTTTCTTTTTCTTTTGTGTGCACGTGTGTGTGTTGTCTACATGAGTTTTCTGTACATATTTTTAAAATGATTGAATTAAAAAAAAGAGAAATAAGGTGACTTTATCTTTTATGAAAAAATTAAATTTGAATGTTTTCAAAATGAAGTCACACTTTCTCTTAGTTGTTGCTAAAAAATGTAGTGCAAGAATCGCAATGGATCATCAAAGAATATCACTTAAATAACAGACCTTCCCAAAGAGTGCCCCTTTTCAAAGGTTATTTTTTATATCATGTCTCTGAATGGGAAAGATGTGCAATCTTAAATAATTTCATTTTTTAAAGTGATATTAAAAAAAATAATTTCAGGTTAAAGGTTGCGCTTAAAAAAAAATCTAATAATAATGTGTGTCTTTGAAAAGTTTTGAACTTCATCAAATCAAAGTATGTCAGTAATATACATACTCACACACACACACACATATATATATAATTATACTTTTACTACTATAATTTAAAATTATACTTTACAGAGAAATAAAATTGTCTCCAATGTATGGTGATTTTCTACAATACCGTATTTGGTTGATGTACTTTTGTCTTGTATTTTCCGGGAATTTGTGGTTTGATAATCAAATATTGTCCTGGATTGTCAAATTATATATCTCAATAAATGTATTTTCTATAATTTTTAGGTTATATTTTATAACATGTCTCTGGACAAGAAAGATGTGTAATCTGTGCCTGATTCATTCATAGTGGTGTTATTTAAAAATTCTTTAATTAAAAATGATTATGTATTAAAAAATCACAAGGGGTGTGTATACTGTGAATTTTTTGGTGTGTAAAAATTTTTTCTGGTGTAAAAAATTTGAACTGTACTGTGTAAAAAAAATATCAGCCACTTTTTTTTTCTGTTATAATTATGTTTTTAAATTTCTGTCTTTTCTGAAAGACGGAAATACAGTCTATTAGCTTTATGTTATCATTTATATCACTGCAGTGTTTATCGTTATTCGAAATGCATTTATTTAAAATGTGCGGTTTGAAAATAAAGATTTTTAATGAATCTCCAAACGGTATTATTTATTTTTTATTTACTTAGGATCGTTTTATACCTTCATGGTTTAAGTTTTCTTTATGAAACTTTTTTTTAATTATTATTATTATTATTTTTTTTTTTTGGAGGATATTGAACGGAAATGAAATTAGTGTTAGCTGAATAACTGTGTGCCTCACGACTTTTGTGTGGTGTAAAAATTTAGTATCGCACTGAAATGTGTACTAAGGAGCTCCTGTTAGACTAGTCAGGAGGTTTATCTTTATTTTATATGCTTGCTTTATACCAGGTCATAATTGTACCTTGAATCTCCAGAAGACATCTTTCATTGTGTTACTGCCCTAATTTCTTTTTCTTTCGATTAAAAAAAAAAATAAAAGAAAACTTGTTTGTACTTTTGTCTTATGTATCAGATGTTTTCTTTGTATTGTACTTTAGACCACCGTGTTTACAGCTTTTTTAAAAATTAATTATTGTAATTTGAAAAAATTGCTCTTTTAGTTAAGTTTTGTTTTTTTCTCTTGCGTTGTAGAATTTCTGTCTGTATCCTATAATAAAGTGTAATTCAAAACATTCTTAAGTTTCTGTTTGTTCTTTAACAGTGTTAAGGCTGTTTCACTTGAATATTATTCAACTTTTAAATAGTTCCATAAAAAATTTAATTGAGCTAGAGACTCTGAGAATTTTAGAATTTCTCTCTACAAGTTGCACTGTGAACTGACACTAAGAATGAACGCATGTGAGTTTTGAAATTTTCAGGGAAAGAATAGTTGAACATACGAAATTTCAAGATATTTCCAAAAACAGGTAAATCCTCGGCTCATTTTTGAAGGGAATTTTTGTGCTTGAAATTTTTTTCTCAATGTTGCAAGAAACATACAATTTTCCTGTTAGTATTAATCCATATGTGCATAGGGTGAAGATACATTATTATTTTTTTCATGTGTTTAACATAATCGGTTTGCTTTTAAAGCTGTCCAAAAGTCCTCTGACAATGATCGCTTTTCAGGTAGAACACTCTTCATGGAACGCACAATAAATGTTAGTTGCATAATAGTTTTTAGGAGAATGTTCTTATGAACAATATTTGACAGTATTTGTGAACTCTACCCACACCAAATATCTATGCAAATCATGTGACCATGCCCTTTTATAGACATGTCCAATTTGTGCGCAATCGATTGCACGGTTTAGAAGCTAACACTCTTTCAAGAATTTCCACCCATTGGCCATAATGTAAAAAAAATGTTTTTCACAGCCATGTAAAAAAACTATAAATCCTATACCCTCCAAAATCAATACCAGTCTTGCGACAGTGATGTATAATATACATACCAAGTTTTAGCTCAACTGAATGCACCATTCAAATGCTAGTGCACTTTCAAGAATTTCCACCCATAGGCCATAATGTAAAAGAAATCTTTGTCAAAGCCTTGTAAAAAAACTAAGTCCTATATACACCAAAATCAATAATGGTCATTCGATGGTGACCTATAAAACGTACCAAGTTTGAGCTCAATCAAACACACTGTTTAGGAGCTATCAAGTTGACTCACATACCCACAAACACACATACAGTAAAAATACCTTATAACATAACTACCGTATTTACTAATGTAATAGTCGCAACCCTGTTTTGATGCAGAAAACATAAGCTTTAGAGCTACTATATTATGTAGTAGATTTTCCCTGTATAATAGTGACACCTAGACTTTCACCATAAAAAATTAGCAAAAATAGTGTGATTTTTATGCTAGTAAACATGGTGGTAACTTACTGAATGTTTCCAGATTATGTGATGTTTATTAAACAGTTTACTTCATCAGTTGCACAAAAAATAAGGCATTTTTCTTATGATAATACTTATGATATGCATAAAATTCGCCAATAATCTTTGAGAAAGTTTTGACAAAAAATTCTCGCAACATAATACACAACTCATAATAAATCACTTTACGCAATGCATTAGTAGAAATGTAGTTCTGGGAAGAGTGCGTATGTTAATTTTCTATTTCCTAGATGAAGGTCAAGTACGTGACTGCGAATTTTATGCGGGAAAAATATTTTGAATTTTTTTTTTTTTCAAAGCGGGGGTGCGACTATTAAGCGAATAAACAGAGTAATTAAAAAATACAACTATAATTATACAAGGGTAAAGCATAAATCAATTCAAATTAGGAAGCTGCAGGGCTGTGGGGAGGGGGTGGGGTCTGAAGAAGGTGCTTTTTAATTGATTCCGAAAATATTAAAATCGTGAAAGAAATTTATACATTTTACAAGTAGAAATAATCACTGTTATATACTGAATCTTCCTACATTCACTACTTGTTTTAAATAAGCACTGCATTTTAGACTTGTAAAACTGAACTGCAATTAGCTATAAATGTGTAAATAATAGAGAATATATTATACAGGGACGTATTGTCAGCTGTATAGACAGGGTAACTGACGCGTGTTGCCCAGTGCAGTTTTTCCAGTTTGCCTCCCCCCCTCCCAAATGGGGAATCCAGAAATGTTTCACGGAGGGGTAGGAGGGAAGATATGTATGACAAAGCATTTTTATCACAGATGGGTCATTATTTCGCCCCTCTTCATGATAAAACTTGAATCCATGTGTTTGCTCTCATTTTCAGAAATCAACGGATATGACTCCCATTTTTTAAAACCGTGTCGCTACCCAGACTGGGTCCTTGAAAATGATAATGAAATGATTTTTCATAAAATTTAGATATTAAATAGAATATTTCAGAGCAACATTTGAAATTGGAGGCCCTGGGCAGAGTTCTGATTTACCTGTGCGATAATAAGACCCTGCTTGTATTCCATTCGGTACAGTACACTGTATTTTGTTACAAATTTGATGAAAGATGCATTTAAATATTATAAAAATAAAATAATTGGTTCAAATAAACCATTTTCAGGGATGTCTTTGAAATTCAAACTTTAGAAATGTGATAAAATTCTGTAGAATAACTGGATTAACAGAGTTCATATGTTGTCAAAAAATATAACTTGATTTTTCAGTTTATTTTGTAAATTTTAAAATAGGAAATCTCTAAGAAGCGTGCACAGCAAATACATGAATTTTTATTTGCTAAAAATGTCAGAGAGTAGTGAACACCAAAGCTAACAATTGTCCAATAAGAATTCATTATAAGAGGCTGGGACATTTGAATCTGGTAAAACTGAAAGCGTTCAACATCAATAGTGCTGCCATCTACTAGGGAGAATAGAGACTAATGACAATAGGAAAATTTAGGAACTCTAATTTAAAAAAAAAATTATGTATTATTTAAAATATTTCTTTCCTTATCATCTTTTTTTAAATGAAAGCCAATTAACCGATAATGTTTTAGATTGTGATATAAAAATGATTAAATTAAAAACTGCAAGGTTTGGCTGCTTATCGCTAAAAACTTATGCCAACATGCAAAACGATGGATTGTATTGAAAACAATACTTTAAGAAGTTAAAATAAAAAAAATGCATTCGTAGTAGATTCCAGAGCAAAAAATCTATTAATGAAATATCTTATTTTGTGATTGCAGTACTGTAAGATGGTTCATAGAAAATAGAAAATTATCCTAATTTGTCAAGATATCCAGAGGCTGATTTAGTTCAGTCTCTAATTCTGTTGCCGAAGAATTGCATAATAATAATTCAAATTTTACTCAGATTCTATATTTGTGTTTTAGGCTTCTGCTGTCCAGTCTCAACTTCAAGTCTGGAATGTCACTTCAAAAGAAATATCACATAGATTCGAAAATGACAACCTTATTGATTTTATTAAAGTAAGTAGTAGTAACTTAATTTTATATTATTGCTGTGTAACCTTTAAAAAAAGTTTTGAGTACTATACTGGATCTTTCAAACTGTTTTATTTGTGAGGTACTTTTTAAACATTGACTTTAGCACTATACTTTTAATTATATTAATTTCTTTTGTGACTTTTCAGTTATTTTATAAAATGTAGCTTCTCACAGTTTTAGCACCTTAAAAGATCATAATCATTTGTTCTTTTGGCATTGAAGAAGACTAATTTTGACATAAAAAGTGTACTGGGTTCCCAGGTGCTTGAAATGATTAAAAATTGCAAAATTTTTCAATTCCAAGTATTGTACAGATAAAAGTCTAATTTTATTTAATGTAGATGTACTAATTGCAAGTTATGGGTTTCATAAAACAGGGAAGCGTTACCTGTTGATAGTTTTGAAAATTCATAATTTATAGCATGAAGAGTTAAAAAAACATAATACAGTATCACCTTTGAATATTTTTGTTAGTACGTTTTCTCTTTGTTTCTAAAAAAATATTACAAGTTATTATTTATTTATATTTTAAGGTTATGGTTGGTGGTTTACTATTTCTTTAAAAATTGAAATTAGTAATATTTTCCCCCCTATTTCTCTTTATTCTGTTATATTAGCCTTGTTAAATTTATGCATTATGATAAATTATTCTTATAAAATTATTTGTTGTCAGTTTTATTTTTCTGATTTAATATTTTACTTATGCTGTATTATAAAATATAAAGGTCATTCCCTCTAATCCGCACAGGCTGGGACTAAGGGTTGTGTGGATTATAGAATTTTGTGGATTATAGGTCATTTGGTTAATACGGGAAAAATGTGTACTTTTCTAAAAAATATTGGCAACAGTACCCATTTAATTAGACAGAACTGAAACCAGACTGGTTGTAATAGTTATTTTGTAATTATATATGAAAAATAATATAAAACAATTTTTTTTTCAATTTAAAAAACTGTATGTTTTAGTTATTTAATAACATTTGAAATTGCACTTGACAATTCTGTCTAGCAGCTTATTAATAGGTATTCTTTTGTGCTTGGAGACACTAGTTTATATATTTGTGTATTATTAAAAGTATTTATTTGTATTTACTAGTTTGTTTTGCCCCAAACAGATATTTCTCTAGAGTAATGCAAAATTATACTGAATGAAAATCTAATCCCATGCCTTTCCATGTATCAGCACAAATAATGAATTTCCACAAATGATTATTATAGTTATTAATATAAATAGGCTAATATTTCAATGGACCTCTTTTTCTGGTCTTTTTAAGTTCATGAAAGTGAAAGTTTCATCAGTCTTTCAGTCTGTGTAGAAAAATTGAAATGTAAAATTACTTATTTACATGTAAAATGTATGGAGGATTATAGGCATTTGCAGATTATAGGGTTGCATATTAAAAGGAGTGCGCTGTATTAATGCTAAGTTTGGCATCACTTGCTTTATTTTACATTTTATCTTTCACCATTAGGGGTAGTACCCATTTGTGGAGAATTAGTGCAAAAAAAATCTTCCTCAAATTAGATCTCCCTCAAATTTTTTAAAAATGGATTACAGTATAAAACCAGATTGTTGCTCTCTCTCTCTCTCTCTCTCTCTCTCTCTCTTTTTTTTTTTTTTTAAAGTGATCAGTAAAACTTTCTAGATGGTTTGTCTGTCAAAAATTTTGACATATGTATATATACAGTGGACTCCCAGAAATCCGCACAGTATAGAGGAAGGGTTTCTGCGGATTTCGGGATTTTGTGGATTTCAGGAGATAAATTTAGAACTGATTATTTTGCCCATAAAAATCTAAATTTCATTAAATAATATTTATTTTAGAATAAGTAAACTAAAAATTTGAAAAATATGATCCGACAGATGAAATTTTCACCTAAATTATTTATTTGCAAACATTTGTATTAAAGTTTAAAAAAAAAAAATCAGAGCTTTTTTTCAGCATTGTACAACACCCTAACTTGCAGGTCAGTAGTATGTTTCTCTTGTGCTAGGAATTTTAATTATTTCTCTCCCAATTCTAAACCCTCATCAAAGAGAATTTTATCAGTTTCTGCATCAGAATCTGAGTCGGAATCTTCATCATTTGCTGAACCTTAACCCTCTGAGGCACAACCCTTTCCCAATGCTGAAAAAAGGGCAGCTGTTTGCCTTCGTTCGGCTTAACTACCAGCAAGATGGCAGACGATCGAAACGTTCATCACGTGCCACAGATTTAGAGACCCTTTTTTGATGTAGCTGGCTGTGCGGCACAGCCAGCTACATCAAATAGGGTCTCTAGATCTGTGGCACGTGATGAACGTTTCGATCGTCCGCCATCTTGCTGGTAGTTAAGTCGAGCGATGACAAACGGCTGCCCTTTTTTCCGCATTGGGCAATCTATCCAGCTGTTCTCGCATTCTTCCATTTTTCAGCAGATGTCAGTGCTGTTAAAAATAATCGTGACAATTTTTTTTACAGGAAATGACGTGCTAAAAAAGGAAAGGATTCTCGTGGAGCTATGTCACCCGCAAATATTTTTATAGAAATCAAATCTATTCTTCGTTTGGTGTTCCCAGAGCGGGAACACTGCGTGTTAAAGGGTTAAACGGTGTTTACCTTCTAAACACCAGATGATTTCTTTGTCTGTCATTTGACAGGCTCATACCCATTGAGGATTCAATCTACAGGGTTCTTCATACAGTGATTCACCCTTGAATTTTTTCTTGGCATGCAGAAGTAACTCTCTTGTCCTGTCCTTCACAGAATTTCTACTGAATCCAGACCACTCATACTCATCATATTCAGTCTCCATGAATAGAGATGGCCATAAATTGCGCCACACATTAACTACCCTGTCACCAAAATTTCCACCAGTTATATAAAAAAAAAAAGATACAGAAAATCAATAATTTGCTAGCCTAAAAATAATTCACCATGGCAACGAATAACCCTACATTTACTGTTAAAGGAAGTGGGCTGATAAGGGCCATTTTTTGCCCATCAGACAATTGATGTGCATTATATATTTAACCCGTCAGCACACGCGTCTACTTTTGTAGCTTAAGCACTCGTGTGGGGTAAATATTACTCCATTTTGTCTCCTGCTATATTTTTGACTAAAAACGTTTGAAAAACAAATTTGTGGATTTATAATGTAAAATACATCAGTTCTACTACGTATTCGGTGGTAAATCTCGCTTTTCATATTTATTTAGATATTTTCTATCAGTTTCTGTAAAGATCCTACTTTTTGAGAAAAAAATTCCGCACTGTATAATTTATACCTAAAAACACTAATTATTTCGTTAATATAATATAAATTCACTTAATTACATTTCATAAATACATGCCAGTAGTGTTTACGCTACTTTTTCATTAAAATTATTAGAATAAATTTTTAAATGTTATACATACATGCATGCATATATATTATATATAACTATTATCACATTAATACTTGGCATCATCAAAATATTAATTAAAAATGTCTCTTACCTTGTTTTAAAATGTAGGTTTAATAATTAATCGATTTTATTGCTGTCACATTCTTCACATTTCATTATTACATGATTTTTACATAATAAACGGTTACAGTTACAACATGACAAAGAAGTTTTCCTGTCTTCTTTTCGTAGGCAAATATCGCATCGTCCTTGTGCTCTTTTGAGAAATTTATTTCTTTTCTCATCTTCTGGAATACCAGATAACCTTTTTATTCCATGACGAAGTTCTGTAGGAAGTGTTGGAATATTTGACCGAGCCGTAAGGTGTTCCTTTACCAGTTCCATAGAAAGCTCTTTCAGAAAGCTGCGTCGGTTGATCTTTTTCTGGGCTTTATTATTTGAGCAGTACACAATGTAAGCATTTATACCAGTTACATTCATCATTCCAAAAAAAAGTGTCAAAGGCCAACGTTTACATTTGCGAGAAACTGAGTATGTACTACATAGCTCATCCACCGTATCAACTCCAACTTTCGTTGAATTATAGAAGGTGATAATTTCTGGTTTCTGTTTCTCTGACAGTGAATTAATTTTATCACCGCAATGCATAGAAGACATAACCAGTACAGATTTTCCTTTTTTGGGAACATATGATGTCAAAGTGATTTTCTCCTTGCTAAATCCAAAAAGAGAAGAATTCACTTGTTTAGATTTGTTTGGTAAAAATTCATTTGGTATTTCTCGTTTATTTTTTCGTAATGTTCCAACGCTTGTAAGATTATGTATCTGCAGTAGTTCGCAAGATAATGGGAAGCTCATAAACCAATTATCCATCGTGATATTTCGTCCGGTTCCACTAATGGGTGCAGCCAATCTTTTTACTACATCATGAGCCGAATTTGATTGCCTGAATGGTCCAGTAGGTTGTGTACCTGCGTATATTTCCATATTATATGTATAAAACGTCAAGGAATCCTAAAAGGCAAATATCTTTATTCCATATTTTGCAGGCTTATTTTTGATATATTGCCTAAATAAACATCTTCCCTGAAACGGTTCGAGTTTTTCATCAATTGTGCAACATTCTGAAACACTATAAAGTTTTTAAAAATTTTCAACAATTCATTCAAATACGTCTCTAATTGGCGCAAGTCGGTCAAATTGTTTTCTCTGAACTCTTGTGCTAAGGTCATCAAATCTCAGACATCGTAAAAGGAAGTGGAAACGCTTCATTGACATTGTAGCTGAAAAAATGCGTATGCCGTAATCAGATGACCACAAATCCTTAGTATTCAGATGAGCTGCTCTCAACATTCCTGAATAATATAATAAACCAAATAGAGCTTTCACTTCAGCTATATTTGTGTCATTTGCATCCCTATCCCTTTTGAATTTTCCTTTTATAGATGAAATGTAGCAATTAGTTGATTTTACTAATATATCCATAATTTCATCGTCAAAAATAGCCATCAAGCAATTCATTGGCCTCTTTAAGTTTGAGTACTGTTGCTTTACACCGGGCTTTTGGGTAAGAATATTCCAGGATCTTGTGCAAGCAGTTTTCGTTGGTGGGATCTTCTTCCATTTCGTTCCATCTTTCCCAATAAAAAATTCCGCATCATGCTCACTTTCTGAAATGTGATCAATTTCCGATTCCCCGGAATCATCAATTTCACTATCAGTTTCTACTGAAGCTAGAAGATCACGAAGTCTCTGCTGCTCTCGTTCATAAGCGGACGTCATCTCTACTCGTACTGTGTTATCGAAATGAAACGTTGCTAGTCGCGCTGGAGTATTTAATCCCAAAGTGGAATTTACTCCCCTCCCAGACAACAAAGAAACAGCATTCCTTCACCCACCCCAACTAGACCTTGACCTTGAAAGGTACAAGACTGGGCAGAATTGTTTTCAAAATATTTCTCGCATTTTATGAAGAAAAAATGTTCCTGGGGTGAGATTTACTCCAGTGCGAGTGCTTATGGGTTAAGAAGAGTATACTACATAACAAAGAAGAAAACCCCCGAGGGGGCTGGACTTTACCTGTTGGTCTCTAATTTTGAACCAATTCCAGTTGAGGGACCAACCATGTGAAATTGGCACCCCCTCGAGATATTGTTTGAACATATAGGACATTTTAGGTATGACAGATTTTACATGCACCAGCTCCCATTAGCATACATGGTCCTACAGTAGTCCAGCTGTGAGAGGTGTCAGTTCTAATGCACATATAGCTCCTGAACATCATTCTGAAAATGTGCCCAGGTTCAATAATTTTAATAGAAATAAACAAACAAGATTTCTACTTACCCCTATAACTTCTTTAATAGCTAATAATAATATAGTTGATTCTCTTCATACTGTTAGTGAACTCTTTCACTTTTCTTTTCTTTTTCTTTCTTTCTTTTTTTTTTTATAAACTAACTCCCCACACAAACTTTTATTCATACCCCCTTTTCTCTCACCTTGTCTCCATAACAACCAAGATTTCTGTTGCTACAAATTTTGGAAGACGGCAAATTAATTTGGTTATCTCTAGATTTCACATCCTCCCCCAAATTGGTTTTGTGATAACAAATCATTTATAGTGCATTATACAGTTCTCACCTTAATAACATAATAAAAAATTCAAAACAACATAAGCACAAGAATATTTGCAATGGCAGTGACAATGGCAACAACAAAAAAATATTTCACGAAAGTCTGAAGTTTAATGTTTCTGTTTTGTGGACAAACTCAGTCTTTGCATGGGTGTTATTCGTGAACCAAATTTTGAGAATTTGGCAGGAATGGCATAAACAGTGGGGTCCTCTTCGGTCCAACAATTCTTCAGATAAGTATGATTCTATAAGCGGAAAAAGCCATTGGGAATTATTTTCAGGATTAACTCCCATGGTTTCCAGTGCTCTTAAATGAGCTTCTAACTTTTCAACTAATTTACTAAGACGCAACTTTTCTCTTGACTTCCTACATTTTGTATCACTAATTTCAATAATTCCCTTGCGTTAACTTAAGTAATTCCACATTGCCAAATCTTTTTTTTTTAATGTTAAAATTACTTTTTCATAGTTTTTGTTAGTAACTAGATAGCTATCAACAAATTCCATGGCGCGACTACCTGGGAGTATGCACTGTGGCAAATAATGAGAATTTTCACATTCATTTAACTCTTTGTTTTCGTGGATTTCTTTAAATTGTGACCAATAGGGCAAATAGTTTAAAAGATCACCATCGAATTTCCTTAACACAATTTTTGGTAGTTTCGGATTCTTTCCTTTATTGCCTCTGCAAGACGATTCTGATTTAACTAGGCCTAACAAATTATTAACAACTAGTCTCTGATTCACTAATCTCCGAACTGTAACAAAAGTATCTGATATTCTTCATGTTTCTCGGATTTGGCATCTAATGCACTTTGGCTTGTTTTTTCATCTCTAATAGAAGATTCAAAATTTCCTCATTGAATTCATTTAAGTCGCTATTTATTTTAGCCAGTTTTTCCCATTTATCCTTTAGAATTCCGAAATCAGCTTTATCCTTTTCAATTTCTTCCTTAAGAATATTTACATTTTTTGCAAATGGCACTCTTAATAGACTACGTCTTTTAATGGCTTTATCCATTTTCTGTACTAAATATTATTTTGTATGAACAATTTATATAAATAATGTTCAAATATACAACAAGGTATCCTGGCTGGCTAACCAATTGTCAGTTCTAATGCACATATAGCTCCCGAACACCGTTCTGAAAATGTGCCCAGGTTCAATAATTTTAACAGAAATAAACAAACAAGATTTCTTATGGGGTACTTACCCCTATAACTTCTTTAGTAGCTAATAATAATATAGTTGATTCTTCATACTGTTAGCAAACTCTTAGATTTTTTTTTTTTTTTTTTTAACTAACTCCCCACACAAACTTTTATTCATACCCCCTTTTTTCTTACCTCGTCTCCATAACAACCAAGCCATCAATTTTGGATGACGGCAAGTTAATTTGCTACTCTCTAGATTTCACAAGAGGAGTTCACCCTCCCAAGCACTGGCCAAGCTGGATTCTGCTTCACTTTCCGTGTGTTACGGGAATGGAGTTTAGTGACTGGACCACTGCGGGACAGTGTTTTTGTTAGTAAATTAAAATATGCTTATAAAATGTTGTTCTCTATATCAGGTTATTTATTAGGATATTTTGAAGTGAACAAAAATAATCAGCTTGACTTAATTATGATGTTGAAGTAAAAAGAAATTCTCATAATGAAACTTACAAATATTTCCCCTTGTATTAACCATCAAATCTGATCAACAATATCTGTAGTCTGAAGGTTACGGACAAATTTAAATACAAAGTACTTATAAAAATACTTTTATGTTTTCACTTTTGGATGATATTATTTGTCAAATAAAGAACAGATTCCTTGTCATCAGCAGAAGCACAATTCAAGATTTGAAACCCACTGTAGATGAAAAATTGAGATAAGTCAATTGTCTTGTGCAATTTCAACTTTCAAGGAGAGCAATAATATCTGTCAAAGTGTTTATTATTGAAATACCATTTACATTTATATAACTATTGTAAAAAGTAAATGCTTCTTTTTGTTTTGTTTTTCTGTTTTAGTGGTCACCAGATTCTGATTTGATATGTTGTGGTACTTTAAAAGAATGTATTCAGGTGAGTGCTTTGTACGTGAGTTTCCAATATCAAAATGTATTTTATATAATTGGATAAATAATTGCTTAAATTACACTACACGACATTGAAGATGCCACACCAAGATGGAGTGGCTAGAAAATCATGCAAATTGCAGGGTAAATGCACCTTACCAAGCCATGCAAATGATGAGGAATGTGCAGCTCTTCAGCTAACGTTGAGTAAGATATAAGGGAAAGAATCTGCAGAGTGGGCAATTTTCGTATTGTTATTTCTGCTTGGGAAATGATTTTAGAAATTTTGTTCTCCTCTCAGAGGATGCATGTAATAGCAGAGAATGCCAGGCTGCTGTCGATGGATTCAGTTCCAGCAGACAGACGATTTTACAAGGGGCATGGTGATCGGACTGAGGAGAGCAGTTTAGTCATACGGAAAATCTCAGCTAGCACAGACTTAAATGTGCCCACTGTGTTTGAAGATGTTTAGAAGAAGGAAAGTGGCACATTTGAGGGGTGCGAGTGCAGCCATAATGACATCAGCACGCATGAATTGGCACAGCCACCAACTAGCAGCAGCTGCACAAGCCACTTCTACCTTCATTCTGCAGCATGTTCAAGACGCCCTGGACGTTCCCATATCGACCAGAACCATTTCCTGTGGATTGGTTGCTAGTGGCCTGCACTATGGCGTCCATTAAGAAGGCTGCTATCGGTCCCACAGCATAGACGCCCATGTCTACAATGGTGCCGTGCTAGAGTGATGTGGATGACGGAATTGCACAGGGTAGTATTCTTAGATGAGTCATGCTTCTCCAGTGATAGTCACAAAAATATGTCTTTTTGACCAATTTTATAATCTTTAAAATATAAAACAGAAATAAACCATTTTTAAAAATCAAAATTTATATATTTTAAAATTGCAAATACTTATTTAAATAAGTATATCTATATATGTGTGTTCAATATAAAAAATTTGATATGCTTATACTTACTTGCTTATAGAGTAAGTTGCAAGTTGCTTATACAAATGAATATTTATAAAATAACACACGATACAATTGTTTTTCGAAAATAATTTAAAAACATTGTAAAGTTATTAATATTGTTAAACTACAAATGTTCAGTGTAACCCCTGCACTTTCTTCAATTTGTCTGGTTATCCTCTGTTTTCATTTCAACAATGTTGCTGCTGGTAGAGGCAGGAAAAACACTTTTTCTTTTCTTTTCTTTTCTTTTTTTTTTTTTTTCATGTAGCCTCCCCAAAATATTTGCAGGGAGTTGGGACTCTATATGGACCACTGATGAAGAGCATCGTCAAACCGTACAGAAAATGAAGAGTAGAAGAAAGAAAAAAAAAAAATTAAACTTCGTAACTTCTCAATTAAAACAATGTGTGAAATGAAACCCTATCTTGTACTTTTTAGAAAATACAGCTTTTTCAAGTTGGGATATTGATATACCCTGTATTTACTAAAAAGCTCTTGGCTGTTTTTGAATAACTCATATTCTCATCTAGGTCTATCCCCTCTAGGTCCCCTTGAGCAGTGGTTTTCAACTCAACCTGCAGACCACTTTCTCACTTCAAGAGAACCCATTTATCCACGGACCACTTAAGAGTTCTTCCCAGAAGGGGGAGGATGAAATTTTTTTAAAAAGTACTTGTTTTAAAAAACTTTTTGCGCAAAATGTAATATAAAATGAAAAGTCCAAAAAGTGAAGAAAATGCTATTTCCACTCACTCAATGATAATGATAATAGTTAACCCTGTTTAGTATACTTGTAGTCGAAGACAAAAGTTTGGCTGAGATGCTACATTATTTTATAGAATTGTATTTAATACTCTGCCCTCCAGTATTTTTCTTATTTTGCAAGGATAATGAAAAATGATTTTTTTTTTAAAGTTTAATTCTCTAAAAAAGACTGTAAACAATTATGCTTTTTTTACTTCATGATATTGTGAAAACACAATTACTTTAACACTCACTTGCTTCGTGGTCCACTTAGAACTTGTTCATGGACCATCAGTTGGGTACCAAGAGTTGTTGCCTTAGAGGTTTATTGAGACTCCATATTTTTTGTCATCAATGAATCCATTTATCAGCATATGCCATATAGTTATGAGTACATTGTGATCTCTACTAATGTGTACTTCAAAACAGGGATGATAGTAATCCGAAAATTTGATGCAATCTGTTCCGAAAATTTGACACATGTAATTTCAGAAAATTTCTCTTGAGTCCACTATCACCCTTGCTTCAGAAGCAGCTCCATTTTTAGATGGATCATATAAACAGGATTCTGTAATTCAATACTGCACAGTGTTCTTGGAGATTTTCAGCCAGAAGCCGTAGTAATTACGTAAAACGGACATTTTCAACTACAATTTTTTGAACATTTTGAAACAATTTTTTGTATGTCCATTTCTCACTTCTGAATATTGTTACTCATTATCTTCTCAAATGAAGGCATGGTTGATATGCCATTTTTACAAGCTCATATAGATCATACATTTAGAACTAGTTAAACTTTTGATATTTTTTTAACAGACTTTCTGTGTAACCTAAAATTTAGCTTCTTTCTTTCTTCTACAAAACAAATCTTTAGATATTTGAAACACTGAGCAAACAATGACTTTTTCTTTCTTGCAATCGGACTCATTTGGGGGTAATTTTGAAAGGATTTTTCATTTTTACTTTCAATGGGCATTTTCTACTAGAAAAATAAAAACAATATGTTATAGTTAGCTAATTGATATAACAAATTTTTTTAATACCCCTTTGTTGATAGATGTTCATAGAAAAAATATTCAAATTTTCCTAAAAATTTACAATAACCTTGCTTTTGGGGTAACTGGGAACAGCTCTTCCAACAAACTAGGGTTTGACTTGAGAATACAATGGGGTTAGTTGGAAAAAAACAGAAACCTTTTTCAGGTTCATTTTTTATTTTTAAGCTTCCTTAAACGAAAACTTTTGGGGGAAGAGAATATAAATGCCAGTATTGCTAAACATACAAATTTCCAGCAATTAAACAAGTTAACAGAAAATTAAATTCAGACATTTTAAAAGAAAATGACATTTTATTGTGTAATTCAAAATAAAAAAAGTTCAGAAAAATGTTACTTTTCAAGGCAAGATTAAACTAATACAGTATGGATAAAATTTTTACTAAAATTAAATCTTACAGAATGAATATTTTGTTGTAACAAAGAGAAAATCTGGTACAGAATAGTAATACATTGAAGCACGAAATAATACAAACGTACTCCTCAAGAAACAAAATTCTTGTGAGCTAAAAAATAGATAATAAAGTTATAGACAGATTCTACAGATCTTTCATTTACACTTAAAAGTCAGGCATAACATTATTTGTGCCCTTCTTTTAGGTCTTAATTAATTTATTTATTTTTAAGTTTGTGCCAGGCTTATTAGATACCTCTTTCCATAAAAACATATTACATTACCCCAAAACATGTGTTCTCAGTTACTCCATTTTGTAAAAACTGAATGGATAATAGGGGACATCCAGATTCTTAGGATTGGTTAGGATAAAAAATAAAGTGTAAATGCATTTATTTATTTTTTACATATAGATCTTGCTACTGAAAGCTGTATCAAAATTGAGTTACTCAGTCAAGAGTATGCTGATTTGAACTAGCCACTCACAAAACTGAAAATGTAAAAAAGAAAATGTATTATTGTTAAAAATTAAATAAAATAAAAAATGACATTCCAGAACAAAATTGTTATGGTATATAGATAGCACTATCAAGATTTTACAGAAAGCCTTAGGGACAAGTCTGTAAATTGTTTGGCTATGTATATGAGAAAATCCACTCAAAATTACTCCAGCTGACCCTATTTATTAAGCTCAAACTGAATGTCATGTTTACCAAAAACTAATTTTCAAAAAACTGTATTACAAAATGTCCTATAAACATTTAAACAGGCTATTTCTGATTATTCTACAATTCAAAATTGGTGTTAAACATAGGGTGCATTATTGTTGCTTTTTTTATTGTTATAAAAAATGATATATCTTCAAAGTAAGTTATATTGTATTCATTATATATCAAATTCAGAAAGAGAATCTAGGTAAAATACTAGATTGTATAAAAATTTTCATAGATTACATGTATAGACATTAACTGTGCTAAAAAAAATGTTGTACATGCTTATAATTAAAAACATTATATGCTTATGTTTTTTTTTAAAGTAATCTATTTAAAAAAAAACAATTATGTTGTACTTTTAAAAGTATACTCTTGAATATTTTAGGTTTGGAATTTAAAACTTCCACATTGGAGATGCAAAATTACTGGTTATCTTGGTTTTGTAAATACTCTCTGGACACCTGATAGTCGTTATTTACTAGTTATTAGTGAGTTTTATGTAAGTTTATTCTTTCATATATCAAATATCAAAAAGTATTTTGTTACATGTTTAAATATTTAATCACTTATACTTTTTGTTTGCAACCCACAGATTCCTGTCTATTAATATAGTAGTATTTATCATTTGTATTATCTTGATAGATGTAGTTTTTAATAAATAAAAAAAAAATACAAAATTTCGCAATGTATTTAATTTTTATGGATTTGTTAAAAGAAAGAAAAGATTTCAGGGCAAATGCACAAGTATATTCTTACTTCATTTTTATTAAATACATCTTTTGGTCTTATTATTGGCCAGTTATTGTTCTGAATGGAATTTTTTAAAGCATTTCTTTCAATTTATGTTGGACAATTTAACTTTATTCAAGTGAACAATAAAAGTGAGCTGTATTGCTTCATAGATACATATTGTTGCAGATAACTCTGCTTTAGGGATGCACTGAATACCATATTTTGCTGAATAACGAATACCGGTTGAATTTCTAACCAAATATTCGGTCGAATACCGAATATTTGGCTAGAATTTATTAAATTGTTATTAAACTTTGATTGTGCACCGATTAATTTAATTGGCTTGTTTTTAAACAAAACAATATTTCATATTTCATATAGTTTGAAACTCTTTCAGAAAATAAAGTACTGCTAAGTTTAATATCCAAGTGTTTCTTTTATAATATACAGGGTATGTCACAATGCCCTCCCGGGTTTGGAAGGCTTATAAAAAATAATATATTACCTATACAGCAACAAAGTTGACTTTAATGGAGAAAGAAACATTTCAAGTTTTGTTTCACAAATAACGAGCTTCCTCGTTGTTGGATTGGTCGAGGTTCTGATGCCGATAATCGCCTTCTTCCATGATCACCTTGCTCTCTGGAGCTAACTCCGTGAGATTTTTTAAAAATGGGGTTACATAAAAGATTTTGTGTTAGTGCCCTCTTATGCCTCACGAAAGTTCATGAAAGATTTACGCCAAAGAATCACAACCGCATTCACTGCTATTGATCGTGACATGTTTAAGCGAGTGTGGGGAGGGAAGAATTTGACTTCAGACTTGATATCTGCCGCATCACAAAAGGTTCACATATTGAACATTTATAAAACAAAACTTGTACCATTTCTTTATCTAGTAAAGTCAACTTTGTTGTTGTATTGGTAATATATATTTTTATAAGCCTTCCAGACCGGGAAGGGACTTGTGACACACCCTGTATTATTAACTACCTTTTTAAATATTCGTGAAATTATGATCATTCTTTTAAACCTGCACATATCATTTGATTTAAAAAATTAGCAGTTAATTGACTATCCACATTCATGAACACTTAATGAGTTTTTTTTTTTTTTCTGGTTACTGTTTCATATTTAAATGTGTTAGTAGTAGCAAGTAATGTGTCATAAAATTTAAGAAAATTGCAAAACAACTGTATTTAAATTTAATATCTGAGTGTTTTCTCTTACATTAAAATTACTTTGTTTGTGATATTACTAAGTATAATTTGAATTAATTTTGTACTATGGTACTATACTATAACTTTCATTCATGATAGGAAAAAAAATGTGTTTGTTTACCAATTGTTGAATATTAAAATTTGTTTACTATACGGTTGCCGAATATTAAAGTATTTGGCCGAACCGAATATTCGGTTTGTCTGCCGAATAGGCAGTATACCGAATACCAACCGAATATTCGGTGCATCCCTACTCTGCTTAATTCTTGGGTTCTTCATTCTAAAGTTCAGTGTATGTAGGAAGTTCACTTGTAAGGATGGAACACAAATTATTATTGCTTCTAGAACTTAGATTCTTAGATTGAAAAATTGGTTCTAGAATTTTATTGCATCGAACAATTTGCTGTACAAAATTCACAAGTACTATCAGCCAGTAACTTGCTTATAACAGTCTGCTTAGTACAGAAGCTTTCACAGATGCTGTATTTCACACACAAAATAAAACACTTCCACAAGCTAAAATTCAGTGGAAAGACTCAAGGAAAATTATATAGGGTTCCTCATTCAAGAATTCACACACAGCATTCAAAAACAGGCTTCGCAAAGCAAGCAAAATATTGCTTCTGTAAGCACCAACACAGAGTCTTATTACGCTCTCACAGACGTCTGTTTCTCATGGCATTCAACAGCAGATTCATTCGAATTTCCTACCTCTCTGCCTTTTATACCCTCCGCCATACATTCAAGAAAAATTGGGAAATCTAGAGAGACCTCAAACAATCTCATTTTGATTACGTCAAAGAAATATTAATGAATAATATGAGACTATTACGTTATTACTGCAGGAAAACAAACATTACAGGCTCCATTTGAAAAAATCGTGCCAAATGTCCAAAATGTCGCCAAGCTTGGCGACTTTTAGGCAAAATATTGCCAAATTTGGCACCAAAAATAAGTCCTTAAAGTGAAGTCAATTAAGCTCTATCACCAATATTTCACAAAATTTCCAGAAAACTCGATGTTAAGCTGAGGGGGAAATACAAAACTCTCTGTCTTGAGTTCTAGTTAGCTAATTTTGATGCATCAAAATGCAAATTTTAATTATTTGGTGCATACAATACAAATTTTAAACTATATTTAACCCTTAAAGGGCAGAAAGACCCAGAAATTCATTACAGTATATATGTGTTTGTCAGAATTAAATTTTAGTTCCATTTTGATCATTAGTTTTGTAAATGTCAGCTAACATATTTAAAATTGAACCTTAAGAGACCATATCTATCATATTTTACCATGTACTATACTGTCTCCCTTCATTTCAAAATTGTGTCTAAAATATTGATAAAATTAGCCAATTCTGACTCGCTCAATTTTTATTTTATTGTGATTATGAAGTTGATAAATTGAGCATTTAGAATGAAAGACCAAATCAGTTGTTTGTGAAAAATTTACCCAGAAGTTGATTTTTATTTTATTGTGATGATTTGTGAATAAGTCCCCGAGCCCAAGAGAAAGAATAATTTCTTTTTTTCTTTTAAGTAATTAGTTGAAAGAAATTCTTTCTTCTAATTTTCTAGGAGGGAAATTGTACTGCAGTTTTGTTTATCTGTAAAATAGCACACAGGTGTAAACTAAAAATTCTTTTTTGATACTTTTAGTTGAAAGTGATTGTATTCTGTCTGATGTCTTCTGACGTTACAGAAATAGAAAACCCTAAAGCAATAGAAAATGGAATTATGTTTTCACCTTGTGAAAGGTACCTTGTAATTGCACAGAGAGTAAATTTTGAAGATTTTTTAAGTATTTATAGCTGTGATACTTTAGAAGCAATAAAGGTAAACTTTTCTTTTTTTTTTTAATTTAAATTATTTTTTCAGTTTTTGTTTTATAGATCACTCATATTTTCTTACTTCCACAGACATTTTCTGTTGAAACCAAAGATCTCGCCTCTATTTCCTTTGCTCCTAGTGATCTAACAATTGCTGTTTTAGAATCTGCTTTAGAAGTATGTTATTTTGTTCGTTATGGATGGTTAAGAATGGTTGCAGTATTTTTTTTTACTGTTACTATCAATATTGGTATAAATAAATCAGAAATTGGGACAATTTTTTAAATCAAATCATAAAATTAACTGAATTGACAGTTTTACAGGATATGTGTGCAAAGTCAAATTTTAATGTATGTAAAGTTAAATTTCAAAGTTTCATGTTAGAAAACACATGGTAATTAGAAACTAATATCAAAGATTTTGCCATTTTGTTTGTATTTGATGCTGACTTTTAAGGAAGGTAATTGTGTAAAAAAGGAATTATTATTGCATAGTTTTGAAATTTTTCAAGAAGCTCTGCAAGAGTAGATTTAATGTGCTTTAGTCATTGTTACTAAAAATTTAAGAAATTTTACCAACAATAATTAGAGCACTCACACGCACACACAAAAAAAGTATCTTAAAGTGTAATTTGCGGTCCACTGTATACCATACAGGGTGTCCCCAAAACACTGACCTAGGATTGTATTCCTTAATATTGATCGTAGACATATAAGTTAGAAAGTTACATAAAAAAAAGGTGCTGTATTTTATGGTAACAATTACAATTTTCTAGAGATTAAATAAATTCAAATTTTAAGTTTTTATGCAGCCCCTGCACAAAAAAATTTCCAATTAGTAAAGTGTGCCCCATACATTAATTAGGTGTTGTACAAAATTTCAGCCTTTTACCCTAAAAATGCCCAGAGATATGAAAATAAATATATTGTAACCACTTTTCAATGCCTCAAAGAGAAAAAATCACATCGGAAAATTGCATTGTAACTTTTTTTTTTATGTAACCCTGTAATTTATTGTTATATCTAAAATCAGTTTAAGAAATAAAAGCCTAGATCAGAGTTTTTGGGATATTCTGTACAGACTGAAAATAAATGTAAACATTTATTCAGTCACTATTAATTTGTTAAAATATACAAGCAATTACTGGTCCTTGCACCACCAAACTATCTGCATATTATATAACAAAAATGGAGCAGGCTGGATATTTGCCATCAGTGGCAACTTATGATTCTTTAACAGTTTGCAGATTTGCATAATTGATAATAATTTCCCATTGTGGTTGCCACAGTTGTTCATATATTGTTAGGTATAATCTTTGGCGATTTGGCATATTTATTTAGTGTCTCAAAATATTCCATCTCACCATAGTGGCAAATATTCAAACTGTACCCTAACTTTAAATGAATTGACTGCTTTAGTGAACAATGCAGTTTAGTATATATTTTTGTTTATAACTAGAGCTACACTAAGAAATTCAGAGGCGCCAGGCCTAGCACTTTTTGGTCATACCTTTTGGTATGACAAGAATGTATCAACTATATGGTCATAACTTATTGATGTATATAATCAAAGGATACAAATATTTGCTCACAGTGGTGTACATATAAATAGGGTATGACCATATGCCCTATTTATGTACACCACAGGGGTACAAAAATGGGGTATGGTGTACAGGCAGCCAGGGAGTACCAACCGAGGGGTTGAGGGTTGAATCTTGACCCCTCTTCCTTGTCAGAAATTTATTTTTAACTGAATATGCAGGGATGTGCCAGTTGCTCCAAATTATGCCAAATCAACCCTGATGTGCCAATCTGCTACAAAAAGATAGTTTTTGGACATTTTTGCTCCAAATCCAGAAAAACTGCTACATTTTTAATTTTTCCATATATGTTTAAACGTTCGTAAATCTCCCGAATTTTTACAAAAGTCATCACGCATTCTAGCATTCTAATTTCAATCTTTCTCTATTAATCTTAAAAATGAATATTTTTTCTTTGGCATCCCTTTATTTAAACTTCCAATGCCTTAAGAGTAAAAATTGACCTCTGTTTTAAATTTAATTTTGTATAAATTTGTAATTTTTTGTTACCAAATTTTTATTAGTTGCTGATGGTAGTTAACCCATTTGTGCCCAGATATTTTTGAGACTTTCTTTGATTTTTGCTAATACCAGCAATAATAGATAAATTTCTGATGTCAACTTCTTGAGCAAGGGATGATTTCTTTTAAAATCATTATGTATAAAAATTGAAATGTCAACATCCTACTGGGTCATGTTAAAATATTATGTGGAGTTGAGGTTCTATACTCGTGAATAAAGGCTAGGAAAAATAAATAACGCTTTCGACTGATAGCGAAAATGCCGTCCCAAAAAAGGGACGCTAGGCATAAATGGGTTAATATAGTTTAGTAAATATTGTATTTTTGATTTAAAATAGATATTTTGTATAGCAATGTATAAAATAACTGAATTTTTTATTTATTTCATAAGCTTCTGACTCCCCCCCCCCCCCCAAAAAAAAAGACTGGTTTTTGTTATAAGCTAAGAGTTTTTAAGAACCTCCTTAATTTTCATTTTTTTGATTGGCATTCTTTAATGACTTTTCTCTTTCCCTCCAAAAATAAATTTTGTATTTCAAAATTGGCATTCTTATGCTCCAAAAGTGACTTTTTCTTGCTCCAAATTGCTTCACTAATCTGTTTTTCTTGCTCCAAAAATGTCTTTTTTCTTGCTCCACAAATTGCTCCAAAATTTAATTTCAGCTGGCACATCCCTGAATATGTATAAACTTTTATTGTGCAAAAGTTATGCTTAATATGACATCCCATTAATAAGTGACCCATGAAAGCATTGGACCTTAACATGTTTGTTCTATTCCTGTATATTGTATAAAACAAACATTTTTGCATAGAGACATGCATTGTAAAAGTACATGTCTTTGGTTATTGTAATTGATTTTTTATGCTTGTTTTTTTCAAGATCAGAACTTAAACTATTTTAATTACTTTGGACACCTAAAGTGCTTGTTTGACCAAAATCATAATTTTCAGTTAGCTGTTCCTAAGATCCACTTGCTCTTTATTGCTCTTCATCATACAGCAAGCAATAGAATAATACCAAAATAAAATGTAGCACATCAAAAGTAAACATTATTTGTAAAGGATTGGATACACAACTTTGCTACATGACAAATGACAGCTGAATAAGGATAAGTGGGCTTATTACCCCATAATTGTACAGCATTTATTTATGTGCAATTTTTCTTCTTTTCCAGATTTATCACAAGTTCAAATTTTAATAATAACTATGCAGAAATTATTTTTTATTAAATACCATTTTAATTTGCTTATGTATGATTATGCAATTTAATAAAAAATGTTTGTTTTAAATTAAAAACAATTATTTTGTTTTCTAAAAATATTTTTATTTCTAGTGTAAAATTTTGTTCTATTCCATTGATGGTAGACTATTAGGAAAATATGTATCTGAAGCTAACTTTGGTCTCATTTCATTAAGTTGGAGTTCTGTGAAGAATTTAGTATGTTTTGGAGATTGTTTTGGTGAGGTGTGTATGTTATGTCACCAAACTTTTAATTGTATTTACTTATTGTTTTTAAGCAAAAAACTCTGATATTTATGTTTAATTTTAATAATTTAATTTAAAGTGAGAGAAACTTTCATTTTTTGAAATATTCATGAATTTTATAAATGTTTTAGTGGCACTTTATCTTTTATTAAATTTGTATTTCAAACTGTGTTCTTGCCTTAATTGTACATTTATCAGTTTATAAATGCATTATAGGTAAAAGTTTTAGATGCTTTTAATTTTGAAGTTCTTGCATCATACCAACACACAGATGCTGTTGAAACAAGTGATGTAGTAAGTATGTTAGCTTATGTTTTTCTGTGCACTTATAGCTCCTAGTACATATATTTTCAAAGAAATTTTTTTTTTAAAGAATTGATTATTTTAAAAATTATATATATTTTTTCAAATCTATCACTTTTTTTTTTTTTTTTTTTTTTTTTTGAGAAACCAAATGTTTGCCTGTAATACTTTAAAATCAAGATGCTTTAATTGCAATTTAATTTCTAAGCACTATATTTTGTAAAACAAAAAGAGTTGAGACTAGATCTATTTGAACCTTTTATCTATATAAAGTAAGATGTAAAATGTGTGTTTTTGTTTGTCACATATTGCTGAGATGGGTGGTCTTACGCCTACAAAGTTTAATATAGGGGTGTACTAGGGCAGATTCTTTCAAGTACTTTTTGAAATTGAATTAGAAAATTTGTTATTTTATGTTTCATGGATTTTCTCAGGTAATACTGGCACAGGGTTGTAAACAGTCTGAAAAAACAGAATTTTATTTTGACCAAAAAAAAAAAAAAAAAAAAAAAAAGTCATTGAATAGTCAGCGAACATCATGACTTTTGGCTAAAAACCTAATAAAATCATGAAGTAAAAATAAGAGCGAATTCATCTGCCAAACTTTAATGATAGGTGAAATAGATATGAAGAAGCATTTTTTTGTACAGAAAAATAGGATTCGAAATAAGAAGTACCATATGCTTTCAGGATAATGGGCTGTACCTATTCCACTGTGTAGATTGTCTGTCACATATTGCTGAGAGACAATGACCTACTGAGAGACCTGATGATGGGTTCCTTTCCAGCTTTTCTTGTTTATCTGTCTGCCTACACTTTTGAATGAGGGGTTGGAAATTAAATATTATTTTTACCAATGTAATGTGTATATGTAAAAACATGAAATGTGAGATAATTATGCATATTATTATGGTAACGGATAGAGTCCCATTGTGTTGAAACCACTTGGTACTTTTTATTTCTGACCCCACATTACTATACAAAATATTAATCTTTATTCTACCTACCTTTAAAGTTAGGCCCACAAATTCAGGGACACCCATTGCATATATATCTATGCACACACATACTATATACTTTTTGTTTGATTCGTTTGGTTTTATGAAAGAAAAAAAGAACTTTAAAATGTACTATTTTTTAAAACTTTATTTGTAAAGTTATGTATGTTAGTAATGGATTCTTCTGAAATTGTACATTATTAGCAATCTTATGAGGATTTCTTCCTTCAGTTTATTCAAACCTGTAATTTGGAAATGGGGAAACTATACTTTCATTTATTTTCACAGCCAAGTTAATCCAGAATTCATTATAATTTAATCACTGTGCAGTTAGTTGTATTGGGTGCTGGTAGTGAAGTAAAAATAATAATTAAGCAATTTCTGCACAGTCAACCCTCGATAAACCGCCATCTTTGGTTCCACGTATTTTTTTGGTGGTAAGCAAGGGTGGTAGTTTAAAAATGGAATTTAAAATTTATCTGTTCAAGCTAATGCTATGAACATACTTTTAAGAAAACTGCACAGAGTAAGTAATTTTCCATCAAAGTAAACTGTATTTATTCAAAGGAAAGCAAATGAGTTTAAAAAAGTGATTGAATGAATAATCATACCTTTTATTAATTATCCAGAACTAAGAAAATTATCCAAAATAGTCTGCCTTTGATTTGTCACATGAAATGAATCTATAATTCTAAATATAACACCATACCCATAGTCTCTTAAGTCAGCTTTATTGTGCTGTTCAAAATAACGTTTCATAAATATAATATTGGGCTTTTTTATTTGACACATTTTGCAGTATTTCTTCAGTTTCAGATTCCTTTTCCTTTTGATTGGTGTCTACAGATTGCGTCAATTCCATAGTCTCATCAGTTGTCATACTTTCAGCAACAGGTTCTTCAGAATCCACTATGATAAAATCTTCTACTGCTATCATAGTTATAAAAATTTGTGAACAAGCTTGCACCATAGCCATCTTCAGCTCTATTTCTGCCGCACATTTACTTTCTTCAGGGCCACTTTCATAATTTATTGACACGCTGGGCTACTGCAAAGTTTTCTACTGTCTCTTTGGCAACATAGTCCCTAGCCATTTTATATAGATGAATGGCATCTTTTAATGTCAAGTAATTAGTTCGATCTTCGTTTGTGTTATTTACAGCTTTTTTCACTAAAAATCTTCTGTAGTGTTCTTTAAACGATTTTATAATGCCAGCATAGCATTTATTGGTTGAAATAATCCTGTAAAATTCGGCGGTAAGACTTCAAGGTGGGCTTCACTCATTTCTATTTTTGTTGGTGTGATTGCATCCCTTTATGGCAACAAAGAAACAAAAACCCAAAACTGAAAACTTTTTCTGATCAAAGCTTTATTGCCCCATTTGGTGATCATTCTTGAAAACACACAATGTCATGAAGGGTTTAGTTCAAGTCGAAAAGAATGCGATTCAGTCTTATGTAAGTTTTCTCTTGAGTATATTTAATACTGGGAGAAGGCCAACTCATGATTCAAAAGCCATACAAAGTTCTTATTTTTATGTATTTATTTTTGTTCAGCAATTAGAATAATAGATTTTTTTGCAAAATTTCATATGTAATTTTCATGATTTATTACATGAAAAGTTTTTAGTGCTATAGTACAGTATAAATAATATTATAATGGTAATTAATATGCTCTGTAAATAATGCACCGTATTTTTAATAAAAGAATTAATATACCTATATACATTAATATTAAAATATTGAATTTATAGAATCTTACCTAGTATGTGTTGTACAAATTGTCATTTTTTTCTGTGTTCCAGAATGCACATCATCTTGTAGTGTGCATATGGTAGTTTGCTTATATAATATATGTATTTCTTTATTTAACATTTGTATATCTTTTAGATAGTATATAAAGCTGCAGAGAACTCTGAATTAAAAAATTTTCCTGGAAGTACTTTGTCAAGTTTCTTCGAACTTGGTAAATATTATTCTTTTTTTTTTGTATTGGTGAAATTTGTATGAACAGGTATGCTGTTTGTTAAAATCATCAAGCTTTGCAAAGTCAACAAAATCTGACCTGTTCACAAGCATGGCTATTGAGAATTTTTACTCGTCCTCTTAAGCTTTTTTGACACATTGCATTTATTAATTACGTATTGAAAATTTGAAATACATAACATAACAACAACAAATGAGGACAAAAATTACTGTACTATGCATAACCGGTATAAAATTGTAGAAGAATATTTAACACTATTTTAATAGGAGTGCCTTACTTTTTGTTACACCATTTTTTTCTTTGATGACGATGGATGTGCCACATGCCAGGTCCTGTGTCCATTAATATTCAGTTGCTGTTACAGCATCAAATTTATCTATTTCCATTTACAGTTATCTGCATTATTTGTATTTAAAACATTCTGCTAAGTTTTCACACACAACAAGTTCTTTTGATTATTCATGGATGGAAATCACCTTTTCACTCTGTAAGATGACTGATTTTAATCATAAGCAAATAGTCATCTTCACCCATCCAACAGAACGACTGCTTCAGAAATTTGGCAGTCTTCTGTCATGATATGGAAGCACAGAAAAGGTGGGAGGACAGACAATTTTGTGAAGCCAGAATATCATTCTGGGTATATTTTAGGAAATGCAGAAATGCTCTTAAATTATTTCTTAATAAGACATGGAGTCCAAATACATATGCAGTTAAATCTTAGTAGAACAAGCTTCAAGGCATTGATTATCAAATTGGTAATCCTAAAAAATTTGTGTGAAGTGAAATTTTATTGTTACTGAGTTAGTAAAGGATTGAATTCAAATACTTTATACCTTAATCTGAAATGTTCATAAAAGTGAAGTTTGTTGTAAAAAGATTTTACTGTACTCGTATATTCAATATTTTTTAAAATGAAATTTATTGAATGAAATGTGCTTATAAATGTGAGCATAAAAAAGTTGAAATGTTTAATTGCTTTGCTTATTTTAAATAGTTAATAAAAAATACATTCCTTATAAAATGTATGAGTTGATATTATTTTACATTATCCACATTTCAGTAAAGTATGTTTTTTGGAAAAAAAGATATGCAATGGAAAAATTATTATGAATCTAATAAAAAAATCTTAAATTTTCAATACCAGCATTTTCATATTACACCTGGTGCTCTTCTGTACTTCTTTCTTCCTTTATTTGTTATGATAATAAATTTTTGTGACCATAATAAAATCATAAAACTTTCATGAAAAAAGCTATGCAACAAAACATTTTGAAATATACATTTAAATGTCCTTCGTTATCTCTAACAATTGTGCATTTTTAAAAGTTTCACTTTAATATATATTTTCTAGATGAAGTGATAAAAAGTAGGCCTGTTTCATTTACACCATCTGTCTCAGATAGTGAGAAAGGGAAAATCAAAAATCCTTTGAAATGTGGTGTTCAAACTCTTCAATTCAGTAGTAATGGAAAGCATATTGCATCAATCATTGGTAATTATAGTATTAAACTGAGAATTTAAGATTATATGTTATTTTAATTTGTAGAAACCAATAATTTATTAAAATTTGTACTTACAATCTTTTTTTTTTCTTCTAAAGGTAACATGCCTAAAGCTGTTTTTATATATGACGTTGAGTATTTTAAATTAAGCCATGTTATTATCAGAGGATCTACTGTAAAAAGTAAGTACAGCTTGTATTTAGTATATTCTTTATTTACAGATTATTTTATTCAATGAATGTAAATCATAAAAATGTATTAGCAATATGATAGATGGTTTGGCTGAATAGCTCAATACAGAATATTCAGCAAATTTTTAAGCCAAATATTGAACAGTTAATAGCTGAATATCAGCATTTCTTAAAACTTCATTTTAACTGCAAATACGTATTTAAATATGAAATAAAGTTAGTTAAACATTGACACAACAGCCCCTTTGCAGGGCCAAGGCCTGTGTAGCCAACCACGACTTTACAACCATGGGCTCTGGAGTTTTGAAGCATATGCCTCTGTCAGGTGGTCAGCCTGATGTGAAGCCCCCAGTGTTTAATAAACTATGTCATTTTGATAAACTATGTCATTTTGATAATGTTGAAAATCAACAAGTTAATATTCATGTAAATATTTATAATGTAAAAATGTACTATTACCTGGGATAAATTTCACACAAAGATTGCAACTTTTAAAATTCTTTTTTCTAGGTATTTGTTGGCACCCAGAAAAATCTTATTTAGCTATTTGCAGTAGTTCTAACTTGTTTGATATTTGGACATCCCAATCTTGCATTCGCTATATAACACCAACTACAGGTAAGTCCTAAATTGTGTTTTCATGGATTGCAAATAAAAGTATGCTCATTTAATTTTTTGTTTGTTCTCTACATGCTGTTGCACACAATTTCATAGGTATATGCAGGGTTGCGAATTGAACATTTTCTCCAAGGGGTGGGGGGACATCTGAAAAAAAAAAAAAAAAAAAAAAAAAAAAAAAAAAAAACCATTTTCCAGGAGGGGACATTTGAAAAGAAGAAAAAAAAAAAAAAGAAAAAAAGTTGGGAAGGTGTAAATGCTTCACTCACATAATATGTTAGTGACTTAAATTCAAACAAAAATCGATTCCTGATTTTCTATGCACATATTCCTGCCTATGTCAATTCTACGGCTACTCTCAAATTCGGCTGGCAGCAGAGCAGTGCTTGTTTATTCATTTTGCAGTTTTCTTTTGAAACCTGACCCCAGTTACAGAATGAGAAGTGGCATCAGGCCAAGGATGTATTTAAGGGAGAGAGGGTCAGGGGTTCTGGACCCTCCATCACCCGAAATTTTGATTTTTATTACTAAAATGAAAATGATGAGGTCTTTTTGTGAAAAATTCTGCCTTTTTTACTGTTCGGACTGCCTCCAAATTTTTTTTCTGGATACGTCCCTGCATCAGGCATGTGTATTTCTATTTCAAAGGGATGTTTGTAACTTGCTCCTTTGTCTAGTAAACAAAAGAAGAATTTCTATTCTCAATACTTAAAATTGTTAGGTACTGTTGAACTTGTTGGGACAGAGATTACTTTAACATTTCTTCCACAGGGGATAAATAGTATCCCCGGCAGGGATCAATTAATATTTCTCTAGCCAGGGATTATATTTTTCAGTCGGGGACATCCCCGGCACACCCCCCCCCCTTTTCGCACCTTGGCCTTGGGTATATGATTCCTGCATGTTAACCCTCCAAGCAGTTGAGACGTAAAATCCCGTCAACTTCGTTCCAGTTTTCACTGGAATGATCTATAACTTAAATTATTTATAATCGTCAGGTATCATAAACTATGTTCTGATATTAAAGCTTGTAAGTAATTTAAGAACTTGTTTTTTAATAATTAAAAATCTTCCTATCAAACTTTTATATATTTTTTGTATAATTTTAAAGCTCCATGAAAATTTTACCATAAAAACAACTTTACATTATTTGCCCATTTCCTGGACGCTCAGAGGGTTAAACAAATTATAACAAATATGGCTTGATTTTAGCATATTATTATTATTATCATTTCAAGGAGTAAATTATTGCTTATGAAACTTTAAATTTTGTTCACAGCAATCAAGAAAATTTATGAATCACATTTTGCTATTTTTATGCTAATAAATTAACTTATAGCTATGTAATATTAAATCACATATAGTTAAGTTTTTCATCTTAATGACACCAATTCAAGTAATAAAGCAAATAATAATAAAGGGTATATTACAGTTTTAATACTGACTGTAAGAGTTAAGAATGAAATTTGTTTTGCCTTTTGTAGCTTTACTTTTACACACACACACACACACACAAAAAAAAAAAAAAAAAAAGAAACAAAGTTAAAAGGATACTTTAAAATAATTCCTAAGCTGAACAGCTGTTTTTAATATTGTGCGAATCTAAAATTTGTGTGCTGTGCCATTTGACTGTCTGTCATGAACAGTTTGAATGATGAGTTATTCAATATATGAACTTAATAAGACATTAGTAACTCTTAGAATAAACTCTACAATTCGTATGTAAATCAACAAATTGTAATTTGAGTGAATATGATCAAGCAAATGAAATGTACATGTAGTGTGTAAAAATTTATGTCATGCCTTTGCCTATGTGGTGTGAGTCGTAAATTGACTTTTATTTCACCATGTTTGAAATTGTGGGACTTCACCTCTAAAACAATACATATGCTTTACAACTATTTAATACTGTGTAACATAAATTTGTTTAGCATGTCTTCATACAATAAAATAGGAGTTATATACTTTAAGCTACGTCATTTACATTATTATTGGTGGCACATGGCACATAGGCATAACATTTAACAGGAATGTTAAATAGTTTATTGTGCCACACATTGAAAGTATCCTTGGAAATTACATTAGACGTTTTATTTTAGGACAGTGATTCAATAAAAGAAGGTTAGAAGGTTAATAAATGAGTTTTTTTTTTTTTTTTTTTTTTTTTTTTTTTTTTTTTTGTAGAATTAAGCTTTCTTACTACGAGTAAAGGGGTTTTATATGCAATGTTTTTTTTTGAAATATTTGCAAAATTTATGATTAATGAATTACATTTCTTGATTTCAGAAGATTTCCCTATCAGTCATGCTACATGGAGTTCAAAAGGAGACTGTATTCTTTTAAATAGTCATGACCAGTTTTCTGTTGTTTATTTCTTTTAGTTCTAAGTAAAATGTTTTTAATATTGATGTATTATTTTTAAATGTTTATTGCACCTTTTTTTTTTCCTACCAAAAGCATACCTATATGCAGATACTTTACTAAAAGTAATAAGCATGACTCAATATTTCTAGACAAAGTGATCATTTAAAAAAAATTATTTTATTTTTTGTGGGGTTAAATACAGATAAAAATATTCCTAACATGTAATATGCATGCTTACTGTAAAATAAGGTAAGGATTGCATTTTATTAGGGCAGGTTTTATGGCACAAAAAAGGTAAAATGTAAAAGCTAAGTTTAAAATGTCTTTGTTTGATTTCTGTTGTAAATAAATTATAAAGAAATAAATTAGAGGAAGCTTTTCAGTTAAATCATTTGTATAATTCATATAAATTATTTGTGTATCATAGTAAAATTAAATAAATATTCTTCCAATTTTTTTCATTTGTAATATTCTTTTGTGTAAGTTACTGTACTTTCTGGAAGAAACGCTGCTTTGTTTACATGTTTAAAACTTAAAATTTCAGAGGGTGTTACACTTCTACCGATGCAGTGCTTATGTGCACTAAAAAAAATACTTCATGGATATCCCGAAGAAATATTAGTCACTTTGGTGCCCTACCGAGAAGACTCAGTTGTTTTTTGCAAACTTTGTTGTGTTTATCTGGTGTCTCTATATTTTTCCCTTAAGTGCCTTAATCACCCTAAACAAGATCTTGGAAGAGTGACATTTTTTTCCTTTCATATCAGGTTGAACAGATTTTCCTTTTATTCTCTGTCCCTAAATGAATCTTTCTGAATCCTTCTCCTCCCCTTTCTATTGTAAATCTACTTGATTCTCTCAGAATGCTTACACGACTCCACCTTTGTTGCAATCCCAGATCCTAGTCGCGATCTGCAGCATTCTTTCTCTACCTCCCCCCTTTCTTTAATAACATAATGTGAGTATTATGTGTAGGGGCCTCTTTAGTGGGTAAATATAAGTACATTCATGAACGTAAGTACGTTTTCATAATTTCTTACCTAATATTTATTGTTATGTTATGATTTGATTTCATTCATTTCTCTTAAATGATATGCCATGCATCATGACACAGGGCAAGATTTTGCAACTATGACATTCCTGGTGATGTTACTGGCAATTTAATTTAGTGTGGCATTTATGCTGATGCATTGTTTCTGTGCAGTTTTAGTTCTTTTTGTGCCATTTTCTTGAAGTGCAACGTTGATGCTGATGCAGCCTTTCTTTGGAAAATTACGGTAGTTACCCTGTCCTGTACTTTTGAACATTGTAAATATCAGATTGATTATGGTTTTTTAAAAATGTGGCTTTTTATTACTGTCAGTTCTTAGTTTATAGAATGCATAATTATTGTTTCTTTTGTGAGAGTTTCAATTTAACTGATATTAAATTAATCATTTCTTATAATTTCTGCATTACAATCATTCTCACATCTGCTTATTTCATTGAATAAATTTCATATGCAAAATAGTTTATTGTGTAGTGAAGTTTGCTTGTACTGTATAAAGTAACTGATAGAAACAACCATTTTGATACAAGTATTTTAATAACCATTTTAAACCTTTTTGGAAAGCTTATCATTATAATTAAGATAATTGTGAATAAGAAACTTTTCTCAAACATCTCAAACTTACTAAACACTATAATTTTTTAAAATATTTTGTAGTAAAAATATGAAGATTAAAATATTTTTCTACTATCATTAATATTATAAGGTTTTATATCAGAACTACTTTTTGATAAAAAAGATTACTGCATAGTTGAATCTGTATACACATAATTTAGTTTACGGTTCGGACGTTTCATATTATCCATAAATATGTGTATTTGCACCATCATAAAGCTTATAAAGGAAACTTCGTAAATAATTTTCCAATTTTTCATTACAATTCCAGTTGGGAAAAAAAAACAAACAAAAAAAACAAAAAAAAACTACTGGTTCATCTATGTTGATGTGTGTAGACATATACATATATCTGTATAAAGGGTAATCATTGTGGTATTTTTTATAATAATTTAGTTAAAAAGAGATCTTTTAATTGACTGTTGTATCAACATTTTTTATAAAAGCAAATGTTTTTGTACATCTGATAAGACATAACTCATATTCTGCACAAAAAACTAATAATAAATTAGTTATTATTATTATTATTATTTTAGTCACAGTATTGGAATACATAAAAAAAATTATTCATTTTCTTTGATAGGAACAATGTAACTCATTCACTCAATTCTTCTGATTATTGGTATGACATTATACCAAAAGTTTATTCCTATTGGTCGTATTTATATTGTATCTGTTTTCTGACCAGGAATGCTTTAAATTTAAAATTTAATTTCTTGTGAACTTCAGTTCTATCAGATTTTTTTTAGCGATGATAAAAAGTAATTTTATTCAGAATACAAACAGAATTGTCAGAATGATTATGTTCTTGGATCATTTATTGTATCTAGTTTGCAAAAAAAGGAAAAAAAAATTACACTATTCCACAAAACTGTAAAATTTTGACTGATAAAGGGTAAAAAAACCCTCCATTAAGATTTAATTATATTTTGAATGAGTGATTCGCTGTTACCAAAATCTCAGTAAAAATGCAGAAAACTTTGGATCTGCATTATGTCAGTATTTTTTATTTATTAAAATATTGTGATAGAATATGTTAAGAATAAACATGCTTAGTTTTTTTTTTTCTTAACTAGTTTGATCGTAATCTATTTGAGAATGAAATATAATTTAAGAAATAATATTTAATTTAATTTTCTGCATAATTTGTAAAATTTATGATTAATTATTTTGTTTGTATGCTAAGTTATTTTTCATTTGGATTTTATATTAAGCTTTTTAATAGAATTTAGATTCTCTTGTTTAAAAAAATTATATTTTTCACTCTGCAAATTAACAACCTTTTAAATGAAATCTTTCACACATTCCAAAAGGAGCCATCTAAATTATTTTGCTATGATTTCCAATTTCTTCACCCTTTAATTACATAGATACATAATCAGTGTGTTTTTAAAATATATTTATTTCAAAAGAAATCTTTTAATCGATAATTGTAACTGTGATTAATATTATGTGTATTATTTTTTCGTTCACTGAACTCATGCTTCAGTTAAATAAAAATGATTTCATATTGCTGTATGAAAAATGAATCATAGATAACCCATCAAATACATGTACATGTATACAATTAACACATTGATACCTTGAGATATGAGTGCCTTGCCTTCATGTTTCTTTAAGATATGAGCAACATTAGGTTGATTGTTTGACTTGACAAGATTAGAATTTTTTTTCTTGGGCAGTATGCCAAAAAGCAAGATAAAAGGTGACGAAGAAAATTAAATGAAAATGTAAAGTTAAAATAAACAAAGTGAAGTGAAAGAAAAAATTTAATACCACATGTTGAATAATTCTGCCAACATATGAATGTTTGGATTTTCCTTTTTACATGTATATTTAATTTGTATCTATAGAATATCTGTTAATAATAAATGTATTATCTAAAATTTGGGATGTTAATGTGGGCCCGATACAAATTAACTGCATTTCAAATAATTTCAACAGAGAAAATTGATTCAAGATAAGAAATATTTTGACTAATGAACTCAATCAAGGAGGTAATAGGTAATTAAACTAATATCTCATTGTACCACTGTATTATATAACACTTAAAAAAATACAGTATACTACAAAACAAACGATAGGATACCAGAAACTACGCACAAAATATATAAATACAATAAATGATTAACATTTTCCAAAATACGCAAACAGAAAGGTGTTATGATGATTTTGTGTACAGGTTAATAAAGGAGCAATATTAAGAAAAATACCATTATTTTGAGACATGATGTAATACAAGGGCTTATTTAGAGATTAATATATATATATATGGTTTAAAACAAAAATGAAAGGAATTTTTTCAACAATTGGTTTCTTGAAATACCTTTAAAGGTTTAGAAATAATTGTAAAATTTAAAACTCTTATTTTGTTTGCATTGGCATTCTTTGTTAAAGTATTTTCATATTAAAGTACATGAATACTAATTTATTTAATTGTATGTAGTATACTGTGTAAGGTTGGAAATTACATCTTTGCATTGATGTGTGTTAACAAAAGAAGTATGAAATTTTGAAATTACTGGTGTACTTTTAAGAAATGAACTATTCTTGCAGTATGCTTTTTTTTTTTTCTGTGAACATACCATAATTTATTTTCTTAACAAAAATGTTATTTATTATTAAATATATTGCTATTCATTAAGCTGTTGCTTTAATAAGGCTATTCTAGTCTTGTGAATTGTTAGCTGAATCTTATATCATTAGAAATGAACTGGCATTTTCAAATATTGTTTCCATTCTGTTCACTTATGTTATCAAGGGTGCAAGAATACTGTTTTCTCTGTTCGTAGGCTGCATAAGCTTGAATATCATCTTTTTGCGATGTCATCTTTGTTTTGTATAATACATCCATACACTGCCAGAATAGCCATGCTGAAATTGTATTTTATTATTGCTGTTATCTTTATTAAGTACAATTTTTTTTTTCACAGTTGAAAGAGTTTATTTGATTTTTAATTTACAAAAATAATATATTTTTTAAAGATATGCGATTGTTTGAAAAAAAACATTTTCAAATGTTGGAAAGAAATTAATTGCATTTTAAACAAACATTCATATCTCTTACAATAACTGCTACAATAGTTTTGGGGAAAATTCAATAAGCGGGGGCAGTCACCAAGCTTAAATTGGTCACAAATATAAGTGATAAGCAATTATTATAACAGCCTTAGTTGTGACTTGGGAGATGTGATGTCATATTTGACATAATTTGAAATGTGGTTTCTCAACCCAGAAGCAGAAAGTGCTTAAAAGTGCGACATACGTCAAAGAACAATTGCAGTCTTTTCAGAACATTTCATTCTTTGAAACAAAGAAGAAATAATAACAATGTTCTGCAGAACAATTAAAACGAATATTCCTTTATGCTATCCCTTCTCTCTTTACTTTTTGCACAATTTTTATATCTATTTTGCGTTACTTAGACAAAATGCTTGCAGAATATTTGCAACTGTTTGAGGTCATGTTGCAGAACACTGGAAATAATTCTGCTCATGGATTTCTCAAGCTGTGCATTAAATATTGCTCTCCAGCCTCATATTTAATTAAACTTCATTGTATGTTGTGTTACTTTCTGTGAATCTTTGTTAGAATGAATTCTGTTAAAAGTTTGGAGGTTCGTTTGGAAAGTCGATATAAGTGCGTTTGTTCATGCATATTTATGGTTTTATTTCATGGAAAGAATGGATGAACATTTTCAAATAGCTATACTGCAAGTTGCTAAATTTACTAGAGATTTTTTAGTTTGAAACAAACAACTGGTTTCCGATTTTTGAGTTTGTTGGACAGCAAATTGCAAAATTTATGGAGATTTTTTATGTTAAATGTATGAAATTTTTTTTTTTGTGTGTGTGTTGCGTTTGGCTTTCATTCTGTTTTTACTGGAATAATTTATGTGCATTTTAAATTTGTTGAAATTGCACAAATCTCGTTGATTACATTACTTTCTTTTCTTTGTCATTGCTTTAGGAGGAAGGGGCTGTGGTTAACCTTTTGAGTCTGGTGCATGGCACTAAACATTTACTCTGCGACAAGATATTTTGCAGAATGTAGATTTTTCAGCCCTTTAGTTGATATGTTCTTTTGTAAAACTCCTGGGGTGAAAAGTGCACCTGTTGGAATAGGGAAGGAACCCTTGGGACAACAGTAAACCCAGGTGGTGGCTTTTCGTAGAAAGCATTTCATGGGATGACTTTCATACCAGCCAGATTCTAAAGGTTAATTTTCATGTTTTTGAATATCTTTCTTCCAAAAGTTTTGCAGAAGTTATTTTTTGCATAAATACAACAATGTTTTAATTATTATTTGCTTGTTTATTGTTCTTGAAATGTGAGTGTGAATTTTAGAGTACCTTGTTTAGGTAAGTATATTTTGTTTTATGTGGCTAGTTTCTTATATGTTTTATGCATTCTTTGTTTGGTCAGAAAAAAAACTCAGCAACCTCACCTCGATTATAAAACTTTTTCCGTAGTTTTGAAAAAAAAAGTGGAGAATTTTTAATTTAAAAATTCACAGATTATCTTTTAGCTAATTATGTTTAAAAGATGGGTTGTGTCTTTTGATAATTATTTCAGTAATACAGTGTTAACTTGGAAAAATGGTTAGATGAAAGTTTATCTTTGTGTTTACTGTTAAAATTGAGATTTATATTCTTTTCTTAAATAATTTACGAACTCAGAAAATAACTTGGGATTAAAAAAAATTAAATATACATTCAACTCCCAAAAATTTGCCAACCAGAAATCTTATCTCCAGAAATCCACACACATACACAAGCGTAAACAGTGAAACTTACAATTAACTAAAATAGAAATTTAACAGTGAATATGATGTTATTCATCATCATGGTGAATTATTTTTAGGTTATCAAATTGTTCATTTTCCGTATCTTTAAACTGGTGGGAATTTTGGTGACAACTTAGTTAATGTGTGGCACAATTTATGGCCATCTCTATTCATGGACAGTGAACATGATGACTATTAGTGGTCTGCATTTAGTAGAAATTCTGCAAAGGACAGGACAAAGGAGTTATTTCTGTATGCCAAGAAAAAATTTGAGGGTGAATCACTATATGAAGAACCCTGTAGATTGAATCCAGCACAAAACCTTCCCCATGCTATGCGGATTTCTGGGAGTCCATGGTTCTTCCAAATTATTCTTTGAATGTAATTTGTGAGCTTTGAATAAGATTTTATACATTGTTCTTATAACCAGTCACATGATTATAGAACTAAAATCTAACAAATAAGCAAATAATCAGTAAATAACTAATTTACTAAAATCCAAGATCAAATTTATTTAAGGCTGTTTCTGAAATTGGTAAAAATAAATTCATAAAACTTTGAAAGGCTTCCATGAGTTTTTGAATAGATTTGTGATTAAAATGCTTCATTTATAAGGTAAGAAAAAGTATGCCTTCATTGAGAACTTGTCTTTAAAAGCATGAAAATATTGGTAGTATATTTATAAGAGAAAATGCTCAGACACATATCCAAAATTTTAAGTATGAGCTAGAACTTTGCTGTCAGAAATGTAGAGCTTACTAATATATGATCTCTTTATTCAGGCTTGGAAGCATTTAATAATTTATTTACATTTAAAATGTATCAGTTTATTTATGGAAAATTTTAATATTTTAGGCTGTACTGATAAGAAATGCTTTCATAGGAAAATTTCGAACTGTATAACTGTAAAATGTATAGATATTACATTAATAAATAAATAAACACATTATGTTTCATTCAGTTTAAAACTTGGTTTCTCATTTTTCCTGTGTATTTCTAATAATTAGAGCCATTCCTACATCCTTTAAATTAATGGTATAAGAGATACTTTTAGACAGAAATTTTGTTCAGCAGTTGGAAGGAACTTGTTTAAGTTGCTAAGGTGTGGTACGAACACTTTCAAGTTAAGACAGAAAGAGATATGAAAACACTCTAAAAGGGGAAAATTAGATATTTCTTAAATTTTATTTATTTACTTGAAAATGATCGAATAAAAGTTTTGTGTTGAATATATCCATCAAGTGAATAGGAACTGTATTTCTTCCTTAGAAAAGTTTATGTTGCAATAAAACGGTATTGTTTTACTGAACCTTCATATTTTTCAAATAATTGTTTTTCATCTTATGTTAACAAACCACCAATGGGAAAGTGAAATCAATTGTATTGAGTGTGTTAGGGTTGTGGTAGCCCAGTTGGGAGAGGTGTCGGTCTCACAGCCGAAAGGTTGCGAGTTCCATCCTGGGACTAACCAAAGACTGCCTAACGATCGGATGTGCTGCCATCTATTGGCTCCTGAATGAGGTGGAAATGAACTGTTCTGGAGTCTGTGGTAGAAATGAACACACATGGCAGGTACTGCCGCTATCGATCTAATCTGGATTTGGGGTTGTACAAAATGCTATAAAGCAGAGGTGCCGAAGCCCCCATAATCCATGAAAACAAGACAGAACAGAAGACAGATTGAGTGTGTTGCAGTTATTTAGGTTAAAATGAATGACAGTTACACAGTTTGATAAATTTTTAACTTTTATGATGATTCATCGTGTTGTGAGAAGCATGTTGTATCACAATTTCTTGTATGTGTCCAATTTTATGTGTAAATAAATCATTGCTTACATTTTATGAGAAAAGCAGTTAAGGTGAATGAAACTGTAATGCTAGTTTCATATGAAAAAGGAACTGTGTTTATTTTAATATTATCACAAATTAATGAGCTTTCCAAAATAGAAGCTCATTATTTTCAAACATTTAAACAATAACATTTTACTGTATTTCAGTATAGTAAAACAGTAAATTATAATTACAATTGCAATGATTTTAATACTTATCAGTAAAAAATTCTCTGTTTAAATTAAAATCTAAATGTAGAATTGAAATTTTAATGACTTTAAAAATGTTTATGTGTTTGAGGAATAAGTCAACATTAAAAAAATTATGGACTAAGATTTTTTTTTTCTTCTTTGGTTTCATAAATATGAAATAAATGAAGCATTTTAAACTGCTTTCACTTTTAACAGTCTTCATTCAATGAAAGAATGCATTTAATTAAAAAAAAAAGCACATTAACTTAAAAAATGATATTTTTGAGAAAAATTATCAGGTTGTAACGAAAGTTTTCCGCCAGATTTGCTTGAGTCAGCTCATGCGGTACTCAGCTTTTGACCTTATATGTCAAGTTTATGCGATGCTTAGCGCGACTAATGGACATGGCACTAAAGTCTAACTCTTTTAGCTAGCTCTCGTGGATGAATATTTTATCTTCTTCCACACATTCTCGTAGGCGGGCCTCATCAGCATCAGTAGTTTGGTCAGAGCGCTCTGCTTCTTTAATATCCTAGTCCTCGTTTTTGAACCTAGTCCTCGTTTTTGAACCAAATCTTCACAGTGTCATATGATACAACAGTAGTACCTTAAGCTGTACACATGATTCAGTGTCATTCTGTAGCTGACTATTGCTACAGAACTGAGAGTAAATGATGGATCAATATAGTAGCGTGGTAGTTCCATTTCAGACACCTTATACTTAATCATAACGATATTGTTTTACGGATTTCACAACACAGTGCTCTAAAACAAGTCTTTTCTTTCAAATAACAAAAATCGTTTTACAAAATATTGGCAAAGACACCAACGCGAACTGCTTGTGCAGGCAATACTTGGAGTGGCGGAAAACTTTCGTTACAACCTAATACTTATTGAAAATTACTGTGTCAAGATACATATTTTATGTACATAGTAATGAAATTCAAATCTCAGAATAAATCCATTTAGCACACATTGTTTAAATGCAATATTACTAAAATTTTAGACAAAGGTATATTTGTAGTATATATATATACATATACGTTCGAAATTTAAGTTGTATAGCTATATTTCACCTAGCAATTAAGTATGAAAAACTATATCATATCTATTTTTAAAGGCATAATTTGAGAGGCAGGCTCAAATATTCGAGCTTCTTTTCAAGGCAAACTATGATGTTGTTATCATTTTTACCAAAGATGTTGTAACAAGTATTACGCTTTATAGTTGATCATGGAAGGTGCCATTTTTTCCTTTAATATGAACATATATAATTTCATTATTCATGAATAAAATATACAGTGTTTTCTCTGTAATTAAACAGTTTCCATAATCTGTCTTTCAGTGAGTCAGTGAGATGCAAGTGCATGAATATGCATGCCATATGTATGCTAACACATAAGACTGTGAAACAAAATACAGTTTTAAGAGCCTGTATTTTGAGCTCTTGCATTATGCAATTCATGATTTCCCACCATTTATGCAGAATAGATAAGTGCAATCTTGACAACAGATACACTCGAAAATTGATTAACAACCATGGAAATCCTCCCTCCCCGTGGTTTATAAGGATACTGCATCAAAACTGTTGCATGTGCTTACATTTTGAATTGCACAAAACGGATGAATACAAAAACATTTCGATAGCGAGAGCAATTCCAGACAAGTTCCCTACTTATTGCTCGTTTGAATAATGACAAAGAACTGTTCTCATCTCTTTTGTTCGAACGTATTTCGTATATTTTCTAGTAAATCTATTCCTGACAGGAACCAAGAAATAGTTCTTGATATTTTGAGTATAGCAAGACATTAGTAAATCTTATCTATAGGTGCGCTCTAATTTATCTTTCCTTTGACGAACGAACGTTTTCACTTGAAATGATTACAAAATGTACAGCCTTATATACCAGTGTATTGTGTGGAATTTAAATTTTTATTCCAAAAGTTTCATAGCGCCGTCGATTGCTGCAAATTTCTGTCACCGACTTGAATGACCAATGACTTGATATCCTCAGCACTTTTAACTTTTCTAGGCATTCTTGGTTCCGATAGTACCGAACCACTCCTACTTCTGTAGGGACTTCCAACGAAAACGGAGTTCTGTCTGGGCCTCATCTTGGACAAGCTGTAAGGTGTTGAAGCAGCACCAAATTCCATGTTGAAACGTTCCAGCGGTGCAAGAGCATCGTTTAGAGGCAAGCGAGATGGTTTTGCAATAACTGGGTGCGAATGGTATTGTGGCTGGTACGGCTCTAGCATCCGGATTTTGCCCCACTTATTGAAAAAAAGCACGATAACAAAGACCCAGACGGCTAAGACTAAGACAACTATCACTACTTCTTCCTCGCGGACTGTAAAGGGTGGGGGAGCCTCCTCTTCCAACTGTGTCTGATCGCCTCTCTGGCTCCAGCTCTCATTTTCTGCAAAAAAAAAAAAAAAAAAAAAAAAGGAAGGAAAATAAATAAATAAAAATAACAAAATACGACCTGGAAAAAGTAACGCTCTAAATTTCTACTGTAGTTCTATTTTAGAAAATTTAGTTTCGGATTTCTTACGCGTGACGTCTGGTGAGACGAAGTGCACCTTCCCGCTGATGTTGGTGGGATGTCCAGATCCAGCAAAGGCCACTAGATACAACTGGTATTCGGTTGCGGGCTCGAGACGTTTCAAAGTCAAGGAACGCTCTCCTCCAGGAATGTCGTGAACCACTCGATACCTAAAAGGAACACAGATGCATGACAAAATTGTATCGTGCGAATAAAACTAAGTTCAGATTTTATAATTTGAGTTGTTCCCAGTGGCTTGGTATTCGTAAATCCTAAAACACTAGTATAAATAACCAATAAAGTCAAAGATCTTTTCAACTTACTGATGCATAGCTGCCAACTCTTCCAAATTTAATGCAAGATTTGCCTCACCATGGCACAGTGGTTATGCCACTGAAAATGGTAGATGGCCGAAGTGTGAAGGTCCCGGGTTCGGGTCCCATCGCGCGGCTGTCGATCTAACGGTCTGGAGTTTTGGTAGGTTTTCTCCGGATGTAAAGTGAATACGCATTAGAACACCATAGAAAGTCCTCTACCAAGGCATCCCCTCTTGGCAGATCGCCCATGTGTAGCGTTGCCATAATCACACACAACAACAACATTAATGGAAGATTTTCCACAATAATTTTCAAACAATTTAATTTTACATTAAAAATTTAACATAATTACATTAAAAATTTAGCATGAATTGCTAAATAAAAATTAGTACTGGAAAATCTTCCGATTTTATCGGAAGAGTTGGTAGCTATGCTGATGGAACATGAAGCTCGGTACTGCTTTCACAAGTAAAGTCAAGCATTAGGATACTATGATATACTTTCTATTTAGTTGCAAGCCCGTTCTTGCCGTCCAATGGCCAAGTGGATGAGACAGGGCTGAAGTGCGAAGGTGAGGGTTCAAAATTAACGGTTGTCTGCTAGTCCCAGACCACAAAGATACGCACAGACCAGCAGAATACTAAATTTGAATGGTCCTTATTAAACGTATTGGTCCCACAGACCATCCAAAATTAGTATTCTGCTAGTTTGTTGCATTCTTTTGTGGTCTGGGATCAGCAGAGGACACTTATTTTCGTGCGACAAATGCAGCAACTACATATCAAATTGAAAAGCTAAGTAAAGGGTCAGATTTCGGGAGGAGGGGCAGGGCCGTACCCAGAAAAAAATTTCGGAGGGGGACCAAACGGTGAAAAAAGCTAAAATTTTACAAAAAGGCTTCATCATTATTGTTTTCTTAACAAAATTTTAAATTTCGGGAGGGGGTGGACCGGACCTCCTGGTCCTAGATGAGGGGGCTTCAGCCCCCCTCAACCCCCTCTATATATGGCCTGCCACCCAAATGCCTGTTTATCGCCAGTATTTTCTATGTTTGCACCATACCTTTAGAAATTTAACAGATCCATTACTCAATAACAAAATAGCTGTTTAAAAAACGGAATAAAAGAGAAAAATGAAATATGTTATATCAGTCATATATTCAGTAAGTTAGCAAATCTCGAATCATTTCATTCAGTAATTTAGCAGATCTCGTATAAAAGAATTTAAAAAAAATGTAAGAGCTTCGAGAATGTTTTAAAGATAACAAAGAACAGACCCTTCTTTTTCTTCAAGATAATACAAGTTGGTAAAAATAGTACAACGTATATATATAATAGAATTGTATAATTTTAAGAGTTTTAAGAAGTTTTAAAAAAAATTGAAGACAAAAGCAAGGGCTTTCAAAAAATGTTCTCACTAACTGAAAGAGAAATATGCTTTTACAGAATTATTAATCTATAAATTAATTAAGCTACTGTGCTTTTGTCTTTTATACTTACATTTTTTTAAGGTACTGTTTCATGGAGACACATTTTAAGAATCCCTTTTGTTAAACATTTTTTTTTACTTCAATTTATTTTTTCAGATTTTTTAAATGCAAATGCATGCAACAAAAACACTGGGAAAATATAAATTTAAGAAATACATATTAAAATTTCATCATGCAACTCCGCCGAGATAAAAGATCGTTCATCTTGATTTAATTTAAAATTCCAAGTGGGGAATTAAAATACGAGTAAAAAAAAATTCTGCTTGTTTTTATTCATACCATAGAATTTACATTTAAAAATAAGCATTGTTTGAATGTATGTTAATGTACAGCAAGACAGATTACATTTATTTAAGCTACAATTAAATTATCTACACTTTTAAAGAATTCGTTAAACTGTTGATTTTATCTGAGCGATGTGTTTTAAAAATCAGATTTTCTTAATAGTTAGCTACTCTAATCTTATGTATTTAATACTAGTTGACAAAGCCGCTGTGGAGGCAATTACAACGGTCGATAGAAAAAACATTTGTCGAAAATATGTCTATACTCTCAATATATTTAATCTTCGTCCACCTAAAATAAATAACTTCATATTTAATTTTTATTATATACCCAAATTGAATTTCATGCTCTTCTGGAAAAGCGCAGAAACTTTTCGCATTCGAACGATTTCGTTTTGTGTACTTAGCCTCTCTTATATTAATGCTTCAGCAGACGATTATTTTAATGAAAAAAATTAAACCATGTTACCTGGAAAAACTATTTTAAACGAATTGGAATCGCGGTTGTGTGACATCATTTTCACTTGAGAAAGGTAATTTTGTCTCACAAATGGTTCACTTTTTTACTCTCGGAAATAAAATGGAGCTGAAAAGAGTGAAAAATCTCCTAAAAATGAGGGAACCGGTGGTGGATTTTCAGATTTTGAAAGTGGCTCAGATTGTTTTCTATATTTTTATGCATGATTATGAAAAATTTCAAGCGGATCGTACATGCGGCATGAATTGTACTACAGTTTTAGACCATAACTTTTTAATCTGTTAATGGCAGTAAAAGTTTTGTTTTGAAGTGGTCGGACCGCTATTGTTAGAGAGTGAGTGAGTCAGGGATCAGCGTAACTATATAGTAGGATGCTAGACTAGAATTTAAGACAATTTTTTGAGACACAATGGGAGAGTATGGCTGCTTCGGATGAGAATTGGTTCGGACACATCAACTATTTTATTTTCTTTCAAATCAATAAAGGTTCTAAAAACTTACAATAAATGTAGCAATCAACGATGATTCGACTAAGTTAATCGGATTATATATTACCACTAAGATTTTTAAATTATCAGCTCTTATATTAAACGAGGAATGTTTGTGGGTGTGTGGGTGTGTGTGTATGTCCGAACGATCTCGAAAACTGCTCTAAGGATTCTTTTTAAATTTCGTACCTGGGGGTTTTTTGGGCCCCTGAAACGATTGAGCTAGGTCAATTGATTGAAAAATCTCTTAAAACGCTCAAAATTTAAAATTTAAAATTTTTGGACGGTAGCGCCATCTATTGAGCGTTTGAAAAACACACTTGATCCAATCTTCCTAAAAGTGACGCTCAAATAAGTTTGGGGCGGATTAAAAAATACACGCCATCGATATATAATAGTAAAAATTACTTTCGCAAAGAAATAAAATAAATGGAACTTGATATTCAGTATACAGACAAATAAATATTTTAGTAACTAGATATAGTACACCATTCAGCTACATAAATTTGTTTAGAATTAAAAAGTTAGTTTTATTTCAAAATATCGTCCTGGCAACCAGCGAAAGAAAAAGCGAAAAGAGTCTTCGTTGCCATCCCCGCAATCACCTTGATGTAATATACGTAAATAATTTATGGATGGTAAAAGTTTCATTTTGAGTGGTTGAACGGGAATTGTGACAGAGTCAGGGATCAGCGTAACTATATAGGAGCGATGTATTTTTTATTTATTCGAGGTTAGAAGTCCATTTTCTTCAGTCCATCCGTTTGTTCTATTATTGTGAACGTTTAAGTAGTTGTTAGGGTTATTATAAAAGAATATTTTTGATCTATTCTGTTTTTGATTTCATGATTTCGAAGTGTTCTTTTGTACTAATAATTTAAATTGCGTTACACTTTTTATTTTCTTAAGGGTGAGTTTATAAAATAAAATTATGTTTAAAGCATATTTATGTAAGATTATACTTTTATGGCATCTATATTTATGTATCTATAAGATTGAATTTACGTTTGTAGAATTTTTTTAGGCATGATGTATTTTCTTTGAATTAGAAAAAAATAAGTATTTTATGTTTGAATTGAAGCACTATAGAGAAATTTACAATTTCAATCGTAAAGAATTATCATCATAGATGTATTATAAAGACGTAAATGCATGAAAGTGTAGCTCAAAAACGAGCTGTGGAAACATATGATCACCGACAGCAGCACTTAGCCCAAATGTATGAACGTGCAGCTAAAACACAAGCAGATGAAACAGATGATTAGTATTTGGAAGGAGAACGACATGGAACAGCTAGACGTCGACAAATACTTCGGGTAAACAGTGTAAGTATCTACAAAGCTGCCACAAATGTGGGTACTTATTATCATAGTTTAAAACTTTTTAACATGGATTGCATTCACCCTGGAGCTTTGCATTTTTCTGAACAGTAAAAACAAAAATTAACCGAAACCATTTTGGGGACTGTAAGATTGATGTAGGACATTCCGAATTTCCTAATGAATGGGTGTGGTTGTTTCTTCGATGTCACCCACATTTCAAAGAATTCGAAATTTGAAAGCATACTTTACAATGGCTTTGTTCACAGTATATGACGAGTAAAACTATTAACGATTTTGGTGTGTACTGCTACGTTGCGAACAGTGTATAACAGACTTGATGAATTTTTTTTATAAACTCATTCATCTGACAGTTCAACCAACTCAAATTCTTGATGCTGAATTTGAACGTCCTCAATATGGACAGATATATTTCTGAAGTAATGAAGACGCTGTTAGTGAATGCATCGCCCAAGATCTTCGCTGATACCCTCGTTGATCTGCTACAGAAGGAAAGGAGGCACCTTACGTTAAACTACTTTTTGCTCAACTCTGATGGCACCGACCATCGAATATTTAGCATCCCTCTTCAAAACAAAGTATATACCATTGTAACATTGAATGCCGACCAAAGCTTACCTGATAATGTATGAGTGATCCGACAGCGATGAAAATCTTTGGCAACCATAAAGATTATTGATACGTGCCAAGGCATTTACGTATTCATTATTTTACACTTAAGGAGCCTTTAGATTCTGAGCATGGCTCGGTAACCTGGTACTAGTAATTAAAGGTAAATAATTTAATAAAGTAAGGAAGTATGTTATATATATATAAATTTAACCATTTATGGTGCCTGAAAGTAAAAATGTTACAATATGTTGTTAGAGCAATTACTTAATAATGGTTTAGCATACCTGAAGCCTGTAATTATATTTAATGATAACGTATGTTATTGCTAATGTTGCTAATGTTGTTATTCCTGTAGTGCAATTTTACAAATGGAGCAGAGTTCCGTTGATTCAGAAAAATTTTGTGTTTGAAATAGTTCCACTACTTCAAACTGAAAGAGGACAAAGCAGCGTTCGTCCTAATACCTTAAGTTTATCTGAGAACATGTATTATACTTGTATTTAACATATTCGAGGATACATATGTTATATAAAAATTATATTTATTTAGAGTAGCTAAGGTTGGTACATTGGTAGACGGGGGCTTAGCCAATCTAATGCTTGTATACTTAAAAGTGTTAAGGGAAATATTATTATTATTGACATTATTTTGAAGTTTAATATTACTTACAATTTAGACAAGTGTTTCCCAACCATTTCGTATCTGTGGGCCGCGAAAAATTGAAAAAAATATTTCACTGACAGGTGTCAGCCGAAAACAATAAATATTACATAGACATGTATTTTATTTAATAAATCAAGTGTTAGACAAATGCACTTTTCAATTAGAACGACATTTGGAGCTGATTATTCTTTTAATAAATTTGATATATACGGCACAGCCATGCGGACGAGTGGTCGGGAAACATATATAGGCTATTTATTATAAATGTTGGAAAAGTATTGCTGTATGGAGACAAGGAGTATGAAATCAGTTGTTTAAGATGCAATAACAAAATTCACGGACATTTTGTTTTTAAAGATCCTCAAAATATTTCATGCGTTTTGGAAAAATCCGTTAAAGTTCTTCAAAGTGCTCCTGTCTAGGCAGGGCCTGATTACTGAAAAGGCTCGGGAAGCTTGAGCTTCCCCTCTGAATTTCAAGGGGGCCCAAAAATGACAGAAAAACTGCGATAAAAATTCAAAATTTTGTTTTTAAATCTTTTAAATTAGTGTAAAGATTTTTAATGAAGAGAAGTAGAAAGCTTTTTTAAATTTTTTTCAGAAGTCTGATACTTCTTCTCGCAACATTTCTAAATTGGTTGATCCAGCTTGTGATGTCTTTCCCCGGGACATCTGCTCCGGTTGAGAGAGTTTTTTCCATTATGTGGAACATTGGGTCGGCAGAAAGGGGTAGACATTCAATATGTAATGTTAAACATCTTCTAAGTGTCAAAATTAATTCTGAACTTTCATGTTGTGATATTTATAATATCAAAAGAAACAAGAATGCCTGGAAAAAAGCCATAAATGAAAAACATGACTAAATAAATAAAGTTTAATCTTCCAGTAAGTTAATGCTTTTAGTTTACTTTTAAAAGTAACTTCCAAAGTACTGTAAAAAACTCGTTACGATGAACTAAACTATTATGAAGATTAATTAATAAAATATTTTTATCAAAGGAAAATTTCAGATAATGGAATAATTTATTTTATCAAAGAAAATCATTCGAACTGATTAAATCCATCAAATTTCATTTTATCGAATAATACATTTTTATCAAATAAAATCATTAAAACTTTACTTTTCCCAAACAAAAAGAGGAGGGGGCCCGGAAATGAGTCTGAGCTTCCCCTCACTTTAGAGGTTAATAGGGCCCTGTGTCTAGGTGGGGCTGGAAGTGAGTTAGTTACTCGTTGTAAATATGTATTTGCAGGTAGATCTTATTAAATACAATCGCTCTTATTTGGTGTTTTCGAGTCCATTTACTGCACACAAACACGAAGGCTTTGTTTCGGTGGGACACACCTTAACTATGAAGCGTTTGAACCAGGATCTTCCAAATGCTAGAGGATTCTGAGCCATTGATAGGGTCGTAGAATTTTAAATCGCAGTCCCCTTCGGAGGTAGTAAGAAATGAGATTACTTCATACTTGCATCTAATGTGATGGAAATGTACTCAAATCTTTTTTGACCATATTCTTTTGTGAGTGAGAAAACTTTTCTTATATCTGTGTTACGTAGTTAAATATAATCGGAAATGCTTGTTATTCTATTTTCTTTGTTTCATGATAGTTACAACAGAACTATAGTTGCTACCTCAATGGAATTGATGTGTCCAAAAAGATTTTTCACGTTGCAATTCATGCTTGTTTATCATGACAGCACTACTTTGATCAGAGGTGATTGTGATGGGTTAATACTCTCAATGCATCGTTCTTAAAGGGCAACTAGAATCGATGTCATTTTGGTGTGACCCGATAAAAATTGCAATAGAAACTCAACGCAATTTAAAACTTGTGAATTCAAAGTGATGTACAGCTAATACGAATGGACAGCACCACCTGTGTGGAAATGATGGCCAATATGTTCGAAATTAACTGTTTTAACCTTCTTGCCGGTGTGGATGGTAAAGCATTTTTGCGAGTGAGAAAGAGTGGACATTTCGTACTACCTGAAACAATTGCATTGCTGCATCTTTTTATGCGTGTTATTTTACGAAGACTTTTAAAAATTAATTTTACCTTTAAACAGCTGTTTTCAGTTGAGTGTTCTTGTTCTTACATTTAATTTTATTATCACCTTGTTTACAATCTGGATAAATCTATAAAGCAACCCATGATTAATCTATGTATATATAAATACGCTAAGGAAAACCTTTTTGTCCCTTTTGCAGCGCATTGCGCGATGGATGAGCTCGAAATTCGGCACAGTTAAAGTTCGAATGAAGGTAGTTATGCGAATGTTAAAATTTTTGAGTAAGATACTAATGCACCGTAAAAAAAATTAGAGAAGTAATTTGGCACGCAGTATTTCGCGCCAATAGGGCGATGGTTCCAGTGTTGTGTCAATTTTGAAATAACAACACTGAGTTTCAGCTGTACTATAGGATTATAGTATTTCAACAAAATTTGCAAAAAGTGAAATTATTTCCTGGTTTGGTGAAACGCCAATGACTAAAATGTTTTTAGCCCTGTGGTGGGCGACTTCTTTTAGACGGTCGATAAGTGCGCGAAGTGTTGATAATTCCATGTTTTAAAGCTGTGGTAAAGCCTACCGAAAAGGCAGGTTGCAATCCAAGAGACGCTTCACAGAAAAGCGCCGATTCGACAATTTCTTTATAATCTCCCGCCACGCAGTATGCTAAAGCAAATTTTCTCCGAAAATATTATTGAAGAAATACCTCAGCAATTAATAGGGAATGAAAATAATAATATTACTGAAGTGTATGGAAATATTTCCGAAAACATACTTTCAGATAACATATTGAAGTCAGTTAAATAGAACCAAAAAATGGTGATTGAACTTTTATTAATCTTGACTTAATCGAATATCTGATAAATAGAGAACATATCACCATAGCTACAATAAAATAATTTGCTATGATGACAATGAAGTCAATAACTGTCCAGCACAGTTTTTAAATTCTTTGACTATGAGTGGTTTGGGTTTTTTCGTCACCTCCGATAACCCCTCCGATAATCGGAGGTGACGGTTTTATTTCGGTTAGCCGGGAACAAGTGAAAATTTGCCAAACAATTGTGATCTAAGTCAAATGTTTACAAACCTAAAGCGATTTCCAGTACATAGTTGTTTATCTCTTTCCATATTTTGGAAGTTTAATTTAATTTCGTATTTTAATTTCACATGTTTACCCCAATTCCCCATTATGTAACCAATGCATACAAATTTCTTTTTAGTGTACTGATATTTTTGTATATATTGAATTATGCAGTTAAATACTATTTTGTATACGGATTATTTTTTCCGTTTTTTTGAGGGGGAACGACAGTGTTTCAGAAGTAATCTTTAAACGTTTCCCAGAAAAAAACAATTGGCGGGATTTGCACCTGGGTAACCGAAAAATATCGTGGTTTGCCACCACATATGTTAGTATTAAAAGTTTCTTGCATCATTATACTTATAATAAACTTAAATACAAAAGAAGCATTAGTCAATGGAACAAGAATGCGCATCAAGTTTATACATCGTAATACTATTCTGAAGTTTGAACTGGAACCGCGGGCATTAAAATAATTTCAATTCCACTTATAAATATATTCAGGTACTATTTTACCATATCCTTTCAAAAAACAGTTTCCGAATATACCTGAGTTTATGATGACAGTAAATAAATCTGAAGGACAATCATTCGAAAAAAGTGCAAATTTATTGAGGAAGCAAGTTTTTATATATGGTCAGCGGTACGCCTCAGCAAGTAGAGTTCAATCATTCGACGGTTTAAGATTTTATAACTCCAAATAGCGGGATTTTAGCCTAGGACGGCTCCAGGCTCAATTTTCGGAGGGAGCCACTAGACTTTTTAGATTAGCCTAAATTGTTCAAAACGCAAACTTAATGTGTGAAATCCAAGCTCGGTAGAGGGAGATGACCCTATGACCCACTTGCTGGAGCTGACTTTGCATTTAGAAATTTGCATGATCCGTCTTCACAGAAAAGAGGGTGGTTATAAAATGAAATTGAACAAAAGTGGTTACTAAAGACAGATGGCGTCTTAGCCAAGGTGGTCACTGTAGTAGGTTCTACTGTATATGGACTGCTGAGACATACTCTTTGGCAGAACTTTGTTCACGCTCATATTAAAAAAAATAATGCTTTATGGTCGAATTTCGACCACTGGCAGACAACTAGTAATAATAAAACACAAAACTATACTACATCATACTTTTCTAAAAGACATTCATTTAGTAGAACACATTGTTTTAATAGATAAAAATACAAGTCTTGTAATAGTTTTCGTTCGGAGAAATAGTTATCCGAAGCTTTAATGATAGTTTAGTGCTTATTAGATATATATTACTGATAGTTTGATATGTTATAGATTTAGTCACGCAATGGATAGCACATATAGACAGACACCCCCCCCCCCAAAAAAAAAAAAAAAACTGCTCAGTATCCGATCCGTATTATTTTTTTAACAAAAAGACTCAACAAAAAGTTAGTATTCAAAGGTAAAATTAATTAAAAATTTTGTAAAATTACACGCATAAAAAGAATAGGAGAAACGAGAGGGGTACAGTGGGACAATTTTTACTTTTTTATAATAATTTCCTCACTTTTAATTAAAACCAAAGATTAAATACAGAACAATATTTTTACTACTTTTAGCTTTCTTTGCAATTTTTTTTTCAGAATTTATACTAATTTTATTCTTAAAAAAAGTTAATTTTCAAAAGATACTCAAGTTTTTACACTGTGATCCTTTGTGGGGCACAATGACACAGGGATAGGATAGGGGTATAGTGGGACAATGAGTAAGGAGCATACAAAATCAGCTATATTAGATAACACATTATTATCATTAGATAACACAATTATTATAATTATTAAATACATGTTGAGATATTCACCACAGAAGATATGAAAGACGTAAAAATAGTTATAATGATGAAACACATTTAACAGTTGAATAACGTTTAATGAATTGAAAATAGTAAAGTAACATCAAATTAAACAGTAAACGATAGCAAAATGTTTTCAAAAGCTTGTTTCATCCAAAAATTTTCGTACGACATATTCTTTTTTTTTGCCTTGTTAAAAAAGTGAAATGCATATAATATTATAAATAAAAGAAAAAAAAATCAAGCTTTATATTTAAAGAGGGACTAAAATATATAATTTTTGAGAAGCTAAAGCTATTGCAGTGCACTATCTTAGCTCATTTAGAAAGTCCAATTATCTTAACTACTCGGCTACGAACACACGATGAACACCATTTCTTATTAGCCTTTTGTGTAGCATGCAGGGGGAATTAGAATTCGATAAATAATTTCTCTCACTGAGACAGTAAAAAATTGGAAGCAATTTATTTATTTATTTATTTTTTTTAGAGCAACATGCTTGTAAAAGATAAAAAAGAATTACCAATAAATCCTATAGAATCAAAGTTCCGGGCGTAATTATTTAATGTTTATAAGTATTTACTTTCAATATTGTTAATATATGTCTCCCTCCTATACTCAACATTTAAAAAAGGTAGCTCTGAAGTTAACTGTACTTTCACATTCAAACACGTGATACTTTATCTCTTTCAGATCTGATTAAATAATTTTTCTTTCGATAATAAAAATTCAATTTGTAATAAAAATTATAAGATAAAAAATCTTGATTATTGAATGTTCGAGGAAAATTGGTTTTTCTTTATGTGCACAAATGAGGACATCCATCCTGCTTACGATAGTTCAATTGATTTTTGTATCCTCAATTGTGAACACATAATCTGAAAGGACCAATGTATAACTTTCATTTAAACCCAAAGGAAATGCTTTATGATTACTTGGGGCCAAAAGCAAAGGTGTTTTTTTTCTTTTATTCTGATAGAGATACTGCTGAGCAGCCATAATAAATGCTATAGAGCGGAATGCAATATCTGAGAAGAGCTTTTATTGAGGACGTGCGGTTGTTAATGTCATCGTGTTTCAGATGAACTTTATTTTGCTTCTCTGCACAAGATCTGAGATTTCCTGTCACAACCTATTTTCTCAATGTGCATTGCATTTTTATCTTTTTATTGTATCTTTTGTTTTCGATTTTATGCAACATCGTTTATTGAACATGTCATCTAGTTAAAGAATGCATTATATTGTGTGAGAAATTGAACTGAATAGTGTTAAATAAAATGCTAGATAACTAACAATTTAAATTATTTAACCAGGAAGAAGAGCGTTTGTTATGTTATTAAAATTGTTTTGAATGATTTTATTGAAAAAATCTTTTAGAGCAGTGATTCCCAACTGAACTTAACCAGCGGACCACTTTTGCGCTTCCAGTTTACCCACGGAACACTTAAAAGAATTTTTTCCGGGAGGAGGGTGGGGGTGGGAGAGGGAGCACAAAATCTTAAGCAAAAGTTTTTTTTCCACAAAATGTTCTACAAAACGAAATATTCAAAAAATGTGCAGAAAATGTTATTTCCATTCCACGATCTCAATGATGCTGATAATGGTTAATCAACCCTGTTTACATATACTTGTAGTCGAAGACAAAAGCTTGGTTGAGATGCTACAATATTTTATAGAATAGTATTTAATATTGTGGACGCTCGTAGTTTCCGTATTTTGCAAAGATTATGAAACATTTTTATTAATTTTCAAAAGAAGACCGTAAATTATTACGCTTTTTGTTTTTTTACTTAATGAAATTGTGAAAATACAATTATCTTTTAAACATTCACGCGCTTCGCGGACTCCTTAGAGCTTGCTCGTTGATCACCAGTTGGGACCACCGTTTTAGAGAATTAGAGATTCGTGGTTTTTCATCGAACTGATTTATGTTGAAAACAAGTATTGAAAATATGTAATCCTTTCGGTACGGAGGAGCTGCGATTATGCATTCGTGGTACGAGGAAGTTTTCTCTAAGAGTGTTTGCACTGTATATGGCAGCGTAAACCGCGAAAACGTCTTTAGCGGCATTCATAGAAATCTGGAGCATGACACAAATAACATAGCTAATAGTGTAATATAATCATAGCTGACAGAAATACCGAAATGTAATTAACCATTTTTTTTTTGTAAATAATAATCATACTGTCTACAAAAAGTGGTTAATTATGGGATGTTCCGGAACTGGTTCGTTATATGCCGCCTATGAACGGCAGTAGTACCCAGAGAAAGTTTCGCGGATGCCGCCAATAGGTAGCGGTTGTACCCAGAGAACGTTTCGTGGCCGCCGCCAATGTGTGGCAGTAGTACCAAAAGGGTTAAAATAGCAGATTTAAGAGTGTTTGTAATGAACATTTTTTTTCAGTTAATTTTTTAAAAAAATGCTTAAATCTTTCATAGAAAAATTAAATGTATTATCTATATAAATAAAATTAGACTTTTGTCTGTACATTTCTTGGAATTCAAAAATTTTGCGATTTCTATCCGTTTCAAGCACCCGGGAATCCGATGCGACCCTCAAAAAAAAGTTTGTCTGTCTGACATTCTGTCCGTGACGCTTTTTTTGTTTAAGCATCACGTAAAAACGACTGAAGCGAATGATATGAAATTTGGTGTCATGATAGGTGGTCACCCAACTTAAAACATAGGCATCAAATTTAAAAAAAATCTTGATTGGATTTTGAGATTTTGCGAAAATCGTTTCAAACTGCGTAAATTTGTGTTCAAGCATCACGTAAAAACGACTGAAGCGAATGATATGTGAATTGGGTGTCATGATAGGTGGTCACTCAACTTAAAACATAGGCGTCCAATTTTTAAAAAATTCTGATTGGATTTTGAGATTTTGCGAAAATCCTTTCAAACTGCGTATATTTGTGTTCAAGCATCACGTAAAAACGACTGAAGCGAATGATATGAAATTGAGTGACATGATAGGTGGTCACTCAACTTAAAACATAGGCGTCGAACTTTAAAAAAATCTTGATTGGATTTTGAGATTTTGCGAAAATCGTTTCAAACTGCGTAAATTTGTGTTCAAGCATCACACAAAAACGACTGAAGCGAATGATATGTGAATTGGGTGTCATGATAGGTGGTCACTCAACTTAAAACATAGGCGTCCAATTTTTAAAAAATTCTGATTGGATTTTGAGATTTTGCGAAAATCGTTTCAAACTGCGTAAATATGTGTTCAAGCATCACACAAAAACGACTGAAGCGAATGATATGAAATTGGGTGTCATGATAGGTGGTCACTCAACTTAAAACATAGGCGTCCAATTTTTAAAAAATTCTGATTGGATTTTGAGATTTTGCGAAAATCCTTTCAAACTGCGTAAATTTGTGTTCAAGCATCACGTAAAAACGACTGAAGCGAATGATATGAAATTGAGTGACATGATAGGTGGTCACTCAACTTAAAACATAGGCGTCGAATTAAAAAAAATCTTGATTAGATTTTGAAATTTTGCGAAAATCATTTCAAACTGCGTAAATTTGTGTTCGCACATCACGTAATAACTGCAAAGACGAAAAAATGATATTTGGTGAAATAGGTGAAATAGGTATAAATGATAGGTGGTCATTCACCTTAAACTAAAAGCAACTAATTAAAAAAAATCCATCAGATTTCGAGATTTTGTGAAAATCGTTTAAAGCTGAGTCAATCTTTGTTCCCGTATTACGTAATAACGACTAAAGCGAATGATATGAAATTTGGTCACACGATAGATGGTTGCTCAACATAAACTATAGGAGTCCAATTTTTTAAACATTTTTATTAGATTTTGAGATTTTGTGAAAATTCTCTCAAAATATGTTTATATTTCTTCAAACATCACGTAATAACGACTAATACGAATGATACGAAATTGAGTGATATGATAGGTAGTTGCTAATCTTAATTTATAGGCGTTGAATTTTAAAAATATTTTGCTTACATTTTGAGATTTTTCGAAAATCGTTTTAAAATGCTGAAAATTTGTTCCAGCATCACGAAATAAAGACTGCAGGGAATGAAACGAATTTGGGTGACATGATAGGTTGTCACTCAACTTAAATTCTAGGCTTCAAATTTTTCAAAAATGTTGATTAAATTTTAATATTTTGCGAAAATTATTTCAATATGCGTAAATGTTCGTTCGCGCATCACATAATTACGACTAAAGCGAATGGAATGATATTACTTAGTTACACTCTAACCTGTAATATTTTAACAATACATGAAAATTATAACTTCGCTTTCTTTAGCAACATACTACATCCATTTTGTGTACTCCTACAATGCTGACGAAAGTTCTTGCTTTTTAGAAATTTTCATTCACTAACCCGTCGAGAACGGGTACTTCAGCTAGTATATAATAGATATCTTAATCTCAGACGGTAAAAACAATTTTATATTAAAGTACCTTCTGCTTTACCACACATCTAGAAAAATTAAAATTTATTTTTTCCCCTTCTACATTTATATTAAGAAAACTCTCAGCATTGAATTCTCATCGTCAAGTGACTAAATTGTCCCGCAGTGGACTGGGCGCTAAACTCCGTTCCCATAAGAACACGGCAAGTGAAGCAGCACCCGGCTTGCCCAGTGCTTGGGAGGGACTTCCCCCTCTCCGCCCGTCCGCTGTGGAACCGTGTACGCTAATGGGAGCTGGTGCACGTAAAATCCGTCGTGGCTCCAAAGTCCTCTAAGTTGTTAAACGATACCTCTGGGGGTGCCGATTTCAGGGGGTTGGTCCCTCCTCTGGAATTGGTTAAAAATTACGGGACCCCGAGCTAAGACGGACTTCCTCCCACTGGGGCCCATTGAAATGGAAGCCGCTCCTTCAGCCCATCGCCTGCCTATATTTAGGGGGATCTGTCACCGCAACGCGGTTGCCAGAGGGCATTAGCAACAACAACTGACTAAATGGATCTTCAACTTTGAATCAAAAATGCTGTTCGTAAAAATGTGGGCTTTGACCTTATAATTTTACTTAACTAGTCGTTATGGCTTTTGAATGATTACATGCAAAAAATATATTAGCCAGCAATTTAATTGCGTGGAAGTAAATAAACTAATCCTTTCTCATAAAAGAATTTCTTTTATTTAATTCTTATTTTCGTTTTGTTTTCTTTTATTTATTGTGACTAATTTTCAGCTAATAAAACCAAGAAAGTTCATGCAGTAAATATGTAACTTTTGCATACATTCGATATAACAAACAAACAAACAAACAAACAAAAAAAAAAAAGGGACACATGATGATTATGTGTGCTGCTACTAAAATTTTCAGTTTTTGTACTATAAAGTGCTATATAATGGCTGACTTTTTGTTATGAAATAAATTATTGGTCCATTTAAAAAAGATGGATAGTTTATTATTTGGATATATATATGTAATAATAAAATAAACTTTGCTAATTTAACCTAATTTAATTTAATGTTATTTGAAAAGCCTTCTTTAATCTCGGTTACTCTCACTGTAAAGTTTGTTTCTCGGCCACACAAATATTACGCTCAGAGACGATTTTTGAAGTTCCATGAGGAGTAAAATTGTTGATTCAGCAGTATCTCCAGTTTTCTGTGGCTTTGTTACTACGCACTTTTAGAACTCCTGGGTAAGCAGGTGTTTCTCATGTCTTGATTGACAATCTGGTTGACTAATTACGTTTGAGAGTAACGCCTTTGCGATCGTGCTGCACCCTGCCAGCAGGTGTGGTAACTAAGGAGTATTTAAGCAAAAGCGCAATCCGAGAGCTTAAGCGCAATTTCGAGAGCTTCGAGTTTTAGGTAGCTTTTTAGGAGTTTGGAACGTGAAGCTTTTTCAAGGGCTTAACCTTTGCTACGAGCTTTAGCTTTTAGACTGCGATGTACGAAGATAGCCCCGGAGCTAAAAGGTCGCCGGCCTGACTCCTGCCCTCTGTCTGAACTTTGAAATAAACTAGTCAACCTAGAACGCCAATGGAGTTGTGTCGATCATTTCAACAAGGGATGGCGAATCCATTCCTTACACACACACACACACACAGATATACAGTATTATACCTGGGCAATATTTTTATCTATCTGTGTATGTACCGTGTATATTACTATCTGTGAAAGTAAAGCTAAGCGACTGAGTCTTTTGCATAGCAATCAGACAAATGAAAATATGAATGGGTTAGTTAGTCAACAAATAATTAACAATTGCACTTCATCATGTACTCACCATGTGTATGAAACAGGTGTGTATGGTCTAAATTAAACGAGGGGAAGCCCTAGGGCGCAGATAGTTATGCATAAATGGAAAACATTAAGCAAAAACTCTTAAATTTATTCTTTTAAACCAAAGCACAATATCATTCTTCATTTATTTGTGAGCTCCCAGATGTCGTAGACTCTAGATTTCTTTAGCTGAAAAAGATGTAAAAAATGTGTATGGACTATAAATTCGAAATGTCATACATATAATAAAATGCGACTTTATTTATTTACTTTTTTTTTGCTCAAGATTATCAGCCATTTGTATTCGATTAAACATTCATTTTGATGAACCTAGTGCTGGAAGTATAAAATGATCCACATTATTTACGCATGTCATTAAATGAATAAATTTTTATTCGGTAAGATAGTCTTCTCGTTCTTTACTATTAAAGAAAATACACATAACTCTAGTTAACTAAAATTTTGTGTTGGTTTTCAGTGTTGTTATTTGTAAAGAGATTTCTTTAGTTATCGACGACAGTACAAATTGAAATACGTCGAGAAATTTGTATTTCAGAAAATGATACAGACAAAACCTTTAAAATCTGGAATAGGGTAAATCTCATAAATACGAGATTTACGAATGCAAATATTTCACGCGTTACGTTTTAATTAAAACTATAGAAAAATAAATTTACTTTATTAGTAAATGAATTAGAAGGCCATGAGCTCCAGTTAAAATTTATTAGTTTAAGTAGTTGTATAAGTATGTAATATAATAGATCTTAACTATAAAGACGTTTTAGCTTTTGAGTGAATTGGAAAAGAGGAATCAATTATATACAGATGCATATAAACTAGGGTCGTTAGTTTTCTAAGGCTTAATACAAGATGAAATCTCACTAAGAAATTTAGAATTTTTGAATTTGATATACTAAGTAAAATCTTGAAAATGTTGAATAGTGTAAATCTCATAAGTACGAGCTTTTTGAGTGTAAGATTTCACTCGTTCAGTTTTAATTAAAACTATACGAAAGTACATTTACTTTAATAGTAAATGAACTAGAAGACTAAGTGCTCCGATTAAAATTTATTAATTTAAATAGTCGTGTAAGTATCTAATATAAAAGATCTTAACTATCAGGACGTTTTAGAGTTTGAATGAATTGGAAAAGAGGAATCAATTATATACTGATATATATGAACGAGAGCCGTGAGTTTTCTAAGATTTGAATTAACACAAATGAGAAATTTTTGAAGCTGATATACTAAGTAAAACCTTGAAAATCAGTGATATAGTAAATTTTATAGGTACGAGATTTCTGAATGCAGGAGTTCATGTGTTACATTTTCAGTAAAACTAGAGTTATGTGTATTTACTTTAATAGAAAAAGAACAAGACTATGTTATCCAATAAAAATTTATTCACTTAAGTAGCTGTATAATCTAATGTATAACTTAATGAAACTATCGGGACGTTTTAGCTTTTGAGTGAATTGGCAATGAGAAATCAATTATACATTGAAGTATATGAACGAAGTCTTCCAACGCAAAATTGCTGATTAATTGCTGACACAAAGAAGAGAACTAAATGAAGTCACAGAAGAATGAAAGAATATTAAAATTGAGTTCAGATAAAGAGAAGCTCAATGAAATGAAGAAATGCTTATTTGAAATTACAGAAACCGTTCAGTTTTGCAAAGCACAGAGTTTTAGAACTCAAACTGCTGAAATAAAAGTAAAAGAATGTATTACATTTTGAAGTTAGTTGCAACTGTATCCTCAGTTTGAGGTGAGAAATAAACAAGATGTACAGAAACGATGTTTTAGGATTCAAAGGGAAAATATAGCATATGATACATATTTTTTTATATTTTCAAATAACATATGAAAACTTTTTGAAGTCGCTGAAGTCCGTTTGGCTCGGTCATGTACTGATTTGCCACAAGTCTTGTTACAACATTGCCAGAGCCTGATTATGACCAACGGGGGCACCGGGCATTGATGAATTTGGGAAATCTACGAAATTTGTTTTATTTTTCATAAAATTTTGATATAAAAAATATTTCAGAACAATATTTGAAATTGGAGGGGCCCTTTCGAGCCGGGGGCCCTGGGCAAAGTCTCGATTTGTCCATGCGATAATAAGGTTCTGAACATTGCATAACACATATGACAGTAGCTGGAAAAAATAAAAAATTCGATAAAACTAGTTAATTATTTAACGTAAAAAGTTACTAGGACTAGAAAATAGTTCTAAATTCTTTTAGTAGAAGCTGTGTCTGTATTAAATATGCTTCAGCTAGCCTTTTTTGACAAATTACTTTAAATTTTTTTCTACCAACTTTATGACTCCCTTAACCATTTGAGGGTGCCATAAAAGCAAGTGCACCAACTACTGGTTCATTTAATTTTTCAAAACTGCTTACTGTAAGTGTTGAAATTCATTTATGGCTCAACTTTTTCCCATCATATGGCATTGCAGTATGGCTAATTATAGTAAAAAGTGGATTGATGACATCGGTGGCGAAGTTGAAAAATATTTTTAGGAGCATCTGGGCGGGTAACGTTTCGGCCCAGGATAAATTTACATAAAGTTCATTCTAATCATTTATATAAACTATAAATTTTATTGCTAGTGTCATTTTTTATGGTGAGCTTCGAAAAACTTGTTGTTCCTTAACTTTTGGAGGCCAGGGTATTTTAAACGCACAGAACATTCTTACAATGGGCAAACTATATACTTGAAAATCAAAAAAGGCTGTTCCAGGACAGTAAAATGCATCCAACAGACTTAGAAAAAAAAACCTACTAATTTTTCAGAAATCCAAATTTAGATTCTTCTTCTGGATTGGATATGTCGGAAGGAATAAGAGCAACCGCTAAAGCCATTTCTAGACTTCACTGATTACTCGCTATTCCGATTTTAGTTTTAAAGTTAAGTTTAGCTTTGTAACTAAAAAGAAATAAATAAAGAACTAAGTAATAACAATTAGCTAAAAAGATTTTTTTTTTTTTTGGCTACTTGAATCAGGGCCAGCAAGTCCTGACTCTGTCTGGCATCAGCAATATATAAATAAGTGTGATATAAAGATGTAAGCAAAATATGTAAAAAAAAAAGTGTAAAACGAACAAATGATGCAATTAGTAAATGTAAATATAAGCAAAAATACATAGTTTGAAAATATTTAACTCTGACCTAGCACAGGATCTTCCTCTGGTTCAACTCTCCTCGGAATTGACAGACAAAACGAGTTCGAGCATTATAAATTGTTTGATCATAACGATTTGGGGAGAACTGTAAAAAACGTTTTGGGATTCAACACAAACTAACGAGACAAGCAGCTTTTTCTGTTGAGGTAAAACAAGAACTAACGGTTGGAGACACATCCTTTTGGTACCAAACGAGAGTTTTGTTTTTTTAAACTACAAGATAGTACATATAACGCCGAACTCTCGTAGGACGGAGCTACTCCTTTTAGCAGCAAACACTTCAATTATAAAATTCTTTACTGAGCAATCATCCAGGACGTAAGTACTCGGACATGGACGCATCACTTTTAATTCTTTAAGGTGCAGTGTTCCCGTTCTGGGAACACCAAACTCTGACGTTTTGACTGTTGCCAGTCACGAAGAATAGATTTGATTTCTATAAAAGTAGTTGCGGGTGACATAGCTCCACGAGAATCCTTTACTTTTTAGCACGTCATTTCCCGTAAAAAATATTGTCACGATTATTTTTAACAGCACTGACATCTGCTGAAAAATGGAAGAATGCGAGAACAGCTGGATAGATTGCCCAATGCTGTGCGCGGGTACAGCCAGCTGTCGTCAAAAAAGGATCTCTAGATCTGTGGCCCGCGATGAACGTTTCGATCGTCCGCCATCTTGTTGGTAGTTAAGTCGAGCGATGGCAACGGCTTCCCTTTTTTTCAGAATTGGGAAAGGGTTGCGACTCAAAGGGTTAAGTGAGTCGCACAGGTGGTATAGTGGCTTAAGAACCACTCTATCAGGCCTTGGGTCCGAGTTCGAATCCCGGAGTGAGCATGTATGTTAACCTGTCTATCCCTTCATAGGGGATAACGCTGGACGCCCACTGAGTGTTCCCATAATAAAATGGCCACAATATCTTCTGGCAGTTGGACGATGCCTAATCGGCAAGTGCCCGTCCATTGAAAAAGAAAAAAAACAACAACTTTTAAATGATGTTTTCAGGTATTTAGTGTGTTTCATGCATATTGCATCTATTTTCAATTAACGTCACAGCTGGGGATAGCTATAAAATGTGTCCAAGCATAGGCATTCTTGACGAACTCAAAGGCAAAAAAAAAAGGGTTTGTGCGTGTGGAGAGAAAATTCACTGAGTGCTTTAACTACGAAACTGTTGTATTGATGTACACTGCTGGCCACCCAAATTGCAACACCAAGAAAAACAAGAGATATCACAACAAAATTTATTGTGTAGATAACATGTTGACCAAGTAACAAATGATTAAATTTACAGCATTCTATGAAGCGTGGTTCCTGCCAAAATCAGTACCCAGAGTAGCCGCCGTTGTTGGAGATCACAGCTGCCACACGCCTCGGCATTGATTCAAAGAGACTTTGAATGTGTTCTTGGGGTACAGCAGACCAAGCAGCTTCCACACGTTGCCAAAGTTGATCTGGTGTGACAGCTGGGGATGAACTCTGGGTCAGTCGTTGAGCAACCATGGACCACATGTTTTCTATCGGCGAAAGATCCGGAGAGCGCGCCGGCCAGGGAAGCAATTCAATCTGGTGATTGACGAAGAACCCTTGGACAATGCGTGCCACGTGTGGCCGTGCATTATCCTGCTGAAATATGGCTGTTGGCAAGCCCTGAAGGTAAGAAAGGACAACTGGCTCCAACACCTCGGAGATGTAGCGCTGGCTGGTTAAAGTACCGGCAATGCGTACTAGAGGAGTGCGAGAGAGATATCCGATACCGCCCCATACCATAATACCCGGTGCAGGACCAGTGTGACGGTGCATAATGCAGCTGTTCAGCATCCTCTCTCCACGGTGTCTCCAGACTCGAATCCGACCGTCGTGGTGTTGCATACAGAAGCGTGACTCGTCAGTAAAGAGAATTTCATTCCATTCTGTCGTCCACATCCTTCTTTCATCGCACCATTGGCGGCGGAGACGTCTGTGGTTCCGCGTCAGAGGTAGACAAAGCAACGGACGTCTTGCGGACAGACCATTCTGCTGTAAACGACGTCGAATGGTACGCGCAGACACTGGATGATGCGTTACAGACTGAATCTGCTGTGATATGGTTCGTGATGTGACTGAGCGGTCCGTCACTGCCATGCGTACAATCTGCCTGTCATCACGTGACGTGGTGCACTGAGGTCGATGCGGTCGATCACGTCTGTCCGTCGTACCCTCCTGCACCCAACGATCACATATCCGCATCACAGTTGTTTGGTTTCGTCCAATACGACGACCGATTTCCCTGAAAGATAACCCACAATCTCGGTATGCCACTATCCTTCCTCTGTCAAACTCGGATACTTGATCAAAAGATGATCGTTGTTTCCTACGAGGCATAATTTATCGTTTTTTTGAAAAAAAAGCAAGAAAAACACAATTGCTGTACTTGAAACCGTCGAAATCTCCAAGCCTTAAATAGCGCTTTGAGGTGGCGCCACAGGCGCGCTTGATGTGCGTCTGCGCTGAAATTCTAATCATTTGCATATCTCACCTCAGCTAATGCATGTTGTAAATTTCATATTATTTGCATGCTTCCTTCAGGGTGTTGCATTTACGATGGCCAGCAGTGTATAAATTTCGACAACAGTCTAAGTATTTGCAAAATGAGCTTCAAAATGTCATGGAAAATTTAATTGTTCAGCCTGTTTGAGAAGAACAACCAAACATTTATGAAATATATGATGGGTTTCATAATATTTAAAAATAATTATCTAAATTTTAAAGACAAAATTCATCCATAAATCATAATTCATCATAAAAACATCTATTAACCATATTAAAAATTATAAACATCAATCTAACAATTGAGTTTTCTTATAGTAAATGCTTTGTCAAACACCACAAACTTTTTCTAACATACAAATGTCATTGCTATTTAAAAAAAAAAAAAATATTGCTACACAACATACATAATGAGTAAATTTATGACACAAAATAACATACATATGCTGCTTGAAATTTAAAATTTGTAGTTTACTGTAGCAGTTAAATGTTTTTTATAAAAGGTTTAATGTGGTATCTTGGAGAGACTTTTTATGTAATAAACTTTTTCATGCATAGAATGGGAAATGGTATTTCTATTAAAACACTTGAAGCTTTGTTTCCAGAAGTCAAATACACAAACCCAAAAAAGATAATGAAATCATAACTTTGTTATTTGCTTTAAAATATGTAACAACCATCGAGAAACGGTTGGATTTATCTCCGAAGTGTATTATTTTTATAGAAGAAAAACTATTAGGAAATTTTTGTTGAAAATGTTGAAGATGTGAGTTTACCAAACCGATACGACTTAGGTGAGAGTATAAAAAGTCACGGGAAGTCATTATCCTGAAGTTTGCTATAAAAATGTGGCGAGGCAGCTACATCGGCACAGGGTTGTATAATGGCTGACTCCACTTCTTTCCTCTGACATTACAAATATGAGTCTGCCTGACAGAGTTCTTAATACGTTTTGGATATGGAAATTTTGAAACTAGTTTCATGGCAATGCACATAACATTTTAGTAAAAATATCAATTTGTATCTTTAAAAATTTTTAATGTTCACATCTCAGCTTGAAATTAGCACAAAATAAATTAAGGCGTCTTCTCACTTTGAAAATTAAAAAAAATCGATTTTTTTTTTTTTTTTTTTAATTTTGAAAGTACATATCATCAAAAATGTTATATCAAAATTTCATAAAGATCGGAGGAAATACCCAAAATAACAACGAGTGTTCCAACAGCTGTGTCTGGGCAATGGCACCGAAACACGTTTTTACGGGAAGAAAAACCGTGGAAATTGCTTGTCAAACAGCAGCATGCATTTATAACGAAGGGCTACAACCTGTTTTAAAAATTTTGGAGGTGATGGGTGTCAAACTTGGCCCTATCGCCGCTCAATACGCCGAGAAACGCGACAGTGATCGCGTACGCGTAGGGAACCGCCGCACAGTGGAGTATTTGTGTCAAAATCCTGGCCAAAAATATTTTTCATGTATTTTAACGTTAAAATCATTACTGTTGACTTTTGACTTACTTTTTAGTATTATATACTTCTTAAATTATATAAAAAAGCGTGTTGTCGCCAAATTTGGCGATATATCGCTAAACGACTCGAAGTTGGTTTCTAACAAATGTCTTGTCCGGGGAGTGTCCCTTACTGGGAAGTACTGCTTTTGTATAATACCACTTATAAATGTAATACCACGCGGCTGTCGATCTAACGGTCTGGAGTTTTGGGCGATTTTCTCCAGATGTCACGTGAATACGCATTAGAGCCTCTTAAAAAGCCCTCCGCCAAGGCAACCTTCCTGTGAGGAAAATAGCCGTGCCTTAACCCAGCGGTTCTCAACCTTTTAACTTCGCCCCCTCCCAACAAAGGCTAACTTACGGTAGCACCCCCCCCCCTTCACATTGTTCAGCATACATTCAGTTTTTTAATCTTTAACAATGTACATTTAGTCGAATTTTCTACAAAATAATGTTATCAGTAAAGTTTGAATGAACATTTTAAGCGAAAATGGATATATTTTTGAGTAAAAATGAGAATAAATAAAGTGATTTTTTAAAATCGGGCATCATTACTTGCTCTTTGGTTTTTCTCGTACCTCCCCTGGTAACGCTCTGCGTCGTCTTGGGGGGCGCGCCCCACAGGTTGAGAAACGCTGCCTTAACCACAATAAAAATATATAAATGTAATACTTTACTTATAATAATACTTATAAATATAATACTACTAATCTATAAATCAATTTTTATCATAAAAGTTTTCAGATTTTCCACTTTTCTAAATGTAGTTACTATTTGGATCTTAGTTTTCTAATGACTTCTGAAGATTAAATTTTTCATTCCGATTCTTTTGAACTCTGATATTCGTCTTCACTCAGAATCACTTTCTTTTTCTTCTCCTTCTTCCTTTTTTTTTTTTTTTTTTTTTTTGAGAGAGAGAGAGAGAGAGAGAGAGAGAGAGAGAGAGCACCATCGGACCCCTCTGGAAGAAGAAGTTATAGGGTCTCACTGCTATAAGGCTTGCTCTTTTTCATTGGCCTTTATCTAGAGCAGATCATATAAGGGCACTGCTTAAAAGATGCCCCCCCTTTGCAAACCCATAAAATCTCATTCCAAGCTCGAGGAGAAAGTAATTTATTTCAAGCCAGCACTTTTCTGTTTACACACTCACACTTCAATGACCCGAAGTCACAGTTGCCAACCTTTGAGAACCAAAAATGGGGAGTTTTTGCTTTGGACACAATTTACTACATAAATGGAAAACTAAGCTGTAAATAGATGGGACTATTTACATGACTAAGAAAGGGCAATTTTGGAATATGTAGAAATTTTCTTCTTATAGCAAATTTACATCAGAAAAATAAGAAATTACATACTGAATTTAAAATACTGATGTTAAATCTTGACTAAAATGAATTTTATATACCTTTATCCAAACACCTGCACATAATTTATAGTTTATGAGAAATACAAGTGCGTATGTTTGTATAGCTTTTGCGATCACCCATCGAAAAATTATCGAAAAAATAAAAATGGCGCTATATAAATAATTTTTTTTATAAAAATGGTGGATGTTGGGGGAACATTTTTTTCTTGGAATAGACACTCAATACTGTAATAATTACGATTATAGTTGAAATTGGGCGCGACAAGCCGCGACACCTCTTCAAAAAGCTTTTTGAAATGTGAATTTTTGAAAAAAAATTAGAAAAAAAAAAGTTTACAATTTTTAAAAATAAAGTCATATTATTTTTTCAAGCTAATAGATACATATAATTAAAATACATATATTTTACTACAATTATACTAAGTATGAAACCAGTAAATTAATTTAAAGAGCTCGTAAAAAATGCAAGACGAAGTAATAGAAAACGCTGAAATCACTTGCCGTAAATGAAGAAACTCGCTTTTAAACCGAGTGTTGCATCTTTTGGATATGGAGCAGGTATCGCTGATTAAACCGAGGTAAGGTTTTTTCATGATTTTTCTGCAACCAAAACTTTAAACGCGTTTATCTCAAAACAAGGTTTTTCAGTATCTTGTTGATGAAATTTCGGAAACTATCCAGCCGATTGTCATGAAATTTGAATGACATATTCTTCATAGTTATGGCTATAGCGCATATCATCAGATTTTTGAAATTTTGATTTGAAGTATTTTTTTTTACAAAAAACTGCAAAAAAACGCGTTTTTTTTTTACTTTTTCGAAAAACGTGCGCCATTTTGTTATTTTCGCGAATATAAAAAATCTGATGATATGCGCTATAGCCACTGACATACTGAATCTAAAACTGCTTTATTTTTTTGTTTCAGATGACCTGTCTCGGAGATACCATCAACAAGCCACGAACATTACATTTCTACACGGGTTTTTCGATGCTACTGTTTTATTATAATAATTGTTCAAAAAAATAAAATTTTTTTTTCTTGTACTTGAAAGATGTGTTTATTATATAGGATCCATTTTATCCCATAATTGTTTGCAAAAATCCTCGAAAAAAAATCGCGAAAATAGCCTATTTTCGAGGTGCCTAAAGTGAGAAGACGCCTTAATTGATACTTAGCCTACTTAGTACACTACTTATAAATCAAGCTCCAGGGCCGTACCCAGAAAATATTTCGGGAGGCTCCAAAAATTTCGGAGGGGGACCAAACGGTGAAAAAGGCCGAAATTTTCACAAAAAGACTTCATCATTATTATTTTCTTAACAAAATTTTAAATTTCGGGGTGGGGGGACGCCGGACCGCCTGGTCCATCCCCTTGGCTACGGCCTTGTCAAACTCACTTTTCCAATTCTAGAATATTAATTGCTATGCTTGTATATAAAAGTAGGAATTTAAAGGAAAGTAGCAATACTTTCCTTTAAAATATGCACTAACTAAAAGTTAAATTCTTCTATAACGCCTGTTCAGTATGCTAAAAGTTTAAACCAAAAGGTTTGTTACCTCATTTCCTCCACAAATGCAATAACAACTTTCAAATGATTAAAATTTGTTGCACTGTAGGTTTTTGCTCAAGAACAACAACAACAAAAAAAACCCCAGTTAATGATATCAAAAATACAAACGGCTACTTGAATTTTATGTAGCCTTGAATGTATTATATACGACATTAAAATTGCCGGACACTAGGTTAAAACTAGGTTTACTTTCATATAACGCAATTCTCGATTTACGAACACTCAAACACTAGTGTTAAATGGTTATAGGAAATAAAAAAATTGTTAATAACATTACATACTATAAAAGAAAACAGCATGAATCATTTTGGGTGGTACAAGCAGGTTTAATGGTGGTTTTATAACCCTAAACAAATTCATACTGTTTTATTTTAACTGTATGTGTATTATTCAGAAAGTTCTTTATTATTTTCAATCGCCTCTATGTTTCTTGAAGAATGAATATAAGGCGAAATTTTGACAAATTCTTCAGAAAATCAAAATTTTCATTATTATTCCAAAGGAATAAATTAAGGCACGCGAGAAATTTGCATGCTAAAGCCATATGCATGCTTATTTGTGGCTCTGAAAACTTTACTTTTGGTATTAAAATTCAGATTCGGGGACTGAATTAAATAAAGATTGTTCTTGGAAAGTTGGCTTTGAAGCTTTAGTTAACAGATGCTAATTTTTCGACGACTCGATCAGAATATTACTTAAAAGATGCAGGTGGTAAACTGATTGTTATGAAATAAATCCATTATGCTATTTGAAATAGTTATGAGGTGAACAAGCAAACTTTTCCTGAATAACTAATCATTTTTATTTAAAATTTGCCCTCAGAGCTGTTGCTACGAATATTAACTCATGAAGCGTGAAGAGAAAATAGTAGTGTTATAGCCAATCATTTCTAAAATCTGTCACATTACTTTTTATCAAAATATTCGCATTTACTTAAAACATATTAAAACTATGTATGAATTTATACAACAAAATTTGTAGCATATTGAAATTGCATTCTCCCAAAATCAAAATATTTCTGCTCTTATTATAAAAAAATTACACTAATCTTTGTAAAAACAACTTTTACTCAGAGATGCAGAATTACAACAACAACAACAACAACAGAAAAAAGTTAGTGATAAAATCATAATAATTCTATAGAATTCTGCGAAAAAAAAAATTAATCCGCAAAGCTTATAAATTTAGGTCTAGAGTTTTTTCAGTTACAGTTGCAATCAACGATAATTCAATAGCAATTTGAATAAAATGGTGGTATTTTCATGAATTTCATTAACCATGAAACAAAAAAAGTGTTTAACTATCAGTCTTATTAAGGTCCAAATTCTGTAAGTGTGCTTCCCTTGCTACAACTGAAACATGTTCTTGGTGCATGTGTCGAACCAGAACGTAGGGTGGTCAGTACCATAAGCAAGAGGAGGTAATTGCCTCCCTAAAATTCTAGGAAAATTCAGATATCACCTATTTGAATATTATTTCCTACAATAAGAAGAATTTTTCCCCTCCTCCCCCCTCAATGTTACATGCCAATTACATTACAAGGGAAAAGCCCGTGTTTGTACAAAATAATCAACAAACATGAAAATAAATGGAACACAAGAAAAGGAGTTAAAACAAATTGGAAAACTATAGTCACACATCATAAAAAATAGTTAACCATACAGTGCATACTGTAGCCAATTTGCTACACTCCTATTTTCGTAATTAAAAAATTACAGTTTTTTCCCCCTCTAAAATATGCATTTAAAATAAATATAAGCTTGAATTCATAGCGTTATCAAGTTCGATGAACAAATTTTTCGATGAACCCTCATTTGCTAACGAAAGTGATCATTTGTCATTATTAAGGTACATTAAACCTCATTATATGTACGATTGCATGGGGACCAATGTATAAATTGTACCTTCTTTTAAATTAAAATTTGATTTTCATAATACTTATAGTCAAAATAGCAGGAAGAAGACGTTATGCACAGAGTAAATGCGTATCAATCTGAATTCCATTTATTTGTTTCACACAAAATTTTGCAGTGCTCGAAATATTTTTACAAGTCTTTTTACAGCTTTAATAAAAGAAATTTAAATAACTTCTACCGAATATTTCAAACAAAGCGAAATTCCTTAACTCTATATTGTTTAATATCATTCCAATTAGCTGTTTTTATACAATTATGATTAAAAAAAAAATAATCACTTATAAAACCACCAAACTCAAACCCAGTTTTAGAGTACAAAGAAAATATTTACAATTACTTGTTTTAAGATTTCTGATTTCTAAGCAGTAAACAGTATTACGCAAATTTCGATTTTCTTTCTTAGCTCTTTGAACCCTTTCTTTTATGAATCTAAATAAAACCTCTCATCCAAAGAGAAAAAAGGCCCGAATAAAATTTATAAAAAAATACAGGAAATCTCTTTACAATAAAAATCTCTCCCTTTGAACGAAAAGTCCATTCAAAGAAGCTTTCTCAGTCAAAACAAAATGCTATGCTCATTTTTTTATTGGAAGTATGCATCACTGAACGTTATGAAAGGATGTTTTGTTAACATAGTTCAAATCTTAACATAAAATTCATCCGTTTTCTTACATTTAGATCAATGAAATGCTAGCATCGAGTCTTTTAAGTTATAAGAAAGTTCATTGTCTTTTTTAAAATTGCATCGTTGGAACTTTCTTTACGGTCATGTGTCACCAAAGCAATAGCTATAGAACTATGTGTATCCGACTCGCACAGAACCTGATCTGAATTGATTGATCCGGATCTTTCATTATGAAATAAGTAATACCAACTGAGAGTTAAAAGTAGAACTTTTAAAGAATTGGCATACATTTTATCAGCAGTTTTTTTAATATTTTTAGTCAGAACTGCCATTACTCGAGATTTTTTTTTAACAGCTGAAGACTTAGTCAACAAAGCAAAAAGAAAATATAAAAGTAAAATAAAACAGAGTGATTCCCAATTATATTCTCCCCAGTTAAGTGACATCAATGTAATGCATAAATTACAGTCATCATATGAAACATGGCTCACTGAGATAAGTATAGGCTGTCCGAAAACTAGTTTCTCCTATGGGATTTTGCGTACGAGCAAAGTGTCGCCCCTTCACCTATTTGGCGCTGCTACCCGACCCTATCACTGTTACCAACTCTGATGGAGAAAAAAATCTTGGCAAACTGGCAATACCGAAGTATTTTGCAAATCGGAAATTAAAGTCCAAATGACTCAAACAGCATTAGCAGATAAGCATATTTCAGCATCACAAGCACGTAAACGCCAAAAAATTTTTATTATTTTTCTGAGCTTGAAAACATTTTTAGCCATTTCTGGATACTTTTAACTTTGATTTGAGCCACTTTTTCTCCGGCAGAGTTGGCAACAGTGATAGGGTCAGGTAGCAGCGCCAAATCGGTGAAGGAGCGAAACTTTGCTCGTACGCAAAAACGGAGCTTTTCGGACAGCTTGTACTTATCTCAGTGAGCCATGATATGAAAGATAATAGAATGTGCCTTCTGAAAAGTTCGCTTGGAAACCTGGATATTGATTCGAAGAAACCCTCACTTCACTTTATATCACAAAACTTCCAAGTTGACACAAATTACATCAAAATCAAACAGGATGGGACATCTTGTGTTTATTATGAATACTTTACAAACACAAATAATAGCAATAACAGCATTCTAGTTATCTTATTCGAATTTCTCGCCTACTTATTATTATTATTTTTTAATAGTGGGCATGTTCGCAGATCATGCTTATTGTTGAAATCCACCATTCAAAACAAATAGCCATCGAATGGACTGCCACCGTTGAAAGTAAATAGGTTTGTTTAACTGCAATTTTTAAGCAATTTTGTTTTTTTGTAAGAGGTTGATGAATCTTTGGTTACCTTCATTAGAACCTTCATGAGTAACTTATGTTTGTATCACTCTGTATGATCAAGAATGAAAAGGATAAAATATTCTTGAAAACTATAATGAATGAATGATTAATTTACGCTAAATAATTCCGCATTTTTACAGCATTGGATTTAAAATAAACTTATTTTTACATGTAGAAATGATCTGTTGCTCTTCATTTGATTATGTTAAAAAACAACAACAGGAGAAGTTGTAAGTTATTTGTTATAAAAGTAGAATGCGTTCTCCATTTCTGCTCTTAATAAAATGAATAAATTTGCTTATGAAGGCAATGCATAACGAGTTCCACCAATATTCGAAGAATTCATGACGCAAAAGATTTGCATATGAAAGGAAAATGCCATTTTTATTATTACCTTTAAAATATTGCTGCATAGAATTTAGATTTATTGAATTGTATTAAAAAGTTATTTTGATGCAAAATTTGCTCTAGAAAATTGTGCATATTTTGTTTACAACATTGAGCATTAAATTTTCATAGAAAGTTTTTTAAAAGTATTTCTGTAAAATATTTTCCCATTTTTTTCTATTTTCAAAACTGACCTATATTACCCGCAGAAAAAATTGGAAGAAGCTGAAAATTTATTAAATAATTTTCTTTCAGTGATTTCATTTTAAAGTACGAAGGCTACTGAACATTTTCTTAAGTAAAATCTACACCCATGAACAAAATTTAAAGTTCATTTATGTATAAGAATACCACACGGAAATAAAATGGAATATTTTCTACCTAGGCTATTTGCACAACTAATGAAGATCGGCAGTGAAGAGATACGCAATTTCTATACAAAGTGGAAAATGGAACCCAAAAGTAAGAGAGGCGATGTTAAAGTCGCCTCCGTTAATTAGTTGTGCGCTTTTACGATAAATACATATATCTGAAAGCAAGCAGAAGTATGTCACTATAGGCTAAGTATAATAACTAACCTTTTTTACTGGGAGGGGGGCGGAGGTTTTAAAATATTGCCAGCATGAAAAATCAATTTGAAATTGTTTTGATTCAATTAAAAATTTATTAATAACTAACTTTGCTTCTAAACTCTCCCTTTTTTAGCTCCTGATTATATAAAAAGCTGATTCCAATACGCAATATACGGGGTGTCCCAAAAATGACTGATGAATTTTGAAAATCAATAAAAAAAAGACGGAATGTGGTAGATATGTATCGTTTGCGGCCTTATGCTTAGGAAATTAGGGAATTTTATCCCACCAAATTTCAGATTTAGTTAACATTTTCACCCACAGGTAAAAACCATGAAAAGATAAAAACCAGTACGAAAATTTTGCAAGAACTTTTGCAAAAAACTAAGCAATAACATTTTCAATGTAACCCCCATTTGCTGCAACAAAGTGGCGCAGTCTGAGGCAAAAATTTCCAGACATCCGTTAAACATGTCACTTGGAATTGTCTCACAAGCAGCACAGATGTGCTGGGGCGGTTTGGCGGTATACAAAAGGTGCCCCCAAAGAAAAAAGGGTAGGTCTTTCAGGTACCTCCAAAGAAAAAAGTCGCAGGGTGTCATGTCTGGCGAATAAGGAGGCCATGCCATGCCTCTTCCTGTAAGCATGTCGTAAACCAAGGCAATTGCCCGCTCACTGAAATGTTCGTTCAAGAAATCAAATGCTGCAGACGTTCGATGTGAACGAGCACCATCTTGCAAGAACCAGTAGGCATTCGAACAGTCTCCAAAGCAGTATGAATCGCCACAAATTCTTCCAGAATCCCAAGATATCGTACAGCATTTATCGGTTGCTGTAAAAAAAATGGCCCTATTATTCCTAGGAGGAAAACTCAGCCCATACCATTATTTTTGGTGAATGCAGGGATGAAGGTTCAGCAATTTGAGGATTTCCGCTTCCCCAAATTCGTGAGTTCTGCTTGTTGACATAGCCATCGAGGTGAAAATACGCTTCGTCTGATAAAGAACATAAAAATCCGCATTTTGTTTCAAACTGTATCTATAGTCTAAAAACTTAAAATTCTCACGGATTTATATATGGTTACGCATTGATCAATTTCCCCCCTACCTTTCATAAAAAAAAAGGTATTCTCCATTTTGCAAATGATACGTTACTACCCTGAGACTTGCTCCGCTTAAATCTTTCTTAACTCTGTCATTTGATTTCGTATTGTTACATTGTTACTCGTACGACTTGGCCGCTTTCGTCAAAAGGCTGCAGTTTTAGACATATCGCAAAATCTCAAGTGTACGCAAGAGAACTTGTGATCCTGGCAAATTTAAAAGATCGTATCGTCAAAGCTTGTTACTTTCCGAACATGTACCATGTAAGGAAAGTATTGTAATCATGAAAAAATTCGACTTCGAGATTTTGGTGTATTTACACGTTTTGAGGTCTTCTGAATTCATTTATGCTATTTTTACAAGATGTATGTATATGGATGTGTGTGTGTGTGTATGTGAGTGAACACGATAGCTCCTAAACGGGGCATTCGATTGAGCTCAAATTTGGTATATATGTTATAAACGATCGTCGCAAGACCGGTATTGATTTTGGTGTGTGTTGGACTTATAGTTTTTCTACAGAGCTACGACAAACATTTCTTTTACATTATGGCCTATGAGGGGAAATTCTTGAATGTGCGCTAGCGTTTAAACAGTATATTCGATTGAGCTCAAATTGGGTATATAATATATATGTACCACCATCATAAGACCGGTATTGATTTTGGTGTATATAGGACTTGTAGTTTTTCTACAGGGCTAGATTTCTTGACATTATGGACTCTGGGGGAAATTCTTGAAAGTGCGCTAGCGTTTAAACGGTACATTCGATTGAGCTCAAATTGAGTATATATGCTATAAACCACCATCGTAAGACCGGTATTGATTTTGATATGTATAGGACTTAAAGTTTTTCTACAAGGCTACGACAAAGATTTCTTTTACATTATGGTCTATGTGGGAAATTCTTGAAAGTGCGCTAGCGTTTAAACGGTACATTCGATTGAGCTCAAATTGGGTATATATATTCTAAGCCACGATCGTAAGACCGGCATTGATTTTGGTGTGTATAGGACTGATAGTTTTTCTACAGGGCTAAGACAAAGATTTATTTTACATTATGGCATATGGAGAGAAATTCTTGAAAGTGCGCTAGCGTTTAAATGGTTCATTCGATTGAGCTTCTATTTGGTATATATGTTTGAATTATTCATCGATTAAAATTTATTTAAATGCTTGGTAATTATCTTAATCGTAAGTGTTCGGAAAGTCAAGTGGAATCACTTCAGGTTTTTAATTTTGTTATTGCTAACGCTGCTTTAAAAGCAGTGTGATATGAATTCTACATCACAAAGATTTTTTCTACTGCAGATTAACTAGACCATAATTTATTTTCAACGTTGTATGTATTCTATATAAAATTATTATTGTTATCCTTTAGTTGAAAATTTCCTTACTTTGAGTTGTTTTTTTACAATATTATCAAATTTGAGAACAAAACATATTATCAATTTATTTCATTTTTAATCATACAATTCTTTGTTAGACCCTTAAAATGAAAGGTAATTATTTTTAGAAATGTAAAATGTTAGAGCAAAAGTTTTTACACGGTTAAAAAAGTGGGTACCACATAAATCATATAGGGTTGAGATAAAATGTTTGTGCCTCAATTTATATACTTTCCTCCTTCTATAATACTACATATTGATAATCTTTATAATGCCCAAAACAGGTACTGTAAAATAAAGAAGTCTGCACATAGAAAACGTTACTGAAAAAGTGAGTTGTCAATATGTCAGGCTATAGGCAACATTAGACAATAACACTACTATGACGATAACGTAACTACGGTCAGAAATAAAAACTTTATAATCAGTAAGTAATACATCATTTCTACCATGTACATAATGACTGTTTGCTTAACTATACGAGAACATTTTAAATGTTTCCCGTAACAGTATACTAATTACTTTCTGGTAAAGCAAAAGAAACAACGAGAATTCACATTTCATCAATTAACGAATGATCTCTTTTCAAAGAATTTTACGTTATCTTCTGAAATTCCGTTTTTATAGGACTTAAAAATTTATAAATTATTCTTACTTTTGGATAAGTATCTAAAAGCTATTGCTTCTGTGATTTTTTCAGAAATTATTTTGTAATTACTCAATATAAAATGTGCTACTGTAAACACGTATGATTTCGAAAGAAGTTTAAAAATGAACCCTCGTAAAAATATTTTGACTTGAACCAGTTTATCTAAATAATAAAAGTCCAGTATTGAAAAAGTAAACACAGAATGGAAGCAAATGATTCATTCTTCGAATCTTCCTTGAAAAAATAATGAAATGAATTCCTTGAAAAAAAATCACGGAACATAATCTCTGGCGTAGATCGATTAGATGACGTCATAGACACTGGCAAAAATACTCCTTTTGCGTGTTGCACTGCAAGGACAGTTTTTTAACTGAGAAAAACGAGATCGACAAGAGGTGGCGCATCGATGAATTATACTGTTAACTGCGTCGCGAAGCGGCACGTGTGGATTCATTTATAATCCCTGGCGTAGATCGATTAGATGACATCATATACTGGCGAAAATACGCCTTTGCGTGACAAGCAATTGGGGACAATTTTTAATTATGATATTGTTTTTTAATTAGATTACTGTTAATTATTTCATTAATTAGAAGATGTCCCCAATTTTGTTTTAAATTTGGGAGCATGTCCTCAATTTTACGTTCAAAAATATGGTCACTTTAATTTAACTGAAAAATTTGATAGATTTCGGGCAAATTAATTGAGAATGTGTAACATTTTGTTTGCACCACACTAATTGGCAACACTCTTTGAGATGAGAAAAAAGTACTTGTTGTTTGTGGAAGTCATGTTTTTTTTTTTTTTTTTTTTCCATTGCTCACAGCCGAGTGTATTTAAACGTTAACGGCGTGACATTTGTGAAATCCTATTTTAAAAGAGTTTGAGTGTTTTAGATTGTTTTGGCGACAGCTTTTGTTTAATTTTGAATTTGTTTAAACGGATGCATTTTGATTTCAACGTTGTTGGATCGTAACTTTTATTTCGATTGTTTTGGGACATTTGTCTTATTTTTGTCATAAATCCATAAGCGTTTGTTTAATTTTGAAGGGTTTAATTGAGTGTTTTATATTGTTTTTGGTGACCTATGCTTTTGTAATAAGCGTTTGTTTAATTTTGAATTCGTTTAACCAGATGGATTTTGATTTCAACTTTGTTGGATTTCATAGCTTTTATTTAGGTTAATTTGGTGCCGTTTATTTTATTTTTGTCGTAAATCTATAATTACTAGCCGTCGGGCGACCCGCAGCATGTGCCGTAGGGTGCACAAAACAGTCGCGAAGCGGCCAGCGTGCTCTAGGTTGTACATTTTGGCCGCGAGGCGGCCATCGACTGCCATAACTGGTCGCCGAAGGCGGCTAATAGCTTAATAAAATCACACAAAATAACTTTTATTTAAAACACAAAATAATAAAAACTTTGTAAAATAACACCATAAAGTTTATTTCAACGGCCAGACAGCTGTTTCGAGCAAACACTGGTTTGCCCTTCTTCAGTGACAAACACCAAGCTGTTTCGAGCAAAAACTTGTTTGTCCTTTTTCAGTTCCCCGTTCCTATCTTCAGGTGTCTTCTCCGTTCCTATCTTCACTGAAGAAGGGCAAACAAGTTTTTGCTCGAAACAACTATCAGGCCGTTTAACGGGAAGTAAAGTTTATGTTGTTATTTTATAAAGTTTTTTATTATTTTACAGTTTATAATTTATTTTAAAAATATCTTAATGACATGACTCAAAATGCGCATCAGAAAACTCTTTGATCGCTGATGTTCGATACTTAAAAGCAATTAGCCTGACCCTTTAAGAATTTTATTTCACAAAATTTGTTACATTTGAGCTAAACAAAAGCAAGATGGTTATTTCATTAAATTTTCATATGAAAATTGTTTAATATAAAAATTCATTTAATCGATATAAATTTAAAAAACATTAGTCTTACGAAAATGCACATTTTATGTAAAACGTTTTGCAAGATGACGCACAAAAGAAAATCCTATTTCAAGTTATTTAAATCTTTTAGCGGATAACCCCTATCCACGATGCTATTCTAATGAAATTCTTAATGCATTCAAATTTATTCGAATTTTACTTTCAGAACATCCATCTGGGGTACACCCGAGAGTCACGAGTGTCTTTTGCATTCTGCTCCCAGACAACGTGAGATAAAAGAATTATAGTTGTTGGGGAATTTTTGTGAATGGAATAAAATAAAGTAATCGAAAACATACAGCATCGATCGATCATAAATAAAACTAAGCAAATTTATTAATTTGGAAATAAATTAAATTTTGTGGTGGCGTCAGAGATCCCCCGCACAGGGTGTAAAAACTGCACAGCCAAAAAGCGGAAATAATTAATAGATTAGCGACCGTCTTTGTTGTTGTTGGTAAAATGGTTAAACACGACATAAACTAGTTTTTACTTTAAACTTTTGTTCAGACGCTGAACAAAAGGGAAAAAAGTGAAACTCCTATGGAGTCTGCATCTCTACAGCAAACATATTTATGGTCATTAGTTCATTTAAAGTTTGAATAGAGAACATAATTTTATTTATGAATGTTTCTTAAAAAAACCTATCGATAAGAAAGCATAAAATTATTTTTCAAATTTAATTATAAATGTGTAATTCCACACACACACACACACAAACACACACACACACACACATATATATATATGTATATATATTTGTAGAAAATATTATGCTTTAATATTGTTTTGTAAAGGAAAATAGATAATGATGAAAAAGTCAACATTTTGAGAAAAGAAAATTTAAGTATTTTATTATAATAAATACAAATGCTTATAAATCCAAAATTGTATGGTTTGAAGTAGATGAATGCATAAAAGGCTTAATGTATGAGTATTGAAAGACTTCTGAGTCTCCTTTAGAAAAAAATGTTATGCACATTTCTTTCAATAAGGTGCATGGCGTAGTTTACAGCAATAACATATATGCATTTGCATTTCTCAACAATCGAAGATTATTTACGAGAGTTAGGACAAAACAAACAACTAGAAATCATGAAATTTTTTCATATTTTAATCTGGAAAGTATAATAAGAAAAAAAAAGAAAAAGTAAGGTATGACAGATAAGATAGAAGTAACTTTGCACACAGTCATACATTAATGGCTGTATTCATCAAACATTAAATCTGTGAGTTAATTTCACAGATCAAGTTACTTCAAAGGTTATCGGGGAAAAGGATATTCACCATGCCAAATATAAGGGTTTCCATGACATTTGAATACAACAACATAGTCGCGTTGTCTCGGAGAGTCAAACCGCTTATTTAGCTTACCTTACTCGTGGAGTCGTGGCGCTTGGTGAGTACCACTGTGTTAGAACACCAAGAAACTTTAACTTGAATTAGCTGCTTCAAAGCAGTGCAAACAAAGTTCCATTTACACGGAAAATATTTCACCAGTATACGTAAAGGCTGAAGCACTTTTCAAGTGAAGCTTTATAAACTCTTACAGGGGTGTAGCTGAAAGGAAATGTAACAAGTATATTCCAGGGACAAATTTTTGAAATATTTAGCATGATTTGTGGATTTTTTTCGTCTTGCAAAAGTTTCGTTTGTTATTATGCAGAGTTATATCAGGGGCACTGGAAGATAATGTCGTTTTTGCGTAGGTCAATATTTCGCTTAGCCGAAACTTCTGAAGCTAATAACACGAAATTTGGCATGTATGTTAGGTTTGTCACCTAGTTGCTCGATAAGAGAGGATTTTTTATGCATAACTTATCGAGAGAAGGGGCCAAAATATTATCTTCACAGATCTCTCTTTATTTTAAAAAAGACAAGTATAAAATTCTAGCTGTGAAATCTTATACATGAAAATACCAAAAAATTAATTTCAGGACATTTTAAAAATTGGTACCCTGTACCTTTTTTGGAAAAGAAAAAACAGTTATCTGTAAAATTCTTGCGTTAAAATGTATCAAATATCGATCCATTTTTTAGTCTCAAGTTTTTTTGTCATTAAAAACTTGTTAAAATATATCTGTTTGAAAAGAATGAAGAAAGAAAACGCCACTAATTACCGTTGTGGGTAATATTTTATATCCACCACCCTCTCGAAAAAAAAAACCAACAACAAAACTACGGCCTTTATCCAATGTACAGAAATCGGCATTTATGCATGCATGCTGAACTTCTACAACAGCAAATAGATGTATATACGAGTATTACGAACAAATAAATGAATAAGTAACCCCCCCCCCCCAAAAAAAAAGTGAAAAAATAAAAATAAAACAAAATAATAAATAAATAAATTAAACACAAAATAAAATAAATATATAAAAGTAAAAGTATCTCATAAATAAGACCTTTTTCTTATCTATACTAATATACTAGGGGTGACCCAAGGGCGAGCCAAAGACAGAAATTGCTGAGAGTAGCTACATGCCTTGCTTATTCTTTTAGATAAATCAATCATTATTTTAAAATGACGGAATAAAAAAGAAAACCTCAAGTGAGGTCTCAACAATTCAAAACTAGTCAAAGTCATAATCAATAGAGTACCTGCCAAGGCTATGCCCTCGCTAACCTCTCGTCGGAACCAGAAGATCGAACGTGAATTTCGGAGTACGAAAGCAAGCTTCACGTTCGATCGTCTAGGACAACGTTCAGTCTATGGAAAAAAGTTTTCAGTGATTACCTCTCAACGGCATGACCGGGACACTACCATCTTGTTTTAATATCATCTACTATCAGAATCTAACTTGTCGAACATCACACAAGCGGTCTCGGAGCAAGCGACAAATGTAGCCCAGTTTAATCATTTAGATTCAGTGTTTATTCCTCAACGACATGATTGATTACTGTAATTTCGCTTTACTATCACATATGCCATGACCACTATCACTATGCCAAATTTGGTTTCGCAAAAGCGGTCAAGAGGGACAAGCGAGCAAAAATCGACCTGCTACACACTAAACATAGTACAATATCCTACGAAGCGGTGATACTTAACATTAACAAAGATTTTTTTCATTCGTACTTGACTCGGGACGTGTTGATTTAAAAGCATTACCATGCATCGATTTTTAGTGATTTAGCATGACAACTAGGATCTATTTAGCATGAATCTAGGATCTATTTGTCTCTTTTGAATGCCTCGTAAGTGATTGTGCTTTTCGTATGTTTTTTTAAAGGGTAGTTTTTCTCCAAGTGCGAAGAACGGGTACTCAACTAGTAGTAAATATAAAACCACTTTTCACAAACACATTTTAAAAAAATGAATAAAGCAATACTTTCAAAACACTTTACTCCACACAATATAGAAGCAAAATGGCGTTTCAGAGCCTGATAAAGAAAAATCTTTAGAATGAAAAACCTTACTTCAGAAAACTCAATAACTATGTAACTTATCGTTTGAGTGAAGTTCGTCCTTTTCAATGATACAATGGGTTGCATGCAAGTTAACCAAAATTAAAAAAGATTATTTCAATAAAAAGATTAAATGTATGTATGATGAAAAATATCAGAACGGAAAAGAAAAGTGGTCACACGCCCAAATATTTCGGCGTGCTATATCCAATAAATACAGAAACATTTTTCTTTGATGTTATATCAATTGTATTTCACTCTTGAAAGGCTTTGAAAAGGATTGCATCTGCAGCTTTTTGCTCAACTTTCTCACATAAAACATCTCAACTCGTCATGATTATATATTATTATAGTTTCTAAATGGCCCGGCTGAGAAAGCAGAATGTCTGTATACGAGTGCATTTTAGATGAATTTTATCACGTATGAACAACTATCATGCGATACCATTTCTGAAAGAAAAAGTAAAGCAGTACGGTGAAAAAAATAAGTCAGATGTATCTATTATCACAATAAAGACTGAAATATAAGTAAAAAAAACTATTTAACACAAAGTTACTTATGAAATTATTGCTTTTTGTCTTCTCAAATATATTTTATGTAATTTTTGGGGGCAATTCATTACCATTGTGTTTTCACCAATAATGTCTTGCAAAAACACTTGGTGTTGCCAGAAGCATGCACGGACAAATTTTCTTATAATTAGTTGAGGAAAATTAAGGATTTTTAATTTTTGGGTGCATCAATGAAAACAAAACAGCTACCAAAACGATGTGATTGAACTGTTCATATACTACAGAGAAAAAAAAAAAAAAAGGGGCGGGACCAAATGATCGAAAAAGCAGCATTTTTCACTAAAAGACTTATCATCATTAATATTTTGCTAACAAAAATCGAAGTTTGGGGGGAGAGGGTAGTGTCCAGATCACTTGGACCATTCTCCAGGGCACGGCCTTGAGCAGTACTGTGATTGCGATGATAGACGTGTTCTAAGACAAAATAGATCTAACGCGTCATAAAAGAAACAGCTACTGTGCAACTTGTGCCCCGAAACGGCTTTCAATTTGGCTTACCACTAAAACTCTAAAAGTACGAGCTTCTGAAACAGTAAAAAAGTTATTCTGTAATGGTTTATTTTTATTTGAATTGTTAAACAAGATCTGTTTTCGAACGACCTATTTTCGTGTATTTTTTGTTTATAATTACATGAAAACAAGTAATCATTATTAAAATTTCTAGACTTGAGATCTATATGGAAGACTTTTTTTTTGTTGAAAAAAAAAAGAGTACATGTAATTAAAATACAGGGTGTCATAAAAAACTATTCTGGTGTATGAACATCTAGCTGCCGCTCCACGTCCAACGGAAGGTGATGAGCCTTCGGATATTGTTATTTAGAGGTAAGAGCTCGGAATTCTGCACAGCAACAAAGTGGCTCTAACGGTTTACAGTTATAGGTACAGAAACTCAAAATTTCGAATCGTAAAGCTTTTTTTTTTCTCCCGTCGTAAAATGTACACGTACAGCGCATGCGAAAACTCTGAAGAGCGTGGAAAAGCAGATGTATCAAAAACGTACGCTTTATACCTGCTCAAGAAAAGCTGAACTTTCACTACCAGAGTCGTTGTGTCCGCATCTGAAGATTCTCTACTGAAGAATCAGCATTCACACCCTGGTTTTTTTTTTTTTTTACGATGAATATACGAAGAGCGTCGTTTTATTATTGGGTCTTGCCTCTGTCATATACAAATTTTCACGATGTGCCTCGATCGTGATTTTATTGTCTTTTCACATTGTTTTTTTTGTGGATGCATAACAAGTCCGCCTTTTGTGATACACGTACCGTACCAACGCTCTTTAGGTTTTCGAATGCGCTGAGCATTTTGCAAAAAGGAAAAATGGGCGTTGCCATTCGAAAATTTCGAGTTTCTGTACCTATAACCGTAACCATGAGCGCGACTTTGTTGCTGTTCATAGAATTCCGAGCTCTTACCTCTTAAAAACTATATCTGAAATCTCATCTCAATTGGTTGAAGAGAACGGCTGCTAGAAGTTCATGTATCGGGATAGTTTTATCACCACCCTGTAAATGTTATATCCTTAAGTTCCTTTGAGTTGCGTACATATAAAAAATATGCATCCATAAAATTATGAATCTTTCTCACACAATAAAATATTTACAAATAATATTATGACATAGGACTTATGAATTTGGGTAATATCACCCTATCTGTCCATCTGCCAACATTACAGGATAGTTCGTGGCTAAACTTTAATACTGAAGGATAAAAAAAAATAGTTTCAATGCATTTGAAATTAAAATATGGGGTGTCGCCGAATTCGAATGACAAATTCAGAGGGTTGATAGAAGGCATGAACTGAGTGAAAAATTGCCATAGAACAAGTCGTAAACCTCGTATAGTGAGAGAAAATCAGAAAAATACTTCGGGGACATCGAGTGAACACCGGAAAGACATCGAGTGGAGTAAAAGAAAAGGGCAATAATAAACGGACAAAGATTTTCTTTGACGTAAATCGGGCACTGCATCACAGAACAACGTGAAAAAGGAGACGACGAGAAATTAAATTTTTTATGAGAATTGATCGGAGCCGTGACTGCAAACGTCCTAGCATAGCCGATATTGACGGACTAAGAATTGCCGGACACGTTTAAACATATCTGGTGGGATGGTGATGTCTACTGAAGCTCAGACGATACGTGTTGCAAGATTTTCCGTTGCATGCTCTGGAACCTCATAAATAAGCGATTTCATGTGACACGAAAGAAAGAAATCTAAAATCATTGAGATCCGGGAAGAATAGAGGTCTAGTAAAAAGTCCATTGCGCACAGTCTAACTGTATCATGATGGTGGTTACGCACTACAATCCAAAAATGTGCATGCACTGTTCTTCAGGAATCACAGGTTCTGGATCACAGTAACAGGCATTTTCTGCAGCAAATCTACAGAACGTGATGTAAGTAGAAATGAAAATTTGCTCCATTGATGCATTTAGGTATGGTCCCAACATATGATCTCCGAGAATCTCAGTCTATATTTTAATACTGAACATGTGCAGAACCTTAGAAGAGACAATGATATAGAAGCTTTCGGACGACCACATATGCGTATTGTGCGTGTTGAACACTCCTTTTCTCGCAAGATAGACCTCATTTGAGAATAGAACAAAAGCGAAACACTATGTGATTCTGTGAGGCCTTTAGCATCCAGTGTACGAACTCTACTCCAAGAAGGTAAACGGCATCAGTTAGAAGTTGAATCTTGTGCAAGTGGAAAGAATGCACTTTGTAAGCACTCAAAATTTTACACACCTTTTATGTGAAGAGCACCCAGTTCAGCTGCAACCGATCTTGAACTCTTGTACTTGGGAAATTGGCACACCGTTGCAATACTCGATGTTCTGTTTTAGGTGTGAGCACACTGTTTTCTGGATAATTGGAAAGATCTCATTTCCTACTGCCTTCAATGATCGCGAAGATGGTTATGGTGCGAAAGACGCCTTCTCGGATATATTTCTCTTAGTACATTATCTGTGCTAGGTGTTCATTGCCAACTGCTCTGTTTTAACTAACGTGACCATTTATTTTTTCTTTCAAAACGGGACATTAATAATTTTTTGGCAATAGTGTAGGGAGACTGAATTTACAGATCTGACTATAGTTTAGTTGTCCAAAAAAAAACAAAAAAACTGGTGTTAATGTTAATATCAAAATAAAATAAAAAAAAAAACTTTTATGCTATAAAAATAGTGCAAGACGTACGTTTCGGGTGGTACTAGGGGTGTGACCTTCTACAACTTCAAAAACACCATGCCACACAAGGCAGGAAAGTAAGAAAGTGAAAAATGTAAACAAAAGAGCACAGAAAAAAGGATGTTGTCTTTTGGAAGAAAACAATTCTTAAACTAGAGTGAAGAGAGAGAATGAAGTAGAAAAACAGTAGGGAAAGCGTTAGGATTTTTAGAAACAAGGATATCAAGAAAAGTTAAAGAATTGTTGCACTCTTGTTCAAGGGTAAACCGGATAGAATAGACAATAGAATTACCAATACAAAGTAAATTTCGGATTCCTGTTTACGAGAATGAAAGAGTGGAAAAAGTGATTTCATCCCTTGTAACTTTTAGCGTTTGCTGTGCGTCTCCAGAGGGGAGGGAGTGTCAGATTTTGTTTATTTACAAACGCTGCCGTTGGATGAATTTAGATTTTTTAGCGCCCTTTATAGAAATTGTTACCGTAGGTTGCTCTCTTTCTAAAAACGGGACACTGCGGGGGACATCTTCTAAAAACGGGACATTATGGTGTCACGAGGCTGCGCATGGAGACAACGGGACAAGCCACCTTAAAACGGGACTGTCCCGTTCAAAACGGGGCGTATGGTCACCTTAGTCTTAACCTAACTGTTCTGTTCACATTTCTTATGCACGTGTAACGTTCGGGTCAGTAGGACCCGAACATCGAATACTAAACTACAAGAGTTTAATTTTTACAAAGTTATAAAACTATATTAATCTTAAGATATATAATTCTCCCCCCCCCTAACCCCTCCCCACCCCCCAAAAAGCAGAAAAAAGACAACATAATATATATTTGAAAAATAATACAGCAAACACAAGAACATGAGTATATTAATGAAATATAATATTTATTACTTATCATGTCTTACCTCTTTTGATAAACAAATTGGACAAAAATTAGATGTATGTAGTTTGCATACATGTGTGCTACAATTTTCCACCATATATTTGTTTCATTAATCATTGCTGGATGGACAAAATCTGCACGGGTCACTTTTGTAACACATCTATATGGACGTTCATGGTGACTACATTTTGCCTCTTATCCTGCATTCTTTTACCTTGTATTCTTCAGTTCAAGGGAGACATAGATTTGCCTGAATCTATGGAGCCAGTGGCGTAGCCAAGGGGGTAATAGGCGGGTCAAAACTTCCCCATGAGAAATTTTTTGCTGTGCCGCACAGCCAGCTGCGTCAAAAAAGGGTCTCTGGATCTGTGGCACGTGATGAACGTTTCGATCGTCTGCCATCTTGCTGGTAGTTAAGTCGAGCGATAGCAACGGCTGCCTTTTTTTCAGCATTGGAAAAGGGTTGCGCCTCAAAGGGTTAAATCAAATGCGTATCTCCATATTCCTCATCCATGTAATATGACATCTTTTTCGGAATGAAATTTAACGCCTGCAAATTCTGCAATGCTCACTAATGAATACTTGTTCACTGCTTTTGTTTTTCAGATATAATAGGAAATTTCTATTCTGGAAGATTTCAACTTTTCCACTGCAGTGCTCCTCTGTGCATTCGTCTAGCCATTCTACTATGATTTTGATTGTTTTCTTTCTTTATCCGACCAAAATGCGAAAATTCATGAAAAAGCCCGCCGAATTTTGTCAATTTTTCGTAGTAAAATTCAAAAAATTAATTCTAATTTTTCACTCGCTTTTGGGTATTTTTACTGTTAATAAAATGTTATACCTTCTTTTATTTAAAACGAAATTTTACTAGAAAATATGAAAGCTATTAATGCTTGAATCATATCGTTATAATAAAAATGTACTAATCAACATATGTTGACTATTAATGCTGACTGTTAATTACGATCGTACTTTTTAAATAAAGTTGTTGCAAAAGTTTGAAGCTTCTGTTTGTCAGTGAAGAAGTTTACGTATATGTCATTTGAATACGTACAAAACTTTTCTCTTGTATTTTATTATTTTTTCTCTAAAAAATTATTATTAACATTAAACAAACAATTCAATATTCTCATACTATCAGAATAATAAATGTGCTTCAAGGTAACGTTTAATTACTATGTTACATAGGAAATTTCCTTCCGACATTTAATAATCAAAAACGCGAATCGGAATATGCATAATTAAACCTTTAGGGCAAGTCTGGTGGGATGTGCAAATTCTGTCCTGCCTGATAAATCTTTCGTAAGAATATAATATCAATAATATCAATAATGTAAGTGTTCCGTGAATCTTTTACTCGCTAATCAAGTTAGTGTGCATGCAGATTTAAATACTTGGAACAATTAAATGTTATTCATCCGGTAAACATTTTGTTCAACTTGGTGAGTTCTAGAACAAGACATTTATAATAAGCTAGATATATCGCATTTGTCAAACTTATCAATAAAATCCATTTTGTGAAATGGAAGTCGACCTTAACGAACTACGAAATATATATACTTTTAAAGCTATTTCTGTATAATTACTGAAAGCTACTGTCTGACTGAATAAACGCTCAGAGCATACCCAATTTTGTTCATTCCGAAGAAATCTGTATTAAGTTCTAATAGATGTAATGTATATTGAAATTTGAGCCATACTTAAGAGTTTAACTCACTGAAATGTTAGTGAACACAGTGTTTCGGAATTTACATTGGGATTATACGTGGCGGTGTGAGATCAACACCGCGCACGCTACACCTCGGCATTTGAAGGCCGGACAACTAGGTACCCTTGGTCTAGTGGGATAACGCCTTTAGATACAAAACTGCAGTTGACGGGATCAGAACCGCCATTCGGCACATACTTTCTTCATTGATGACCAGGACAACGAACATGCATGCTCCTTCCTGTCTTCGGTGACAGATAGCTCCAACACGGACCCCATCCATCTCTGGCGTAACGCAAGTTCACGATGCGCGGCAGCAAAGGCCACAACTGATGGCAATCGATTCAAAGTTCGAAACGCGCAATAACAAAATCCAAAACACGTGGCAAACGACACGAAATCCGTAACACGCGGCAGAAATCTCACAAATCCAAAACGAGTAGTAAATTCCACAACACTTAGAACACTTTCTTCAGCCTTCGGCTGACTCTCTCGTAGGGAGTAGTGAGGCGGTACGAGAACAACACCGCGCATGCTACACTGAGACATTCGAAGGCCGGGAAAGTGGATACCTTTTATCTGGACGGATAACGCTTTTAGCTGCATAACTGTAGTTATCGGGATCAAAAGCAGCTACTGCTACACGCACCCTCCACTCCTAATTTATACTATTTTAAGCAATATGAAATTTAAATGCAGTGATGAACTCCACTTCTAATTAATATGTGAACCAGCATTTTCCAAATTTAGAAACTTGTCATTGAGTAAATTGGTAAGAAATGGCCAAATTTCTAGAAACCAAAATTTATAGATTTAAATTTTCACAAAGGCCAATTAAAATTCAAATAATTATAGTTTAGGGAATTTTTTTTTGCCACAGAGGAGACAGAGGGTGCTAGTTGTCATGCATTGGTTGTGCGGATAGGTAATGTAAGTTTGCAGATGCGTCAGAGCAATCGAAATGGCAAGGCGTTTAGAAAATGTGGTCTCGCATGGAGGTGTGAGCCGTGATACGTTTCCTATGGGCAAAGAATGTGTCCGCAGCTGAAATTCACAGTCAAATTGTGTAAGTTTATGGTGAAGAAGCAATAGGCAGACAAATGATGTCGCTCAATCTGGAGCCCCCCTGATACAGCCCAATTTGGCTCCTAGTGACTATTGCCTTCTTCCGAGATTGCAGGAACACTATCTGGAACAAAGTTCTCTTCAGACAGTGATGCGAAAACAGCTTCTGAGAACTGACTAAATGGGCAGGGACGTGTTTTCTACCCATTCAGTCAGTTAGACTGAATAGAAGACGGGTTAAACAAGTTGGTCATGCGTTCAGATAAATGACTATATAGATTTGGCGATTGTGTGGAAAAGTGACTGGCTCTTTATTCCCTTATGTATTTTTTTTTGTCTATTGTCAGTAAATAATTTTTTATTTCCCTTGTAACCTTTTTTTTAAAGATCCATCTACGTACATTAATTTTATTTTGTTTAAAATAGAAAAAGTCTCTGAAATACATTTTGAATAATGACTTATCATATTTTTTAATGCACTGGAAGACTTTTTGGTCTTCATATTAAAAACAAAAAACAAACAAACAAACAAAAAATAACAACTATTTATGCTGTGTGCGCTATTTTCAAAGTTGACACGAGATAAGTTCTGTTTTCTATTAATAACATATCGGTGTCCCAAAAGTGACAGACGATTGGAAAAATCAAAGGCAATAAATAGAAATAAGCGGTTTGCTGCATTCTGTTCGTAAACCAGGGACTTTATTCTCCCAATTTTCAAAATTAGTTACAAAGTTCGTCAATAGATGGCGCTGCTATTCTGTACGCATTCTGTCCTTTCAGATTGGTATAGTTTCTATATCCTAGCGTGTGCTTCGAACATGCTGTACTCGCTGGAAGAGCATATTTTTATCGTTTTGGAGTTTCATCACCTGGGCCACAGTTTTGTTGAAACGAGGTGCAGGATTCGTCAGAAACGGTCCGGCAACCAGCACATTTCCTTTGACTACGAAAAGCATACACAAAGTGCATGGTGTTGCATGGATTGGCCTCCCTATTCGCTAGATTTGAAGCTATGAGTTTTTTTGGGGGTAGGGTGGGGTGGGGGGTTCTTTGAAAGACCAGGTGTACCGTCACAATCCACAAACTGTAATTGAAATGGAACAATACATCTCTGCTGCTTGTCAGAACATTCCAACTGAAATGTTTGCACGGGCGTTTGCAAATTTATCCTCATTCCTTGAAAACATTGTTTCACAGTTTTTCCTAGTCAGCAGCGCCATCTGTTGATGAACTTGTAGATAATTTTGAAAATGTGTAGTAATAAATTTCCTGGTTAACTAGGAAGAATGCAGCAAACCTTACATTTCTATCGCTTTCCGTTTTTCTTTAATTGTCTTTTCAAATCGTCAGTTATTTTTGGGACATCCGGTATATAAATTTCCTAGCGATCTATGCTAGAGCTGCATGTTTGCAGCAGTTAGAACTAGAACAAATACAGAGATAAATCTCATAAACAATTGGTTGGAAAAAGTTAGAAAGTGCCTGAAAACCAGTTGCAGTAGAATTTGGATCTTACCTGGCATTGATTGGACGGTAGGTAAGTTCGAATCGGGCAACAGAGAAGTTAATAGGCTGAAAATGCCACTGGACACGGACCGCGGGAGGTCGCCAAGAGGTCAGCACCACCGATACATTCCAGGACTCTCGGCATCCCTCTACAACGGTACCTGCATTAGGTTAAAAAGAATCAAGAGTAAGTACATTTGAGAGTTTTTTTTAATTTTTTAACCCTTTAACGCGCGGTGTCCTAGCAGTGAGGACACAACTCTGACATTTTGATTAATGAAGAATACATTTCATTTCAATTAAATTCTTAAGGAGGACATCTAGATAGACTGCCCAATTGCAAAAAAGTGCAGCCGTTGCCATCGCACGATTTAACTACAAGCAAGCTGGCGGTCGATCGAATCGCCCAGTGCGTGCCACAAAGCTATAGGACATTTCTGACACAACGTGCGGCCCCGCACGGCCAGCTGTGTCAAAAATGTTCTTTAGCTCTATGGCACGCACTGGGCGATTCGATCAACCGCCATCTTTCTGGTAGTTAAATCGTGCGATGGCAACGACTGCACTTTTTCGACATTGGGGAATGGTTGCGCGTCAAAGGGTTAAGATATAAAGTCAGCCCTTTACTTACGGAGATCTGGAAAAGATCGCATGAACAATTTTTAATAAGTACAGCTGAATCCCATCGAGATAAGTTTGAAAGAGCGCCAAAATTTTCTGTTATTAAAAAATAGGCACTTTTAAACGGGCATAATTCATTATTTTGCAAGATTAAAAAAACTATAACTAAAAAAGAGTAATTAGTCAGTGCTTTAGAGATTAAATTTCTTTCCGCCTTTCTCGAAAAAGAAAAAATTCATGCGAAAAGAAAAAAGTTACCCGAAGTCATAAGATGTAAAATATTTAAAATTGATAGAAGCATTTATTTAATACCCCCCCCCACCCCACACCCAAAAAAAAAAAAAAATCAAAGTTTTTTCAAGTGAAGGATATTGATGTCTATTTTAACTCTTGAAATTTTAATTTGTATATATAAATAAGTTTTGTTTTTTATAAGCAGTTTTAAATGCTGAAGGGTATTAGTGTAATCGGTGAACAAATAATATAATAATAAACATTGTTAATATAACTACTATAAGAACAGCTACAATTTTAATTAAGTCAAAATACTTTTTAAAAACTTACCAACGAAACATTTTTTTTAAATGTTTAATGCATAAACTCAAATAATTGACTTGAGTATGTAATAAGTGTATAGAACATAAGCTCATAAAAAAAGCATTCACTTATAAGATTGAATAATAAAACATTAGTTGCATTTGACAGATAAGTAAATTAAAGCTTTAGAAAGAAAAAAAACACACTTCATTAGTTACATTTATCATTCCAGAAAACAAACATAAAGCAGTGATTAAACTGAATTCTTATTCTTCTTTTATCGTGAAGAGCTTGAGAGATATTTTACTTTCACGTGAATTATTCATCGGGGTACAAAAGAGAAGTTTCTAAACTTTGGCAACTTTTAAATTAAAAAGTTAGTTACTCTTTTAGATGATCTGAAAAAGATTTAATTAAATGAGCCTACGACTTTACTTTCAGTATTAAATTTCATCCCGTAAATGTCTTCTCTTTTCTCTTAGAATTAATTAAACAGAGCAAATGTGCTAAACGGCGAAAGTTTTGCAAAGGTTAGTAATTTATGTATACACTTTTGAATAACTTCAGTGTAACGCGAAAACATCGAACTTCCAGTAACTAACAGTAATTACTTCATGATGTTGACCCTTTAACGCGCAGTGTTCCCGCTCTGGAAACACCCAACTCTGACGTTTTCACTGTTGCCAGTCACGAAGAATAGATTTGATTTCTATAAAAATAGTTGCGGGTGACATAGCTCCACGAGAATCCTTTACTTTTTAGCACGTCATTTCCCGTAAAAAATTGTCACGATTATTCTTAACAGCACTGACATCTGCTGAAAAATGGAAGAATGCGAGAACAGCTGGATAGATTGTCCAATGCTGAACAAAAGGGCAGCCGTTGCGATCGCTCGACTTAACTACCAGCAAGATGGCGGCCGATCGAAACGTTCATCGCGTGTCACAGATCTAGAGACCCTTTTTTGACGACAGCTGGCTGTGCCCTTTTTTCAGCATTGGTGAAAGGGTTGCGCCTCAAAGGGTTAAAAAAAGTAGGAAGGCATTTTCCCAGCCAGTTCTCTCTACCTAATTTTCAACAAGATAGTCTACAGGTGACGGAATATTTTGATGGCTGGAGAACGCCGCTTATGTCATCAATTCAACTCTGCACTCTTCTGTTAAAGCCGCCCAGATAGTGCAGAGACTAAAGAACCATTCTATCACGTCATGAGTCTGGGTTCGAATCCTGGCTTGGGCATGTATGTTAACTTGTCCGTCCCTTCACACGGGGGTAACTCTGACTGGCAATTGGGTGCCCTCATAATAAAATGGCCCGGTAATTCGGGACTAGCATAATTTTATCACTAGACAGTAAAAAAAAAAAAAAAAAAAAAAAAAAAAAACAGTTCTGAATATCGGAGTCCCAGCACTAAGGGGGTACTTCAGAAACATAGATTCATCTATTAGCGGAGGGGGGGGTTTGGGGGGTGAGAACAACTCGTAAAAATGTTCAAAAAGGACGCTATCTCTGTTAATGAGGTTCTCATTGCTTAAAACAGGGTCCTTTTCGCATTTACAAGAATAGGGCCTTTTCTGAAAAAAATTAGGCGTTTTCTAACCCCCCACCCAAAACATCCTTCTGGCTAAATTTGGGTTTGGTACTGATTGACTGCATTTGAATTAATTCCAGTCGGGAAAATTGATCTGAGGTATGAGTGTTTTGACTACCATAGCTCAGTCAAGATACGAATTAAACCCCTTTTTCAAGATACCACTCTATTTTACAATTCTATGAAAGATAATTCCAACACACCACAGTCTGTGGTCAGCAATTGTTTGAAGAGTAATTTAACGATGTTGTTTAAATTTGTAACAATATATATATAGAATAGGGTTTTAACATAGCATACGTCTTGTCGAAAATGGTGGGCGTAAAACTGGCAGTCATTTACTGGACACAAATTAATTGTTTGAGAGAGATGTTACATTACATTTGTTATACAGTATGTAGTACATGCACAAATAAGATATTTGTGTTCAGAAATGTTTTATAATTAACTAGCTGAAGTACGAGTTTTTCGCTCGGACTAGAAATTGTTTATAAAATCAATTAAATATCACAAAATGGGCCGGATTTCACAGCGTGTCGGCTGGCTGTCTCCTATTTCAGGAACAGGATTCTGGAAAAATTACGTAAAAGGCACGACAAAAACCTTTCTTTCGATTAATATGTTAAAGGATATTTCCCACGGATTTTCTCTAAGACCCCAGGATGTTTAAATTAGCACAAAACCGATTGTTTATTTCTCCCAGTTCCACTTCTCCCTTTCCTTCTATCCAGGTGAGCGGCGGTACGATTGTATTCGTAAACTCCTGTTCTCCTTTCACACGTGCCTTTAGTTATTATAACGATCATTTAAATTTTGTGTTCAAGAACACTAAGTGAATAAATGCACAAATGTGGTGTTTCGTACTGTAATATAATGACTCACTATTTTACAAATTGGGATATCGGGAGAGCTTTATAAGGTGAAAATTACGAAAAATTGCTTAAAAATTGGAGAACGGGTGGATTTTGAGAGTTTTAAAGTTGAAAAAAAATTGCCTTGTATTTTTAAAACATGTTTAAATAAAATTTCAAGGCGATTGGTCAAACGGTGTGGATTTGTATGCCATACAGACAAGCATATTTTTGTTTATGAGGACGTATATTATCTATCTTTCTTGTTTTATTTTCGTAGCTGAAGGAAATTTAATTTGAGGTGTATTTTGATTGTCTGATTTTTATTTATTTGTACATCATACAATACCCAGACAAGAGCAAAATTTGGTTTTCAGTTTACACTATTAAAGGAAAGGTGAAAAAAAATATATATATTGAAAAGCACACTTTTGAATCCCTAATCAGCAGTGCCCCATTTCCCACAAAATGACAAACTGCGAAGAAGGCATTCATGAAGATTTGTATCAACCTTCTGAAATGAAATTCCTGAAAGTATTTCGGATTCTCATAAGTAGCGCAGTCATGCATCAAGTAAGGGTTTTGGGATTTGGGAAATTGATTTCGACGGAAGGGAAAAAGGACTTGCAAAGCATATTCTGAAGGGGAAATTTCATGCGGTAGTCAAATTAGATAAGAATAAAAATCATTATGCGTATTTTCAGTACATTTCACGCGCGTATATTTTTCTTGCATGTAGTGGAAAGTACGAGGTGTAATTTTGATGTTCGAATGGATTAACCTGTTTTTAGTCGGATTTGTATTTTCGAATTTTTGATGGAACATAACCTAAAAAGAATTTTTGTTTCTAAAAATTGCCATATTATATCATTTGAAGTTAAGTTCATTTTTTCGTTATAAATTCGTATTTTAACGCTTTGTAATGTGATTTAAAAAAAGTTCGTAACTTCAGCCCTGTTACTATGTTTAGACTATCACAAAACTTAGGTATGTTGTTGGCATTTACTACAGTATGCTGCTTAATGATCATGAATTTGTGTAGCATTAATATTTCGTTAACAGAGGCGTACAAAATAGTATAGCACATTATGGTCTATGAATGGTAAATGTTTCAGCTTCGTTTAACTACATAGGACTACGCATTAATATGGTTTATTGTAACAGAATAGAATATTTGCCCGCATGTAATTACGGATTCTAGACCCAGGATCAGAGACGAAACCCTCTGTCCTATTTTACAGTATACTGCAATATAAATGCATGATTCTTTCTTACCCATAATTTTTTAGAATGTAATTTAATCTGAAAATACACTATATAATTATGGTGTCTATTTTATAAAGCCAAACTATATCTATATAATTATTTTATTTAAAAAGACCACAGAAAGTTTCTTTATTTAACTCACTAAAATTAAAATTAAAATAGTAGTTACAAAAAACTAAAATGAGGATTTACGTAAGTCATAGACACTGGATAGAAAATAAGACTTCTTAATAATAATAGTCTTTCGAACTTTCTTCTGACTAAAATGATAAATTACGTCTGAAAAGTCGAGTCTTCGCCGTTCATTGTCAACTGCTAAAATTGCTGAATGGTTCGGGACGACTTTGGCCTGTCATACTTCTTTTCCAAGATTTGCCATTCTACTAAAAAACGTTTCAACCGAAGACATTGTTACTGGAATCGTACAAAAAAAGTCTAACTACAGTACACATTTTCGAAAAAATTCTTGAAATACTGTTTTCATTTATGGAACTGAGAAGCGTCATAGGGTACTTTTCTGATTGAAAACTGTACTATAGACATTCTTCGTGCGCAGAACTTCTTCTATTAAGCTGTCTGAATCTGCTAATTCAGAAGGAAATTTTGAGACAAGATTCATGGTTATAATTTCTTGTTCATCATTAACAACATACATTTACGTTAACTTTTTCCTTTAAAAAAAAACCGAATATCTCTAAAATACGCTAAGTCACCGATATTGGCGACTTTGGCGCAACTTTCTCAGGGCTGTCGATCTAACGGTCCGGCGTTTTGGACGCTTTTCTAAAGATCTAACGTTAATACGATTTAGGACCCCTTAAAAAGTACCTTCGTCCAAGGCATCTCCCCTAGGAAGATGCTTTTAGGCTTTCCACCGGGTGTCGATACAGGCGGTTTCATTCAGTAGCGTATGGCTACTTTATTGTATCTAGACATCCATTCTATGAATATAGTAGCAGCCGTTCCGAAGTTAAGACGGGATCAGGGGACTTTAGTGGACATACTGTATTTTTCTCAGTTTAGTTCAGTTTACTCAGTTTACTCAGTTTAGTTACTAATATAAAAAGTTTATGTACGAGTTATTATGAGAAAATATGTATTAAAATAGCATATATAGTATCAATATTTAATTTGAAGCTAAAATTTGTTTTTATCTTAAATAAACACTGATACACAGAAAAAAGGCTTTTTTTTATGAGTGCAAAATTTTTTTGCTCAATACATAACCTTCTTACTAAAAAAGGTTTAACATCAAATTTCAGTTTCTTGAAATAAAGCTTTTAGTATTTGGGAAAGGAAGTAAACTTTCAACCGCGTTCTTTTAAAATTGACATATGATGTATCAAAATGAAAGAAGGAAAGAAGCTTGATAAAGGATCAAAGAGTGAAGAAAAATGGAAATATATAGGCAGAATTTTCAAATCATCATACAGTCGATTTTATCAACAACAACAATAATAATTAAAATAAATAATAAATACATAAATAAATAAAAAAACTTACACCGGAAAAGGGTAGGATATAAGCATTGTTAAACTGTAAAATGTAATTTTCAGTAGAACTTGGTTAAATTTTCAGAAATTCCTTCTGTTAGATAAATAAGAAATATCGTTCTTTTTTTAAAACTATAGTATTAATCAGTTCTTGATTTATTTACAAGGTCCGTCTCAAAAGTAATGAGAAAAAAACTGTAATGGTTAATTATGTGATTAATATTATAGTAATGTTTAAAGCAACATAGGAACATTTTTCTATTAATTTTAAATAACTTCAGTTCAATTTATTTATTGTACATTTTCAAAAATCTTCACATATATATATGTTCTTTATTACAAAAAAATTTGAGGCAATAATTTACTTTGCCATTAAAACTAATAATATTTTATGGATGAATATAAAAAACAAACACAGTCAAAATCATTTATTTAAAAATATCTTCAAAATAAAAGGTTTCATTCTAAAGCAAAAATAGCGATTACTGACTTTTCAAGAATCAGCAAAACATTCAAGCTCTGAAGTGAATCTATTTCATTCCTGAGGATGCAAATAGTGACTACTTTTAACTCGATTACTTTGAGAAACTTTCATATTATAAGTGTAAAATCCCAACGTTTTACTCTGTAGAATATTTATTTCTCTAGAGGTTAGACGCGTTGGTTATCTTCTAACTTCTTATGCGCGATTTTTAACTCCTTCCTTTTTCAGAATCTTAAGTTCTGTATTAAATAGAAAATAAATAATAAATCTTTCTTTATAAGGAAATATCGACTTTTCGAGTTGGTATGTTTAAAAAAGTTTAACTCACAATTTTTAATTTTGTCAACTGTTTTGGTATGATAAAAGGGGAATTAAAAAACTTTTTCTTTTAAGCTTTGTTTCCCCAAAGGATACAAGTTAAAGAAAAAAAAATAATGCACGTTAAAAATTCTTCAAACTATCTTCAAAAGTAATATTTTCGTAACTATGTGCAGTTTAATTAATCCTTTTAACGAAGTGAATGAACCGCGTATATATTAGACTCCACTTAAACTCTGAAAATATAGATTGTTATATTTATGAAATCTATAATAAAATAAAGTAGAATAAAAGTCGATATAAGTTCAACATAAAAATACCATTACCAATTTCAAACATAGCTTATCAAAGATTTACATAACTACTAGGAAGAATTTTAGTGACATTTTAAGAATGAAAAATGATTCAAAGTTTTGACATGCGGCCAAGAGACTTTTTGAAATGGATAACTTCATCCTACTGACACAATGCCTTTCTTCTTTCTGCTTTTTTAAAAGGTGATTGCAACTTCAAGCAGCTGTGGAATACATTCATAAGTTCAAGAATTTCCAAAATAGTACTCACAAACGAGAAAATCTCGCTACTAACTATTGAAATAAAATTTTGAAAACATTATATTTAAAATAATAACTGTATAATGCGCTTCATTAAATATTTTTAGGTATGATTTTTTTAAGTACTGTGAGCGTTCATCATATGGTTTAAAATGTCAATAATAATAATGAAAGTATTAACTCTACTGTTACTGTCTCTATTAGGTATAATTATTATTAATTTGCGCTTTCAAAGCAGAGGCATGCAGTCTTTTAAACTACTTACTTGCAGTGTAAAGTATTAAAATTTCCAACCACACACTTTGTTGAAAATGCAATCCATGCTTGAAGAATTTTACAAAAAACGGGGACTAATTTACCTCGCTTTGTAAATGACACGTTAAACCTTTTAGCAAATTATGTTTTTGTACCAAGATTACGCTGCATTTAATACGGAAATTTTTATTAAAGCTCTGTGCTGTTGTTCATTTAACAGCACACGCACATACACAACAAAAAAGAAAGGCTTATTATTCTGGGAAGAGTCAGATAAAGTAAGCCTCTCTTTTGCAAGTAATATTCATAATTAAACGCAGTTTAGCAGGTAAGAGTTAATTTAGCAAGCCGAAATAAGTTTGATTCAATTTTAGTTTAGAATATAAAGTTCTATTTCTAACATGTTTATGAAATATATTACATTAGAATTAAAATATAGATACAATTTGTTTAGATTAAAAGAAAAGATTTAAATTAAATAAAAATGTAAAACCAATTACTACAAATTCAGTGAAAAAATTTTTAGTTAGTAACGACGCAGCACAATGAATTCGAAAAAGCGTGAAAAATATTGTTATTATGACTGCTAATATTAAAAACACTTCACAAGAATGTTGAGTTTAGTGATCATGAAATTGAGTCCCAGGCTATGAACTAAGCTTCTTCCTTCTTGTTTAATTGATGTTTTTACTTGAGGTTATTTTTTAATAAATCATCCCGTGAAAAGTTAACAAAAAAAGTCAAAAGCTCTAAAACAAAACTCAGAATGTTTCTTTACAGATTTTATTAAGCACATTACAAGAATTAAACCTGAAAGAGAGAGAGAGAGAGTTATGAAACATTAAGAAAAAAACTAAACACTTTGATAAAAAAATTGCACTGTGCTTTTTTTGTTAGTTTTTTTCTCAGATAGTTGTTTGTGTATATACTATTATGTAATTTTGTGCATTTCTGCACAAACTACTCGTTTGGAATTAGTTTGAAAGAGCAGGTAATTACTGAAATAAATTTACTAACTCGTAATTACTAAGGTTAAATTTTTAGCAATTTAGTTATAAGTAAAATGATTAGTCAGGCATATAATTATTAAAATTTAACTAAGCTCTTTAAATTTGATCATTGTATAAACACCTTATCATTAATCGAGTAAAATAAAGCTTAAGTGAACCCGGCGGAACCTTTTTTTAGTAGTCCTGGATAGCTTAGAATGGCTTTGCATAGGCCTCCTACTCTAAATAAGTTGCTCATTAGACATTTTCATTTTGATTTGTGTACCTTATCTTTATGGAAATTTCGTGAGTTATCCTCGGATATTAATTATCGGCGATTCCCGATCAATGCAAGCTGAATGGTAATCGGGAGTTTACCATTCAATTTCTTTAAATGTATAAAAAGTGACTCATTTTAACCAAAATATTTTGAGAAGGTTCAGTATTTACTTTTCTGAGATATAAGTTCCGAACTTTTTATTTCTAACTGACTGCTTAATTGTATGATGAATACTGAATGCTTATTCCTTCAGATTACCTTATTTGCTGTTACCTTCAGTGGCTTTCAAACTGTGCCGTGAGTCAAATACCATTCAAACAAGTAAAAAAAATCGAAAAGAAAATTATAAAACACATACTAAGTTAGCGGAAGACTTTCATTGAAGAATATAGAAGATCTTATCGACGTATTAACAGATACGACGTTAAAACATAAATTTGCTTCTAAACTCTGAAACAAATAGCAACTTCTAAATTTTTGGTCGCAGATTTAAACAGAACTCTCAGTTTTTATACAAAGGACTACTGGTAGCGTTTTTTTATTTATTATTTTAAGAATATGAATATTTTAAACATTTTTTGAAGCATGGGATAGGTTTCGGGGCGCCCAGAATAAACCCTAAAAATCTAAGAATTCCGGAAGTCGACAAAGTTTAATCACCACTATTTTATAGGTTAGATACTTTATCTGCTACTTTGCTTCACATATTTTTACTATTTACTCTTTACATTTTAAAGTGTAAAAGTTCAAAAAACTTTTTCAAATGCTTCGATTTTTTTCATTTTCGATTATTGTATCTGCATTGTTCCTTCATTTCTTTAAGTGCTGCTCATAAATATAAATGCTGTTCAAAATCAACTAAGAAGGCTAATTTTATTATCAAATTGAGTTGAAGCATGGCAGTTTTACTTCGTCTTAGATATTTGTTTAAAGAGACAAACTGGAAAAAAATCCAAAACACCGAAGGGGATAGGGAAATGAATCAAAAAACTTCTTTCATTTGCCTTTGAGAACATTTACTTTTTCCTTTTCAAGAACCCATTAGAATTTCTAATCACACACATGTAAGGTTTCCCCCCGAAATGCGCTTTAAGAATAGTGCGCGTACAGTGAGAGTTTAATTTAAAGTTTTTAGTTTGAAGAAGAAAGTCTAGATTTCTTTCTTACTTCCCCTCCTTTTGTTCGGGAAAAATAATTTTCTGGAGCCTTTACTTCAGGATATAATTCAACAACATCTTTTGAGTTTAGTAAAATATACTTAGATTCTTTTACAAAGAGAGACTGTTTAAATAGAGATTTCAATAAAATAGGCATTAAATCCAGCTAATACAACTTCAATCATGTAAATAGTACAAAAGTAACACTTACAATATTTGCAAATAAAGGCTACGTCTTTATAAAAATATGATTATTAATTATTCGAATGTATGAAGATGCATTTTTTTTTTTTTTCATTTAGCTGAACTTGAAAATTTTAAAAGTTGTCACACAGTTTTGGTTCTCAATTTGAAGAGGTAAAAAAAAAAAAAAAAACACCCTATTAAATTTAGTTCAAGTTTTTATATTTTTCTTCTGCATTACTTATTCTGGTTGAAAACCTTTATTTTTTTTGTTTCGCTTTTGTTTCTCTATGACCAAGAGTTCGAAATTCTACAACTGAGAAAGGGAAAGATAATACATTTAACACTGAGCCGAAGAAATATACAAATTTTTCCACTATCCCCGATTGCCAAATGCAGTTTTCTTAATAAGATCTACATATCGATGCAATCTTCAGCTGATATCTCGCTCAACTCTTACCAGAAAGTAAGAGAATTCTATGTTTGGGTGTAATAAAGTTTAAAAAGTCATGGGGAGGGGAAACACGAAATAATTATTATGTTGCAAATGTTAACCCTTTAAGATCTGACCAAATAATCTCCCTTGAGCAGAATACATGAACATTTTTATAAAAACGGAGATTAAATTTGTAATAAAATAAATAAAACGAAAAATATTTATTAAATTTTTCGTAAATGTTCACAATTGTCTTCAACTTAAATTATTAGTATTTGTAAATTTCATTCAAAATTTGCGTGCTCAGTTATGGACGCTCGGTCTGAAATGGATAAAGTTCAAATATATGTGTAGACGGCCTTCTCAAAAGGTTAAATTTGACACAAAAAATACATATAAATATTCAATCATTAACGTAGGATTAAACAGCTTTCTTATATAATTCGAGTTTTAATTATTACTTGTGTTTCTTTCCCCGTGCGATACACCAATATGGGAATGAAATTAATTATATTACACAAATTTTTAATTATTTATAAAGTTAAGTATTATGATTTAATCTTGTTTGAGAAACATTCAAATAAGTCTATTGAAATAGGAGATATACCACATTATTGATAAATAGGGTCATAAGGGGGGGATTATTCTTCAAAAAACAACATCTTAATATTTCCTAAAGTATGATGGATAAAATGATTTAATGTGGCATAAAGTGCGCTAAAATAATTCAGAAATTATTCAAATAATCACTTTACCTGAAATTGAATTATTATTAATTTTATTTAAATTATTGAGTGACCTGGAATCACACACACACGCACACAACTCGCATATAGTAATGCAGATCAAAAGTAAATAAATGTACTAAATTATTATTATTTAGCACACAAACAGATTTTTTATTTATCTAATGTGTTGTATTTAAGAAAAAAAAATTAAATAATAAGATTATTTTTACGAGTCTGGTACAATTTGTTTTTAAACCTTCAGTTCGAAACAGAATTTCCTGTAACATCTGTATACTATGTTTATCCGGTTACTATCAGCAACAAAGGGATTATTTCAGTTTAAATTAAATGGCCCGTAGAATATTCATTTGTATTGAATTAATTCCAAAACATCTTGCTTGGGGCACTGAAAATTTTCGGCACCTTGTTTCAGAAATTTCATTTCTATTTTTTCCTTGTCCAAAATTTTAGTTATTTTCCCATTGTAGAATGGGTGATTATGATAATTAAGGCGGCCAGATTTTTGAAGAAATAATTGGAGACAAATCAGCATTTTGCCCCGAATTCGGAAGCAAAAATTGGGGAGATAGTATAAATTCAAGGTTTTTCTCAAAATAGCTTTTTTTTAAAAAACTCAACTAGAGCATTATTAACATTCATGAAATTAAGGAAACATGATTGATTTCTGTTTAAATTGGGGAGAAATAACTTTTAATTTAAATATTGTCCCCATTTGTTGTTTTACATTTTGGGGACAAGCTGAAAAAAGTTCTGAGACTGGGGACTGTCCCCCAAAATTGGGACCATTGGTTATCTTAATCACACTACAAATACACAGCAAAATATTTCTTCTCTTCACGTACAGCACAAATTCCTTGCAGCCCCTTCTTAGAATCAGTTCTTTATCACTAAAGAACTCCAATTAGCTCGTTTTGCATTTGAAGGGCTGTCTACATCTTCTTGCAGGTGATTATGATTTTTTGAAAGCAAGGTTTCTCTTGATGTCAGCATTTTTATCTTTGGGAGTTTCCTTTTTCTTCTTTTCATTTGATTTCTCTTCTATTTCTTTCGCTCTTGCAGCTACAGGGTCCAGGGAAGTTTGATTTGTTATGACGTTAGACAAGTTCGTGGCATGATAGGTGGTTTTACAACTTAAAATATAGACTTTGAATTTTTTGAAATTTTCCATTAGATTCTGAGATTTTTGGGAATTTACACAAAATGCGCAAAGTTTTGTTTACGGATCACTTCAGAACGACTAAAGTGAATGAAATTAATAATTTGGTGATATGATAGTTGGTAACTTAAACTTGCCGTCGAATTTTTTGAAAATTTCGATTAGGTTTTGAAGTTTGCGAAAATTTATTCAAATTGCGTAAATACGTATAAAAAACTGAAGTGAATGAAATAAAGGAAAATTTAGCGACATCATAGGTGGCCACTTAGACTATAGGTGTCGAAGTAATTCAAAATTTTTCATAGATTTTGAGATTTTGTGAAAAGTGAGTAAATGTCTGTTCCATTCCTGAAAACTGGCAATGGCATAGAATGAAATTTTGAATTATGTTAGATGACACGTTAAGTTAAACCAGTGGTTGCAAAACGCTGTCCACATGTCGTCCACCGTCATGGTACCGGTCAGCGGTACTGTACTGCCCGTCCACATATATCAAATTTATTACATGGTGCAATTATAAATTACATGTTTATACAATATTTATTATCTCTGGCTAACGCTGGTCCGCAGAATATCATCCCTTCTTTTGTCGGTCCGCAGATGTAAAAAAATGGGGAAACACTGATTTAAGCTATAGATACCAAATTTTTAAAAAATATTTCATAGATTTGGAGATTTGTCGAAATCGTGTAAATGTTTATTTTCACATCCCCCAAAATGGCTTAAGAGGATAGACTGAAATCTGGTAACATGATCTGCAACGACTGAAACAATAAATGCCGAATTTTTAAGAAAATGCAAATACATTTTTTCATTTTGTGAAAATAGTATATTTTTTTTTTGGGGGGGGATGTGTCACTTTAAGGCTTCAAGAGGAAATATGATAGTTAGCCATTCAACTTAAACTATTTTTCTTGAGGCATAATATTAAAATATGCACAATGAATCAAACAAAATTTAGTTACGGGCGTGGACTGACCTCTTGGCTTTAAAAGCTCATTATACTAAAATTAAAGGTTAATTTCGAATTTAAAATCTTTTCTCTATTGACAATTTCACCAAGCACTTAGTTACTCTCTAACCTGTGATCCTTTAACAATACTAATCTTTGTAATCCTACAATGCAAACGGAAATTTCAGGTTTTTGAAAATCTGCATTACACACTAACACGTCAACGATGGGTACTGAAGCTAGTGATAATTAAAAATATGTATCCAAATAAAATTAGACTTTTATGTGTACATTACTTGGAATTAAAAAATTTGCGATTTATATCCATTTCACCCAAACAACAAAAAACCGCCTGTCCGTGACGCTTTCTTTGTTCTCACATCATGTAATAAGTAATAAAGGGAATTAAATAAAATTTTTTAACATATAATAGGTGGTCGTATCGTTTAGTTCGAAAATGGTCTTAAAAAGTTTAAAGAAAGTATAACTAATCCATAATTTACAACGTTTTTTATCGAATATTTCAAAAAGCTGCTACACTTTTTTTTTCTTTCTTTTTGAAAATGACATAGCACTTCTATTCGTAGTGTAAAGAAATATATATTTCTTTCTTTTTATATTCATTCTAGAATGTCTTAAACTTTATTCTGATAAATATTTGTTTACCGAATGTAAGAAAACAGATGTTTGCCCACGGGATGTTTGACAGCTGATCCAAAGAACAAACGGCCTAAACTTTTGCTATTCTTTTTGACCCTGGAGAGCTCTAAGGAAACGGAAGTAAACATTTCAGTAAACATTTATATGTTTGAATAGATAGTGCAAAATGCTATTTTAAGCCTACTTTTTTATGCACTTCAATTCTTTCTTCTTGAATTTCTTCATTATAATATTAATGTTCTTGAACGTTGGAGCTGGTGTTTTCTAGAAACTATTTTCTTTCTATACATCTTTTGGAAAGTGTGGTACTGTCTTTGATGGTGAATTAGAGGCGATATGCATCGCCCTTCATCAATTAGCCTGCCATCTGTCTAAAATTAAAAATGTAGTACTTCTATCTGATTCACAGGCTGCCATTCAATCCATCAGTTCTTTTCAGGATTCACTATCAAAACAAATTTTCCAGTGTCAACAGTTGCTAATTTTGCTGAGGTCCCACCAAAAGCGTGTTGTTTTGCAATGTATTCCTGGCCATTGCAATTTATATGGCAATGAGCAGGCGGATTTTCTTGCCAAAAAGGGAGCAGCACTGACACACTGTGCAAAACGAGAAATCTCTTTCCACAGCTCCAAATTACTTATTAAGCAAATCATGCGGCCGACTTATAGTGAAAAGCTTCTATCTAGAATTTTAGCTAAATATGGAAGCAATAACTCTCTAGCGGACATTCCTGAAGAACCTAGAAGAGAGGCAGTGGCTGCTTTTCGCCTTTTTACCGGGCATGATTGACTTGCCGCCCATGTCCGTCGCATCGGCAGTCGTTCCGAGGCTGCCTGCCCTCTGTGCAACAGAAATGAGCCTATGGACAAATACCATCTACGTACCTGTGGAGCCCTCCTTGGTGCTACGGTCTCTTCACGATATTGGGAGGCTAGAGGACTTTTGAGGCGATAACCTTCGGTTATCCTTTTTGTATTTTATCTTTGTACATTCTGGTTTTACCTCTTTTGTATGTGGCCCTTGCCATTAAAAAACAAAATATCAATGCTCTTTAAGGTAAAATCTTTTGCTTTGTATTGATCAACCCTTTCGCAACGGGAGGCTGAAATGCGCGATTCTCGCTGAAGCCGGCAGTCACTGTCGCGAAAGCTTGTTCGGGACCAATTTTTTTTTTTTAAATCAAGCTCTTTGGCCCTGAATTTTGAATAGAGCTGATAAAAATCAATGAGTGGTTAGATGTTCTGCACTATATGTAAGTATCTTAAATATGAAATATTAAAACATTCAGCCAATTACCAAACTAATTAAAAATGTTCTAATAGTAGGACACGAGGCTATAACTGAGCAAAACGAGAAACAATTTTCGCAGTTATTTTGCATGAAACCTTTTGAAACAATTTATTTGTGCGTGAAAACTTAAAAATACTTCACACTTCTCATGCATTTTGATTGTATGAATGCATTCATTCATGCATTCATAAAGATGCATTTAACTTTTGGCTTCAAATGGCTTGACACGTCCATTACCTTCTCTGCTGGAGATTTTCTGCCATCTACAGAGCAAAAAAATGATAACGCTCTGCTATTCCTGCATGTATTATTAATAGGACACTATGTTTTTGGTGTTTAAATTCTTGAAAATGAAGAATATAATGCAAAAATGTCTCCTAGTATTAGGACGTCAGGGACGAAGGGGTTAAGCTTAAATCCACGAAATTACTGAAATACGAACATAACGAACATCGCGTTTAACGATGTTGTGTAGAGTATGTACACTTTATATATTTTTTTATTTACATATTTTATTTATTTACGCTATTTCTTGTTTAAATATATTTTTACACATTTTATGAGTAAAAAATGTTAAGTTGTAATTTTAGTTAACGGTCTGGCTCTCCAGTGAGCCGGCCAGAAGATGATTAGGTTTCTTGATGGCACGTATGCGTGACAGTCGACACGAAAGGGTTTAAGAAAGAAGTATAAATCATACCTGCATAGAAACCAAGTTTAACCTGTTTACTTTCGATTGGACCGACTAAGTAAATTTAAAGGAATATTAGATCCTTCCTTGCTAACGTCATTCCTAGATAACTTATTTTTCAGTGACAAGATAAAATACTTATAATAGCATTTTCAAGACAACCAAAAATTTAATGTTCAACATTAATTATTGCTTTGTGTTATAAAATGATGTTAAATAAATAAATGCCATGCTATTAAAGCCACAAAAGCTCATAAATACAGTCATTAACTGATTTAATTGTTTGGGAACTAGCAATATTTGAATAGATGGATGTCGCTTGTTTTCAGTTTTTACCTTGTGTTTTTACCTTAATCTACAAAGGAGAGGACCACACCCAATGCAATATCATCGAAATAGAGTATGTCACTAATTCCTCCTTTTACTATGATAAACAGCCATAATTATTAGTATTTATGTCCAAGGTAAAGCCCTGCTTAGTACTTAGGTAGCATTATGAGAGGTATTTTATAACTCTCTAAGACTTAAACATCAATCTATTGATTTGACGTGCAATTTAAAAACTCTATACTCTTCCCCTCTCTAAAACAAATTCAAATGAAAATTTTTCAATTATTTCAAAAGAAAGTTGTTTAGTTGTTTTGATTTACATTTCTTTTCCAGTGGATTATATATATATATATATATATATATATATATATATATATATAAACTCGGCTGTTCGAGCCTCGTCAGGGGGAGACCCCCCTGAACCCCCCTAATTTTTTAGTTTCATTATTGCTATATTAAAACGATTTTATTTGATGTCATTTTATCTCTCATCTTTCGTGTATTTCACCTGGTAACCCCGTGTTGAAATTTTTAGGATTGTAACCTATTTATAGAAAAATACATGTGATGCATATTCTACAGCTTACGAAATATTGTAACAATAGATTAAAGCTGTTGTGAACTACGTTGGACATCATCGAATTCTGAGAACTGTACACATATAAGCAACGATAGGAAGAGAAAAAAAACCTTTATCGTTTTGTCTTTGCAAAAAGGGGACAAAAATTAAACAGAATTTGAAGGTAATTAAATTGCATAATTCTAAATCGGCTACCTCGCAGTTTGAACTAAGGGATTGAAAATTACTGTAATTTTACTGTAGAGTAAACCCACTTTTGACATTTTTCAAAGAGCTCATAAAGTTAAAAATGCGCATGAAATATTCTAAAAATTTTCTGCAACTAAATTAAAATGACAAGTAGTATTCCCCATGCATCACTTTTTGATTTAAATTATGAATACAAAATAAAAAATATTTAAAAGATATACAAAAATTCGAAAACAAATCATCTGCTGTAAACTAAAAGTAATAGATTACATTAGCAAATTCTGTGTTCAAGATTTGAAAAATGCTACAAATTTCTCAATTCACGTGAAGTCTGGAAGCTTTGTAATGCAGTGATGATGAAGTTTGACGACAATACTTCCAAATTCAGCTTCGTACATGAAATTTACTGCCATGTTTCTGCATGAATAAATAGAACAAAATATACTTAAAAATGCACTCTTAACACATCTAGTAGCGTATGAAATCTATATTTTATGCTTAATTGAAACAGGTATATTTTAACTGGTTTTACAGCTTTCAAACTCCTTAAGTTTACTGGACTTATTATTCAGAAATAATACATTAATTAGCATTTAAAATAACATTTAAAGTGCATTAAAAGTCACTGTAATCTCGTAAAGTTTATTCGCACATTTTCTATAACTTTAGAAACTTTTTAAATGCAGAGTTAAAAAAAATTGTTTAATATTGTTAACCATATATTTGTGAAAAATATAGGCTGAAGAAATTTGTGTTACACTTTTTAAAGCTTCTCCATAAAATACAGAGCAAAACTTTTGTATCGCTAAAAATGAAATTTTTTTTTTCTTAAATGAAAGAATAGCACAGATATTTTTTTCTTCTTTTGGATTCATCTATTTCTTTTTATGCTTGAAAAAAAATATATATGAAAAGGTGATAGAAAAAGAATAGTGAAAGCAAAGGGATTAAGTGTACTAGAAAAATCACACTTTAGAAAAGATTTTTCCTGTTGTAAAACTTCGAATGTAGAATTTACAAAATAAAGTTTGTATCACTCGTTAGTTGTTGGATGAGAAAGGTAAAAAAATATAATAGATTCAATAATTTTCTAAAATTATGTGTACGTAGTGCTGACTACAAATGTTTAAGGAATTATAAATTAAAAGTGTGTATTTTCACGGTGTTTATTTCCATTTATCTTCAATTGAAGACAGATATCGCTTCGAGGATTTAAGATTTCCAGAAGCACTGAGCTTTAAAGTATTCTTTACAACTTCTTTAAATACACCATTTTCTGCGCGATAAACCTTAAAAAGATAGACAAAATAAACAATAATCACTCTTATAAAATTTTAGAGGTCATAGTTTGTAGTTTATGATAATAAATGACATATTTATCATCGAACGATATTAGGCAATGTAGGAATTGGCACCTCTGGATTTTCAGCTACCCCTTTTAACTCAAAAGCAATTCCATAGCACTCATTTGCAATATCTGATGATTGCAGGAATGAGCTGCTGTTTTCACAAGAGGAATATGTGACAATAGACTTATACTAGCAGTTTGTTTCAAGTGGACAGTCATCATTAGTTTTCCTCACCGTCTCAGAAATAAGAATTTTAACACGACACTTCAGATCAGCAAATCTAAACCATCTGGGGGTAAGAAACAAACATCAGCAACTTCCTCGCGCTCACATCTAAACTTCTGAGCGGGACACGAACACATTTCCTGATCCGCGTGCCTTAGGTAAAGTAGGGGAACTCCCCTACGCCCTATAGTGTACAACAATCTTTAAATGCCTCATAGAGGGTATAAACTACAAGGGAAAAGGCGAAAAAAAAAAGAAACTTTTGAAAAAACAGGAGGCCGTATGAAAACTAATCTCCCTTAAATAAAGGTATTTCTTTATTTCTGTGACGAGAGTTTTTATGAGGATAATGGGAATTCTGTTTTTGAAAGCAAACCCCAGACCCGCAGAGATGCCGCGTCTGGCCCCTGTACGTGGTTCCGCCGGATAGTAGCTTTACAGTTAAAGATTGGTAAGCAATACTGTAAACCCGTTTGGGTTGGCATCCAATCCTCCGCAGACCTTAGACCTTATAACGGATATTTTTGCATTGAAAAAGATTTCAAGTGAGATTGGATTAAATTCATCAGATGCAAGAACTCGTTGCAAGAAAATTGCAATGATGATTATTTGCAATGAGTTAAAATTTGTGCAGGCTAGCATTCAAACACATGTTTTCACAACTAATTGAAGCAATAAAACTCAGTTTACGGATTTTTCTTTCTCCATAGTTTTTATTGATCCACTGGTTCCAATGTCTGTCTTATCTTTTTTATTTAGTGTGGTGTTGCATCTTACCAAACAACTAGTGGCATCTTCCCGTATATATGGGGGAAAATGTCACATTTATGCGTGTTTATTTAACATTAAATTTCCTAATCGTGTTCATACTGGGAAAGGAATCGATAATAAAAACTAACCATTTAAACATTGAAGAGCACAGTGAACTTTTAAAATTATCTTATCATTTCAATTTTGAATATATTAACCATAGAAGAGGGAAGTAATTAAAAAGTTTTATTTATTATCGTTTAATCGCTTTTTACTAAAATTATTATGATTGGATGGCCGAGATGGTATAATTTCTTTGCACTTGATCTTAAGTGGCGTACAGCCCGCAATAGTCCCAAATCTTACTTTAATGAAAATCCTTCATACAAACTGAATGAACTAATAGAAAATTGCTTCCTAAAATTCCTGAAATAAAATTGTTTAACAACCATTCTAAAAAAGAAGAACATTTACATCTAAATTCCTTTATTTACACATTTTAATGGAATCTAAATATAGTTTTCTTTCATTAAATTTGTCTTTTAAATTTTCTTTTCTCAATGTTAATTATTGAATCATAAAACGGACGGAGGGGAGATATGTGTGCCTGGACCACAGAACAATAATAAATTTGGTATCTTTTCTGATGATAATTTCCGTTTGGGGGTCCTGCACTCTCCTCAGGTAAGTCGGTTCGTTCCCCCTCTCCTCGGTAGTCTTAGGGGGCTCCAATGTCGCGGGCTCAGATGGTTCAATCGTCGCGGAATTCTGGCCATTCATCACAGGCATGGACTCTTTAGGATTCTCATTTTGCAGCTTAGGATACGACCATCTGTCTGTATTCCCTCCAGTATCCGGAAAGGACTCTCCAGTCCTCCAGGTCCCGGCTCAGAAACCTATGCCGGCTCGCATTCCCCAATTTCGCGGCATCTTGCCTCATCCGCTCTTTTTACGCGAAAACTGCATCTATGAGGATGATAATTTTGACAAACGTTGTTCTCGAACTCTTACTTCCTTCTCTTCTCCGCAAAAATCTCCGCTGTCCACTCATCCCCCCCTCTTGACCAGTAAAAAGCTGCTGTAAACACGAAACCACCTGCTCTAGCATAATTTTTCCCCTCCTTTTTTTGATATCCTTTCATGGAGGGATCATCCTTGATGATCCCTCCTCTTTTACCTATATATATATAGGTAATTCTACTGCCACCTCTATTGTTCTATAGTGCCAGTTTTGGCTCTAGCCAGTCTGTAGTCGTAATTCTTTTTCTTCATGGATGTCACCCCCAGGTATGACCTTGTCACACTACAAAGAGGCCTTAAATTTCTCCCAACATTCTGAAGCGAGACACACTTGAATTCTGATCGATAACAAAGTTCAATTAAATACTTGAAAAAATGGCCATAAATTTTTGAAAATAGAGGACAAGATATTATATCTAAAGTTGTTAATTTGGCCCACAGAGTTTCCACATGTGTTCAATGGGCCCCTTGTCATATTAGAGTCTTCGGAAACGAGGTGGCCCACTTGCTTGCAAAAGAGAGAAAGTGCTCTTCCAACTTCTACCTCCACTGAACTTTTTACTTTCGAAATTTACTTTCCACAGTGCGAAGGCAAATAATTCTTGAAGAGTACCGTCTCTTTACTACAGGGGCACAAGGTCCGCCCAAACTGCTTTGACCAGATTGCGTAGTGGCTACATAAAAAGTTCGAGATTTGTCGGGGGTGGAAAGGTCAATATTTGTCTTGTTGTTGCTCTCATCTCATTGGTGTAGTGGTTCCTCTGTAGGGTGAGGCACTCATGGATTTGCTTGAGCAACATAGTCTTATGGAGACGTCTAGGTAGTCTCAACCAAAAATCTTAAGTGCGACTTCCCCAGTTTGCTTTATAAATAATTTATTGATTTATAAACCACTGGGAAACAAGAAAGGTGGGCAGAAATTGCGTTACCTAATGAAACCAAATGTAAAAGCTTTACATTTGGCTATTTACCACTTCTAAAACAAACCTTTAAAATTGAAAAGTAGTTTATTTTATGCATATATACTAGTTAACATAAAATGTTCATAACACAGAAAATTGAATTTTTTGAGGTAATTTTAACTTTTAGTTGCTTAGAGGGTGAAAATGTAGAAAAAAAATACAGCACAGTGAAATTTAAAAAATTTGAATGGACTTGATTTGATGAGACTGCTAAGCATATTTCTTTTATTTAGATTTAAAAGCATTTTTTGGATTAATTTTATATTATGAACTTTCAAAATTTGATTTATTAATTATTATTTTTTATTTTTAACAGTAGAGTATTATTAATTTCAAGTCTCATTTGTTTGTCTAAAGTGAATTACTTTTCAAACAGTATAAATAAAGTAAGTGTTTTTAAACCATTGCTTAAAGAGTTGCATCGGGGGAGTAATGGCCGGTCAAAAGTCGCCAAGGTTGACCATTTTTGAAGATTTTTCGCCACGTTGGCGTGAGAAAAGAAGTCCCCAAAACTGAATGCAGATATATTTGGCAAAATATTGCCAAACTCTACTTTTTATTCAATAGGACTATTACTAAGTGTTTATAAAGATGAAGTACAGTTAGAAAATGCTTGACGAAGATTGTAAAACAGTTTTAATAGGCGATTTAACTATGGGGCACAAAAATAACCTGTACTGTCGTACAAGATAGATGTCCAAATTTGCGCTCATACACACGCAAAAAAAAAAAAAAAAAAACAACCCATATTTTTTCTCGAAAATATAATAACAAGGTTTTTAATTTAATTTCTTTAATTACAAATTCAATTTCAATTATTATAAAAATTGATTTAGTTCAAAAATAAATTATCTAATCAGGTCTGTGAGAGGAGTAATACTATGGATTTGATTTCTGAAGATGTGTTTCATGGAAGAGAAGATAAATACGGCACATTCGTGGATTATGATAGACTTTCTGATATAATAGGACAAGAAAGACAAATAGCCTGGCACATGGATTATGGCACACTTTCCAACGTAATGAACAAGGAAGACATATAGAGCCAACGCATGAATAATGATGCACTTTCCAAACGTAAAAAGCAAGAAAGGCAAATAGAGCCAACGCATGGACTATGATACCGCTATTGCAACTTAGTTCATCATTAAAATATTGAACAGTTTCTGATTTTTTGTTTTCATCAACAACGATCACTTTGGCTGCATTAAAAACCACATTTTCATGTAAAACTTTTCTTAATTTTGAATTTGAGTTGGTTGAACACGCTTGGACAAATCGGACAAGACATTTAATTTATTTTCAAGTAAACCACACGTGAAGTATAACATGTAAAATATCGAAGTTGAAACATTAACCCTTTCAGACCTGATTGAATAATTTCTCATTAAAATGAATAACTTTTCTTTTGGTAATAGGTATTAAATCAGTGATTAAAAAAATCACAATTATTCAGGTTTTGGGAAATTGGCTTTGCCTTATGTGCCTAAATAAGGACAACCGTCCTATAAGACAATATAGGTAATTTTTGGGTTCTTAATAGTAGACGCTGGGTCTAAAAGGTTCAGAATTTCAAAAGTTAAAAGAATAAGCATCGAAGAAAAATCATAAAAAAGATTACAAGAGTTTAATATTAATTTAATGTGTTCTAAAAAGTTGGCGACCGCGACGAGAAACGCCACAGAATTAACTTATGTCACCTTATCTAATTTCAGAGTAATGAACGTAAAATCTCCCAAAATTCCCACCTTATAGGTACGTTACCCTTAAAATGTGAAATAGCGTCTGGTACTTCGTTTATTGCATTTGCGGTAGGATGATTTATTGTGTTAGCCGAAATAATTTAAAACTATAAAATTCGCTCGTAAGTAAACCATCTTCTTTAGATAAAGTACAAGTTTAGACATCGTAATTCCATCATGACACGCCTGGAAAAGAATTAATGAGGTACAGTGTTTTGTTCCGATTAACAAGATATAGCGACTTAAATGATGTACTTTCACGAGAATCGTACAGTGATATGGAGCCTTCTTGATGTGCTCCAGCCGTGCTTTTGTCTCAAATTTGATCGATAATCTAAAATTGTGAATATGCAGTCTGAAAATAAATGTTATGTGGTGAATGACATGTTACCATGAAATGCAATAACCAAGTAGTAAGAATTCCCTATTTTTTGAAGAAAAATTTAAAAATTTAATCGAATTAATGAAAAGGTTAGGAATAATTAAAATTTGGAAGAAAATGTAAGGAATTGTATATTTTTCGTTTACATAAATTAAACATGATCCTTTGTGTTACAAAGTTACATTAGTCATACATCTGCCTTAGGGTTTGTGTAAATGAATGTATATTTTTCTCTTTTTTTTTGCCTCTAAATCAATAACCATTTATTTCAGATACACAACTTGAAAATAATTTAAGGAACCATTTTTGAGGAATTAAAATGTTGGAAAACAACTCTTTATAAGGAAAACCAGATATTAATTTAATTTTATTTGAACTCATTTGAAGAGAATGTATGTTAATTTCATCCATCATCAACTGCGCAATTGAGCAATTTTCTTGTCTGACAAAGTCTGCATCCTATTTGATACTGAAGCAAATGTAACTCATGGTTTTTGTTGAAGAAGGACGCAAAATTAGGATCTAAAGCATTACATCTATACAAAAAGAAATAAATAATGAAATAACTAAATAATTTAAAAATACAAATGATATTTTTGTGTCTCTGATTATGTATGTGTAACTCTTCGCAAGTCTCGAAAACATAGACCTATTATGCAGGTGAATGGATGCCAAAGTATTTGGGCTATTGCGACAATTTCCTAAGAAGCTTTTATCGCAGAAAGAATAACCGTACCAAATGAATTTATTAAAAAACACTTTTCAACAGGTTTTACTACTTTGTATATTTATTAACTGTGCAATTGAATAACTTCCTTGTTTTATTAAGTTACGGACTACTTCATTTCGAGATTTCTCTTAAGTATCCCGCGCTAGTCTTTGAAACAGAGCATTCAAGGAAACAACATAAATAAAACAGCGCCAGAAATGCATTTTTTAAACAAATGCTCTTAGAGTGAAATCTGTATAAGAGGTATTGCATGCATTCCCCTAAACGAGGGACCAGTTTCATATTCACCCTTTTTAATCGAGATGATATCTCGATAAATCTTCCTAAAATTAACTTCATGTTGTTTGAAAGATATTTGTGTTTCTAAAACGCACAATTAAACATTGAATGCCCATAGACCGGAATGTTGTGAAATTGTTGTATGCTGCCATAGATGTATAAATGCTACTTTGTTACATACACAGTTTTCAATATGGAACGCGGCGTAGTACAGATCAGCAACATAAACTTCGTGGCTATCCATGGATACTGAAGGTAATCTGAGCACGGACAGACAGAAAGAACTGAAATCAGTTTTATTGGGAATTTGTTTAATGTATTAATGCATAACTCGTAAACCTTTGCATATAAAAAGAAAATTATAGAAATAAAAAAATTCACGTGTAAAGAGGAACAACCTTTACCACATGTTATATTTTTCTCATTTTTACCTTCACCGTTTGATTGAAACTGTAGATACAACTGCAGGTATGAAAATTCCATAAAAAATTACAAGTGTCCAGCAATTTTAAGATATAGTTTACATATTATAACTGCAATTTCACTTTCTTTATCTGCACTTTCTAATGTAGTAATACGTGCATGAATCAAAAGAACTTGCAAATTTTGGGAAACATCTGCAATTCACTGGGAAACATCTGCATTCTAACGTTTTTGTATTGTAGATAATCTAAAAATTGCTTTACCATGTTTTACTTACTTTACAAGAAAAACTTGTTTTTATGAGGAATCTATCAATTTCAAGACAACAATAACCAACATTTAAAAAAATTATACATTAATTGTTAAAAAGTGGCTATAATCAATGCAAACAAGTTAAAAAGATAACTAGGAATATTTAACGCTTAAACATATTTTTACACGCAAAAATACAATTACTTTTTTTCAATTTTAAATATATCTTTAATTAAAAATAACATTATTTGTAATTTATATTTAATGGAGTTCGAAACTAATTGTGATATGCATTATAAAGTATGAAAGACATAATTTATTTTTTTCGAATGAAATGAATCAACAATTATGCAGAAAGTAATTACGCATTTCTTTTTGAACTGTGGGACGTAAATTGTTTTTATTGCGTACATTCGTGGGATTAAAATTTTTGTTTTTCGATCTGGGATGACTTTCTCAGGCACTTTAATTACACCGCCGCCTATTTGCACAATTAAAAATTGCATTAAGCGGTGCCTTCTCCATTAAACAAAACTATTATTTTCTCATTATGATTGCATTTCCGAGCTCATTTTCTCGAGGTAATGAGAATGGTGAAAGTGCGATGAAAATTAAACAAAAGTGACTACAATAAAGATGTTTTTGACAATCTTAGGTAACTGCTATCCGAGCTATTAATATGCAAACATTGTAATGGAATTTCTCTTACTGAGTTCTTTGAGACAGAGAGTTTGAAAAGGCAGGGTACACCAAGATACTTATCACATGAAAGTTAACATCTTACTGAAAAAAAAATGTGATAATAATTCAAAAATTTTAAAAACTTTTGCGAATTCCGTTGCATTTTAATTAATTTCGTGAAATTTTTGAAAATATCAACAACAATTTAGAGAAAAAAAGACAGTAAGACTATATAAGTGTTCCAAAATAATTTTACAGGTATGTAACTATTATTACGTAAATGTGTTTCGGACATGCAACTTTATGTGTGTTGAAAAATGAATTTACTTTCAAGAAATTGTTTCTGTTTAATCAGGATATTGAGTATGCATACAACTCGGTAGAGTGAAGACGAAAGAAGTGCTTATTGCCGAGGCTGCCTCTCCATGTTTTTCTCACCTGACCCTATCCGGCGCTACAGCTTTCCATCAGTTCACTCTTAACAGTTAAATAGTCTTTTTCTACGCTATCTAAGTATTTAGTAGGGGGGTCTTTTCGGCGTTTTCTCTCTATTCTTGAGAAAGTTATATTTTTTGGGGGTAAAGAATCATCAAATCTATAAATATGGCCTAACTAATACGGGAAGCTTTTCCTATTTTAACAATGCCGGATTATTATATTTCATATAGATTTCATGGTTATATAAAATTCTCCATGTTATTTTCTTTTAGTGGTCCGAAATTTTTTCTCAATACTTTTCTTTTAAAAATCCGTAGTATATCCTTCTCTGCCTTGTTAAGCGTCCAGCATTTACATACGTAAAGGACCACATGTTTTATCAAGGTCTTATATAGATTTATCTTGGTTTTTACACTAATTAATTTAGATTTGAGTTGATTTCTAAGTCTATAGAAACATGTGTTGGTCATAGATAACCTCTTTGTTATTTCAATTTTTGTGTTGTTGTTGCTTGTGATCATTGAGTGGAGGATATCTAAATTGCTTAACAGCCTCAAATGTGTAAGTGCTTATCCTTCGAGGGGATAGGTCAATTGGTTTATTTGTTATTATCATAAATTTTGTTTTATCTTCACTGATGGTCAAGCCCATCTTTCCAGCTACCTTTTCAAGAGGAACAAATGCCTCGACAACGGCCTGTTAAGCTCGTCCAATGATATCAATATCTTCGACAAAAGCTAGTAATTGAATTGTCCTTTGTAGTATGGTTCCGCTTGTGTTTAGTTCGCAGTCTAGTACAGCCTCCAGTGCCAAGTTAAACAACACACATGAAAGTGAGTCTCCCTGTCGCAGACCTTTCTCAGTATAAAAAGACTGAGAAAAAAGACAAAAATTTAATTCCGCATTTCACATTTCTAAGTGTCATCCTTGTCAGATTTTTCAGTTTCTCCGGGATAACCTTTCTATGGCGCAAAAACACTACGTTACTATGATAATTCAGTTCCAATTCTACTGTTATTTATTTTCCATAGCAAAATTTAAAGCGGTCACGTACAAATATAATTTTCCTTTGTTTTCAAAGACGCTGTCGAAGACAGCTCGAGCCATCTATATTCCAAATAAATTCCAATAATTTCTTTATTACTTTTTTGGATATAAACAAATGAGATACGTTAGTAATCTGTAGAATTTTATAAAAGTCAACAATAGGTAAAATAATAATAATAATAATAATAATAATAATAATAATAATAATAATATTAAAACTCATACATGATTGAACGTTTTGTTCTTTAAAAGTTTTAAAGAACATATAACTAAAAAAATCTAAAAAAAAAATTACTTAAAAAATCATCAAAAATGATATAATATTTTGAATTTTGGAAATTCTCTTCTGCGACTTAATTTGCTGTTTGGGGTAATTTTTTTACTAAGATGAATATTCGTATCACAATGGATTTTTGTGCATGAATATTAATACATAGAAAGAGATATCGAAATACATTATGTAAAAGGAAGTTAAGAAATAAATAACAATGGAAAAGCATGAAAAATAAACTATTGAAGAAATGACAGATAGAACTAAAAAGTCTCGAAATTTTTATCATTTTAGCTATTGAATAATTCATATATATAATACGTAACAGCTGTTTTGGGAAACTCAGAGATGACAATAACAATCTTTTAACCTAAGTTTTCACAACTTTCTTAAAGATTTCAAAAACAGCAAATTCATTGATTTTTATGTTAGAGGAATAGCTTTCTCTTTTTGAATGGGTTTCATCCCTAGAAAGAAAATTTTGATTTTGTTTTTAGAACATTGCTTAGTAATTGAAAGGTTCTGTATTTAGGTACAGAAAATGTGTTATAAGGTGTATCATAAACTCTTGTATTAATTTATTGTTAGAGTAGAATACAAAATACGTTCATGTATGAAGTAGTTATATAAACAATAACTAGCTGAAATACCCGTCGTTGATGGGTTAAAGTGTTGTACGCAAATTTCGAAATAGCCTGAATTTTTGTCAGCATTGTAGGCATACAAAGAATGGAATTAGTATATTGGCAATAGTATAAAACAAAATTATCTATGTACTGTTAAAAGATTGCAGGTTAGAGAGTAACAAAGTGCTGAGTAAAATTGACCAGTAAAGAAACCATTTTATTTTCAAAATTAAAGTTTTATTCTGGTTGAATGAGCTTTTCGGGTCAAGCGATCACTCCTAACCTGTAAATAAATTTTGTTTGATTTACTGTAGATATTTTAATATTATGCTTCAAGAAAAGTTTGCACAATTTTCATAAAATCTGAAAAACAAACATTTAAAAAAAGATGTAACATTTATTCGAAATTTTCAAAAACTTCCCGATAATTACTGTTTCAGCTGTTGCTGATCATGCTACTAAATTTCATTCTCTTCTTTTAAGCCATTTAGGAAGGGTGAGAAAATAAACATTTACACGATTTTTACAAAATCTCGAAATCTACGCAATATTTAAAACAAGTTTGGCATCTACAATTTAAATTAACTTGTCATCTAACATAATTCAAAACAAAATTTCATTCGATTCGATTACCATGTTTCAGGAATGTAACAAGCTTGCACTGTTTTCACAAAATCTCAAAAATCTATGAACATTTTCGATATTCTTCGATGCCTATAGTTTAAGTAAGCACCTGTGACGATACTAAATTTTATTCGTATTGTACTGTGTGTATTAAGGCATACCTGCACGAGGGGTGTCTGCTTAGGATGAGGAGTGCTTTTGTCGGAGAACTTTGCACGGGGTTCTAACGCGTATTCACGCTACATCTGGAGAAAACCGACCAAAATTCCAGATCGTTAGACCGATGGCCGCGCGATGGGCTCGTACTCGGAACCTTCTCACATCAGCCATCTACCCTTTTGAGTGTTTTATCCACTCGGCCATGGTGGGGCTTAAATTTTATTTCAATCGCTTCAGTGGGTATATGTGGTGGACAAATATTTTCACATTTTGAAAATATTTTTGCAATACTTCAAATTATAATCAAAATTTTTAAAAAATTGAACAACGGTTGTTTTAAGTTGAGTGACTATCTATTATGTCACCAAATTGTATTTCATTAGCTTTATTCGTTGATACGTGATAAGCAACAAATACTAACACATTTTGAAACAATTTTCGCAAAATCTTAAAATCTAATCAAAACTTTTTAAAATTCCGACACCTATTGTTTAAAGCTGAGTTACAACCTATCATGTCACTCAATTTCATTTCATTCGCTTTAATCGATATTACGTGATGCGCGACCAAATATTTACGCATTTTGAAACAATTTTCTCAAAATCTCATCGAAATTTTTTAAAAATTCACCACCTGTATTTTAAGTTGAGCCACTGCCTATCATGTCACCAAATGTTATTTTTTTCACTTTAGTTATTATTACGGGTTATGTGAACAAACATTTACGCATTACGAAATAATTTTTGCCAAATCTCAAAATCTGATAAAAAACTTAAAAAAAAAAAAAATGAGGCTTATAGTTTGAGTCACCATCTATCATGTCTTTAAATTTCATTTCATTCGTTTTAGTCGTTGTTGTTGTTACTGACTCCTGTGGTGTAGGAAAGCCTGCACCAGGCCCAAACGTTGCATGAGAGCATCGCAAACCTCCCCCTGTACAACCATCAGTTTTCTCCAAGAGGCGCCTAAACAACATGTAAGAAGTTGAGCAGGACTGGCCGAGAGGGAACAGGAACAAGAAGGAAAAATCTTCTCCCCATTCTGAAATTTCATGCATTTTAAGCGTCCACTTCTAAAACTCGCCAAGGCCTATTGGATAGACTTGTGGCCACTGCACAAAAGAGATAGGCCTGAGCCGCTTGAAGCATACCAGTTGTGAAGTGGAGGGAGGCGCCACGTAGAGAGTAAGTTATATTTATCTTCAGAATGGATTTCCAAAGGAGTTAACTCTGCAGAGTTGGTGATCGAAAGATCACATCCATTACTGGCACAAGTGTATCTGCATTCCAAAGGAGTTAACTCTGCAGGGTTGGCGATCGGAAGATCACATCCATTTCTGGCACAAGTGCATCTGCAATCTCATTACCATGTACCCCATCGAACGAAGGAATCCACTGAAGGCAAACCGATTTCCTCAGATCCAGCTCAGAGAGAAGTCCTTCGTAGAATATCCTGGTCAGATTTATTATATATTTTTGGTCAATTTTTTAACTACTGGATAGCAATTTTACTGTCTGTCAAAATCCAAATACTACTTTTATCAGAAGTAAGGGCATAATCAAGAGCTTTACCAATAGCTATAATTTCTGACCTAAAAACAGAGCAATAGTCAGGATTTCGGATACTAAATTTAATATTCCTCTGGGAGTTGCTGATAAAGACACCACTCCCACCCCTCTAGTCGTTATTACGTGATGCGCGAACAAAAATATACGCAGTTTGAAACGATTTTCATTAAATCTCAAAATCTAATCAAATTTTTCAAAAATTCGACGCCTATAATTTAAGTTGAGCGACCATTTATCAATTCACCAAATTTCCATTTCATTTGCTTTAGTCATTTTTGTAAGTGCGTCTTATACGCTATTTTATGCCTCATTTTTCAACGGATAATTTCCATGCACCTTGGAAACGTCATATTTCGGTGAATTCTTCCCGAAAATTTGAAGAAGAGGAAAACATTTCGTTGAATCTGAAGAAGTTTCTTCAATTGACTGGAGAAAAAAGAAACATTCGTCAAGTAATGGAGATATTCTGGCAGCACTGCTGACAGTAAAATTTCCGCGAGTTCATGAAATAGATTTTGAGAGTGTAGTTTTCTCTTTTGTTATTTAAAATTTCTAAAAATTGCACAGTTGCATACTGAATTCAATTCTTTTTGCTTCATAATTTTAAAAATCAAAACAGCAAAATATTTCAATCTCTTGTACCCTAGAGCGAAGTTGGTTATTTTAAACGAAAACTGCCAATTAAACTTGCTGCTTGAAAGAACGCTTTTGGAAAACGAAATTGAAAAGACCATCACGCTTTCAATATCTCTCTATTCTAAAAAAAAAAGTAAAAGCCGCTGGCGCTGTCAAAGCTTGTTGGCCTATCTCCTCCTAAACCGTGGGGATTTGAGTTTCGACTACGGTGCCCACAGATTCGAAAAATTCCGAGGAACCTGCTAAGCTGAATTAAATTTCGAAAATCGAATTATTTTAGAAGATATTAATAAAAAACTGAAAAATTAAACATAATGGTTGCCAGATTTGGCATAAAATCATTCATTCCTTTGCAACAAAGCGTTTCCAAGTATCTAGAATCGCGTGAAATTTACAAACATGAGTTAGAATTACGCCCATTTTACGCCAAAATAAAAACTATATGAAATAAGTAACTCAAAATGTGTTACACAAAGTTGACAATTTTCAAATAGTAAGTTCGCTTAGACAACAGGAGTTTAGAATTAGCGATTATTCGTTTTTCCAAAACAGAATAACTAATATCTTGAAAATGAAAAATAATTAAAATGCAGATTATTTTAAAGCCGGTTCGGTCCAGCTGGATTATTTGCTACCAGTAGAAATATTTGGCGGCGTTCACTATGCCATTATAGCAGTTATAGTACACTTTAGATATTTGCTAGCGCGACGAGATGGTATAATTCGTGGTGCTAAGTACGCCAATCTGCAAACGATTATGTAAATGAAAATATGAATAACGGTTTTCCGGTAACCTGAAATGAACAGTAATTATAGGTTGTGAGCATGTGTAAATCGCCAAATAATGAAAAGTCGCCATTGGTGGCAAGCTATCCTATCTGTTCCGTAGCTTTTATTAACTTTACATGTACGCAAGTCGCCAAATAATGAAAAATCGCCATGGGTGGCAAATTCGCAAGGTGTCCAAAAGGCTTTACATTATTAAAAATGCAGTTGAAACAGATGGTCTGATTTTATTACGCTTTAGCTCCTAATTAATATAACTTTTGAATGGCAACATTAAATATCATTGTGTTTCTGAGGGGTGCAAATAATTTTTCCAGCGATTATAAGCGGAGTCCGCACTCCAGGTTGAGTATAGCTCAGGACCCGTACAACACGGATTCCCATAACAAAATATCTTCCGTGTTATGAAGGGGGGGGGGGTCTACTGTAGTGTGAAGTTTAAATTTTTATCTACCAATGAACATGCAAGAACCAAGCAATGTGTAGCTCAGTAACATTCTATCTGATCCAATCTTCGGGTTTTGTCTGTTGAAATTATGTCTTTTTTACGAATAAGCTTTATTAGGGGCCGAATGCCTCAGACGAAAAGCGAGCGTAGCGAGTCTGGGGGCCTTGGCCCCTAGTTATTTAAAAAAGAATTTTATCACTTTCACAAACAAATATTTAAAGCCTTCCGGCACGCGCGTGTTTTGATTTGAAGGAAAGATTTTATATCCGTTTTTCTTTTCCATTAAGCGAATTACTTTTATTTTTAAAAATCTGATTTCTTCTTCAGTTGAAAGCATAAAACACATATCTTTTTTCTCTACTAAAATATTTAGCACTGTCCGGAAAACAGAATTAGAAATTTCATTTTTCTCTTCTTTTCTCCATGAATTTAAGCAAACATTTAACTTGATTAAGACAGATAAAAATATATATTAATGAAAATTAAATTACCCAGTTGTGAAATTGGTTTGGACATAAATCCAGACTGCCTTGGAACAATAAATGTTCCTGATAATGCAATTTTCAATCAAGCTAAGTAACCTCATGTAATAAGTAAAAAGACAGTAAACTTTGCATCATGACAAATAAATTAGTTTCTATTTCCTAAATTATACCTTTTAAAAATAATCAGTATTCTAGTGCATTACATATGATTTTAGCTCATGTCATTTAAAGCATTAACAATGAAAATATGTAATGAAAAAATAACACAAGATTTTCCCCGCATTTATAAAATAGTCAAAGCAATGTACAGGGTGTTTCAATACTCGCGCACATGAAGCTTTGTGGTTGAGTTTTAACCCTTTGAGGCGCAACCCTTTCCCAATGCTGAAAAAAGTGCAGCCGTTGCCATCGCTCGACTTAAATACCAGCAAAATGGCGGACGATCGAAACGTTCATCGCTTGCCACAGATCTAGAGACCCTTTTTTGACGACAGCTAGCTGTGTCAGCACAGCCAACCTCATGGGGGGGGGGTTACGACTACTGCAACTCACATATATGCATACATGTGTGTGATAAGGGAGTGAAGAATATGCATTTTGTATGGCAAAATATTTCTCATGGGGGGGGTTATGACGCCCTAACCCCCACCCCTTTGGCTACGCCCCTGGGGAGGGGGAAATTTTTTTTCGGCTGGATTGATGTGAAACCGTGTAATTTAACCCTTTAACGCGCAGTGTTCCCGCTCTGGGAACACCAAACTCTGACGTTTTGACTGCTGTTGCCAGTCACGAAGAATAGATTTGATTTCTATAAAAATAGTTGCGGTGACATAGCTCCACGAGAATCCTTTACTTTTTAGCACGTCATTTCCCGTAAAAAAATTGTCACGATTATTTTTAACAGCAGTGAAATCTTCTGAAAAATGGAAGAATGCGAGAACAGCTGGATAGATTGCCCAATTGCTGGCTGTGCCGGCACAGCCAACTGTCGTCAAAAAGGGTCTCTAGATCTGTGGCACGCGATGAACGTTTCGATCGTCCGCCATTTTGCTGGTAGTTAAGTCGAGCGATTGCAACGGCTGCCCTTTTTTCAGCATTGGGCAATCTGTCCAGCTGTTCTCGCGTTCTTTCATTTTTCAGTAGATGTCAGTGCTGTTAAAAATAATCGTGACAATTTTTTTTTTTTTAACGGGGAAATGACGTGCTAAAAAGCAAAGGATTCTCGTGGAGCTATGTCACCCGCAACTATTTTTATAGAAATCAAATCTATTCTTCGAGACTGGCAACAGTCAAAGTTTGGTGTTGCCAGAGCGACAACACTGCGCGTTAAAGACAGAGTTAAAGGCGCGTTAAAGACAGCGAGTTTTCGACTGCTTTCCGTTGGACTTCTTCGTAATGCTGTCTCCACCATCTGCCACTTTCGTATTCCCAGAGGACGGTCTATACCCGATCACTTCATTTCTGCAACCGATTCTGTGTCACGGAACCGTTGCACTAAACGTGTTATCATTGATGAATAATTTGGTGCTGTTTCAGCTGGATATTTCTGCTGAAATGCATTTATAACACGGCAATGAGATTTTGAAGCGAAATAAATATCCACGATGGCTATTCTTTGCTCTTAGGAAAACAGGCACTCCCCGTTGTGCTCAACTGACCACAACTGACGACAAGCTTTTTGAAAACGATCCTAGCCAGTGTTGCCAGATAGTTTTGAACATAAATCGCAAGAAGTTTGCTAGAAAAGTAGCAAAATCTGCAAAAAGTCGCAAGATCTGGCAACCCTGATCCCAGCTACGTTCGAAAATTCTTATGATAGGGCCCCTGCTGTCATCTGGTGACAGAAATCTCAACCACCCCTTTTGGTTTTTAAGCAACAAGGATTACCATGTGGATGTGTGCGAGTTTTCAAACACTCTGTATATTAATATTTTAAAGATATAAAGTTTGTTTCAATACACGGGGTAATCTGCGAAACTATCGAACGGGTTCTGAAAATTTTTTCACAAATAAAAAGCTACACTATACCTGTGTAATACAGACTCAAAATCATTTTGATGGTAGAGAAAAATACTATTATTTTTTAACTGCTAATCACACGGACGGATTTCTATTGTTGCTTTTGTGTTCAATATAGAATACACGATGTCTTAGAAACACTGACCTAGGATTTTATTCCTTTAATACTGATCATAGATGTATACAATAAATTACAAAGTTCAGTAAAAAAAATACTACATTTTATGGTCTCGATTAAAATTTTCAATAGATTAATTCTAAATAAATACCAAATTAAAACTTTTATACTGTCCTGGAACAAGAAAATTTTCAATTAGAGAAACGTGTTCCATTCTTTTTTAATAAGGTGATGCTCTAAATTTTAGCATTTTACTCTGAAAAGTGTCAGAGATATGAAAATAAATGCTGACTCAAATCGGTTTCCAATATAACTCTCGAAAAGAAAACAAAATCGCGTCAGGTGATCGCATTTCAGGGTCCTTTTTCAAATTACGGAAGCAAACAATGCTTGCATAAATACGTACTTCTGTTATTATTGGTACTATATAGCCCCTCACCAACTTTGTTTAAACATGCTTCAGAGCGTTTTTAGGATGAAAGGCTGTAACTTCGTCTGGTTGTAAATTCGTCTTTATAATATTACTATTGATATACAGGGTGTCCCAAAAACACCAAATTAGACTTTTATTCTTTGCATGCTGATCATATACGCTAAATTACACGGTTACGTTTAAAAGGACTGAAATTTGTGGTATCGATTAAAATTTTCAATGAAATGATGTACAAAGACGGATTTGTTACTATGTAGGGTGTAATCACTAAAACCACTAAACCGATACCATTTTTTATTTTCACGAATAGAAAGTTACAGTATAAGTCTATAAGGTACTTACATATTATCTTATTATCCCGGCGGTCCGCCGAAGACCAGTGATTTTTTACCAAGATAAATGCCAGACGCATGAAATTATTGATGGTTTGGAATATGAATGGCAGCAGTTTGCGAGCACATTTGACAGAAAAATAGTTTAGTGGGAATGACCGTTGGGATAATACATAAATACCGCCTGAGGTAATACAGGCTATAATTAATATTAATTAAAACCCCCTACTAATTTTAAACAACTAAACGTATCAGCTTCAAAGCAGTTATTATGGAAAGCACGTATGTTTCAATAATGTACACAGGATTAACAAAAATTAGAATGGTATCTAATGTGCAGCTCACGTGAAACTAAATTCACCCAGAAGGAGACTCATTGTACGGGATTCCTTTATGAATGAACTCAATTAAATATAATTGTAAAAAATGTATCCTAAACTCCTAAGAAAAATGTAGAAGAGATTCAGATTTTCATTTTTCGTCAGTTTTACCCCAAGTAATTCATCACGGGTATATTATAGATTACTTTTCAAAACAGTCTAAATATCTTTACTGTTTTTACTCTAGTGCAATTTTTTCCCATTAAGTCTAATACAAGGAAAGTAAAGTCATAAATTATTTTAAAATACAAAATTTATTCCGCAGATTTCTTTTGTTTAAGAAAACAAGTAATATTAATGATAAACAACTGTTAAAAGTTGAAAAATAATCCTAAATTCCTCTAAGAATTCTTTCTCTTTTTTACTTCGCTTCAAATAAAAAATTGGTTGAAAGATAAAATTTGCTTTTTTTTCTCGAAATAATAGTTTTTAGTCACGTCAAAATTTACATGCTTCAGTGCTTTTATTACCGCTTGGGTGGAGTGAAACCTGTCAAATTGATTTTGTCATCGGAAAACAAATGATTTTTCTGTTTTTTTCATTACATTTCTGAAACACGACTCTAGTAAAAGAACTAAAATTTCATACTTAAGTTTTCAGTTGAGTTGAAAAAATAAATCATTTGACTTTTTAAAGCAATAAGTTAATATTAAAAGCAATAATTTATCCCTCCTACATAGAAAAATATGCAATTGATATTTTTTTTTCCAAAATAAAGAGCAAACATTAATTTTGCATTAATTTATATTTGGCGGGAGGTGTCAGGTTCAAACCCCGGTCATGCCTGTCGGCCTAGCAGTTCGGAGTTTTCCGTGTTTTTTTCAGAAACCTCGCGTAAGTACGGGCTAGGATCCCTCAGACAGTCCCCCACGGAGGGCATTCTCCCTATAGGCCTAGGAGCCTATGCAGTCAATTGGCCTTAATTCACGAACAAACAAACATATTTTATATTCATATTAGTATGGTTATTATGTGTAATCTCTTACTTGGCAATAAAAGTACGTGATTCATTGTTGTTCCAGTATAAAAACACTCACCATTTTTTTGCAGTAATTTGTATCGATTTTTGCCAGAAGCTATGGGAATATCTTCAGAAATATTTATTTGTGATAAAATAGCTTCAGCGATCACTTAAATAAAATAAAGAGCACATCTTTTTTGGATAGTTTCTTACATAGATTGATAGAATATGAGTATGGAAATTAATGGTAATAATTTCATTGTTAACATGTCCTAAAGCCAAGTTGTATTCCACGATAGTTTTTAAGTGCATTCTGCGGTAGATGTGCAACAGTATCAACAACAAGATGCTGTGCTTAATTTTGACTTAGGCCTTTTGACTTGAAACAAGGCGGTTGCTCTTCAAAGTATATCTTTTTTTTTATTATTCGCTTAGTAAAAGTAATTTAAAAAAATGAATAGGAAAATTAAATGAGTGTTGTTTAATCACTTATTTAATTTTCTCAAATGTTGAATCATTGAAGTCCACAGACTGAAATCCTCGTTAGATTGTTTCTTTTAAACTGCAGATAAAGGTTATTTATGTTATGGGTTTCTCCATGTTTTCTAAAATTTATTAGAATATAATACTGTAATTTCAGCCAAGCATAAATAAAAAATTCTGATATACAATTCTTTTTCAAGTTTGTATTATTTAAAAAATGCATATTTTATAAATATAAAAACATAAAAAAGAAATAAAAGCATTGTTTTATACTTTTAAATACCTCGATATACCTACTCTAGCATACTTTCCGCAAACACGCAAAAATGATGTTAACATATTTGAATTAATTTTTAAATTCTATCCTAAAATAATTTTTATTTATAATTACTCGGAAATAAAGTGTTCGTTAAAGAGGTAAACAGCATTTGAGTGGTGAACTGTCCTTTCATCCGTATTGTTCCTGGTGAAATTAATGCCAAACGTTTACAATTATTAAACAATGATTCAGACTCTTACTGAAGGCATTATTATCGTCGCATCGAACTATTTTAATCTTCTCTAAATTGCACAATCACTTCTGTTGTAAATGCTTTCAATTCATACTATTACACTGAACATTAGAAATGGTTAGAATATACCGTGTGCAGTTGTTAGTATATACTTAGAGCACTGTCTGACTATTATAAATTCAAAGAATTGAATACAGGGTTAACAAAAAGTAAGTTGCTTATACTTCAAAGGGTTCTAGAATTCGCTCAATTGGTCCGAATGAGATAAAATTTGAATTACAGATTATCAAATGCTGTGTTTGACCTTTAGTAAGTAAAAAAAATTGTATCAACATTCCCCATCAGGTGGTGCTATAACACAATTAATGATATTTATTTGCATACATTGAAAATCTGCAAATACTGCACAGGACTAAAACTAATCCAGCCCTTTTAGCCTCGAAAATGTGACTACTGCGGTAACTGAAGCCAGCAACCAGTTGTATTATGGTAGTGTAAATGTGTCAGCTCTTTCCCGTGTAGTATATTAAATGTTTTTAATGTGTATTACAGTGCCGCTTATTGGCAGATTATGGTACTACTTTTTAAATTAATACATGATAAGAGCATCTTTTGAATTATCTGTAGTTCAATCTCATTTGCATCAATATAACGTATTCTATGGTCATTCTGAAGTGAGTAACTGATTTCTTGCTCATTCTGTACCGAACACAATATACTGCTCTTCTAAGCAAAAACGACGTAACTCAATTTTCCCATTTTTGCGATTTTTCTTCAATAATAATGTTTGTGAGCTACCTCAGATTATTCCTAAGCAGAAAGGCTGTGTCTTAGTAAGAAATAGTAAAAAAATATTTAAAAATAGTATGTCTATCTCAAAAAAAAATGTTGAAACCTCAAGGGAATTGGTCATATCTCAGTTTCCTTAGCCAGAAATTCGAACTCACAGAATTATACACTTAAACTACATGAATTGCATATCAGAATGTTTAACTTATGTTCACGTAAAATTGATGAAATAAGCCCGCTTACAACTTGGTGCTAAGTAACTATTGCCAGGCCAAAAATGTACCTCTGTTAAATAAAAAATCTATATAAATAAAAATGTAAATGTCTATTTGTTAGAAACCTCAAATATTCGAAAGTTCTTCACCGATTGTTTTGAAATTTTGACACAATGTTACATTCGAATGTGGGAGTGTTGGAATGTGAAAGTGTTTTTCTGGATAACGTCCAGAAAAACACTGGTCCTGGTTCTGGTCCTTATGTTTCAGTGAAGGATTCTGCCAGCAAATATTTATGAAAATCTACTGGAAACATTTCCTTGTACTTTTGACAAGAAAATGCACAATATTGTCTTTATTGAAAGTTTTATGTAATTTTATGCTATTTGGTTACAAAAGAATTTTTTCTTTTTGCTATTCAAGAAAACTTTCATAAGTAATGATTTTTTTGAAAGTTTAAAAAAAATTAAATTAAAATGTATAGATAATACTTATTATGCGGCAGAGTTCTAAATTAAATGAAAACTTATTAATATTAACTGATGCTCAATCATTTTTTTTTCTTTTTATTAATAGAATTTAATTTATTTAGAGAAAGTACAAGTATTTTCTTATCTCCCCCTTTTACATTAATAAATTGGTAAAACGTCTTCGTTATTCATCGATGAGCTTTCGATGTAATTAACAGTGAATGCATACATGAATAAATGACAGTTAACAAGTTGCATAGATTCGTAAATTAATTGGAGTGTTCAGAAACCAAGTAAATTAATTACTCGCTGTCGGATTTCAAACTGGACCGAATGCTCGTCATGATTAAAGCAGCCAAATATCTAATTAGCATAGATATTGAACTTCCAAAGTAACAAAACATTTGCGAAATCTATTCACACTGCGAAGATTTTCATTATACTTGGAAGAATGCTTCCCAGAGAAAAGGCGTTTGTTTCTACGGCATTATTAACACCGAAATTCATCCACGCATTAGACGTTAGAAGTCAAGAAAGCATTCAAGATGGGTATTTTGTGAGTATAGTTCGTAGCGTAAACGTATTGATCGATGGAGCAGAAAAATATATAGACAGTTTGAAATTTAATGAACCGTTTAATCATATTGAAACAGGAACCACCATATGGCTAAATAAAGAAACAGTTTTCGCTTACTTGTTAGTTTATAATAGATCAGACTGGGCATTCAATGAGCTTTTATGTAGCTTGTCATTCTAATAATTAAAAAATATAACTCGAATAACACATTAACGGTTGACCTCGGCTTTTATTAATTAAATATTGATCACAGACATACAGTAAATTACAAAGAGCGTAAAAAAGTAGAATTTTATGAAATCGATTAAAACTTTTATGCGGTGATCGTACTAAAAACCCCTATTATTAATTAGTTGATGTATAACATTTCAGGATTTAATCATGAAAAGTCCCCTATGTTTAAAAAATATGGAGAGGGGCTATATTTAAAACATAAAACATAGCTAGAGTGAAAAATAATTGTTTTCTCTCGCAATGTTTGCACGACCCCTAAAATTTGTTCTTCTGACGCGATGAGAGTCACTGAAAAGAGATTCAAGTCAGCAAATCTTTATCTTCATATCTCTGGCATATTTTAGCATAAGAAGCCCAAATTTGATTCATCACCATATAAATTAATGGGACACAATTTACAAATTGAATTTTTTTTAGAGGCCGTTAAAAAATTTAAATATTGTTTACTGATATTTTTTCCCCTAAAAAATTTAATCGATTTCATAAAACTCAGGTGCCTTTTTTTAACTTTGTAATTTCTTAAACAGCTCTATGATCAATATTTAAGAAATAAAAGCCGAGGTCAATACTTTTTGGACATCGCGCACATGTATACAGGATTATTCGTAATGCGACGTATTCCTTTTAAGACGTGCTAGGAGATCCAAAATGCTACAATTTTCACCGCCATACGTATGGCCGAAAATCAATAGTTTTCGAGAAAGTTGAATTATAAACTTTTTCCTTGAATAAGCCAAAATTTGACATTCGAGTGCAAATTTTAAAAAATCTACTTTTTAAATGAATTTCATCTTAATTTATTTTCATAGCTGAAACTTTAATTAAGCTAAGATAATCATCAAATGTGCAAAACTATAAAATTTCAACTCACGAACTATTACATGTAATTTTTAGTTCTCATGTTTAATTTCAAAAGATCGTAATTTTTAAAATTAAATAAAATAGTAGTAAGCCTACAAATTACAAATACAATTTCTCCAATTGATCAGCTATCCAAAAATCTATTAATGTGCATCGAAAGACATGCAATTCGTAAGGAAAAGGATTTTTACTTTAATGCAGATAAAAACGCCAAAGGATGAACCCCCGTGCATTCTTTAGGATAGTTGGCCAACCATTCAAGTTAGCACCGATTTTTTAAATTTTTATTTCACAGCTGACTTCTAACTAAGCTAATGTAATCACGAAAATTCATAAAAATACTTAAAAATTTTAATTCACGCGCTTTGTATGTATTTTTATTTATTTATTTACATTTTCCTTTCAAAAAATGTTGTTTATCTAAGAAATACTACTGGAGTAAGCGTACAAATTACAAATACAATTTATACCATTAATTAGCTATCCAAAACCTATTAATGTCCATCTATAGATATGTAGTTCGTAAAGGGTTAGTTTTACTTACCGCAGGTAAAAACGTCAAAGGATGTAACCCCATTCATTCTTTAGCACTATTGGTCAACATTTCAAGTTATCACTATTCTTTAGATTTATTTTCATAGCTCAGACTATAAAAAAGCTAGCGTAATCATGAAAAAGTTAAAAAAAAAAAACCTCAACATTTTGATTCACGCGCTTTACATGTATTTTTTTTTCTTTTTATTTTCTATTCATTTTCCTTTCAAAAATGTTGTTTAGCTCAAATAATAAATAGAACTCAATATTACAGTAAGCTTACAAATTAGAAATACAATTTGTTCCATAGATCAGCTATCCAAAACGTCCATTAATGTCCATTTAGAGACATGTAGCTCATAAAGAAAAGTAAGTTTTACATAGCGCAGGTAAAAACGTCAAAGGAGGCTCCAACGTTCATTGTTTAGGATGGTTGGTTAATCAATCAAGTTATCACTGTTTTAACGTGCTTAAAATCTTAGCCACCTCAGATTGTGTATCTCAAATGGCTATGTTCTGTGTCGTCGTGTTAGTTTGATTCTGCGTTTCGTAAGCACGTTTTGTCGTTATCTGACACGGCGCCACGGGATATTTTTAATTAATTTTTTAGACAAAGAGCAACATTTTTCTACATATATGTGATAGAAAAGGAGGGAGGGTACAAAAATTAAATTTCGTATTTTAATATGTATACAGCCCCTAGTAAAAAATTGCCATATCTTAAAGCTACTCTTAATTTTACTAACTTTTCTAATTGAAAGCATGTTTCTTTCATTTACGGTTTAAAAAATAATCGCTGTAAAATCTATTTTGACGCACCCGGTACACACACACACACACACACACACACACACACACACACACACACACACACACACACACACACACACACACACACACACACACACACACACACACATAGTATATATTTATACGTTTATATATTTTATTAGCAATTCTGTGTTACATGGCCATTTTAATAGGAACTGTTTTTGCCTGGATTAAGCCTTTGCTTAGCGCCAAATTGATCCATGTACTTAGAAGGGTGAGTTATTTCTGGAATATGGTGCCACAGAGAGACTTTAATGCATCTCTCATAGGGTTTTTGCTTTTCATTAGTGATAACAAAAGCTTTACTTACAAAAGAGACACATAATCTGAACACATTGTCTGTATTTCACTGAGTTACTACAAAGTAAAAAAAAAAATCCTTGGATGTAGAAGTAAAACAACAACAACAACAAAAAAAAAAAAAACCAGGAGGTCTCGAAATTAACGGTGGTTTTCTGGTCCGAAACCACTAAAATATAATTTAACGGATCAGTAAAATACAAAACTTGTTGATCCGCCGAATCAGAAATATTTTATTTGCATTTTTCTCTTGCAAACTTTCCTCATTTAGTTCCACAATGCATGTCATAAAATTTTACCAATACATAGCATATAATTTGATTTATTTAATATTTTTATAATGAGTTATTTATGATATTTATATTTTTTAATTCAACTCTTAACGCAAATTAATATTATATATTCCTGATACAATTTCGTTTGTGCTGTATTTTTTTTTTAATTTATGTATACGGACTAGTGATAAATCTTACGGACCAGTGTCATGGAGGACCACTGACTAAATATTCTACTATCTACCCCTGCACACGTAAAGCGAAGAATCCATTCGTTTGTTACATACGGTGTAGAAATCTAGACTGTTAAATCGATCGACTCTATGTTACTGCAATAATTTATAGATTTATCGATTTCAGATATCATGAAAGCCTCTAGAATATAAGTTCTAACACACACACACATTTTTTAATAACTTTAGCTCATACAATTCGTCTTGAAGACAAACACGAATATACATAGTCAAAGTTTTTTTTAAATTAATGTTTATTTTTACAAACATGAATAGGACACTTTAGTTTTATGGCAAGTTACCTTCAAATCCATAGTTTGCACTTGCCTATTGTTAATATTTTTATTTAATTAACTCAATCATCTATTTCTCAATGATTTAAAATTGATATTTTGCGACTACAGCGTAGAATGCAAACATTTTAGCCCTTGAAAATAAAGGTGTTCAAAACACCACGAAAATTTAATTACTTTAGACAAAACCCTCCGACCTGTCTTTCCTCGCCCGTACCTGACGACCATCAACGATTTGGAGGCTCCCCGCGGCTGTCATATTAGACTTAAAGCCAACTTTGTCAACCAATCCGACATCCTGCAGCCTTAAAATCCTAGTAAAACAGAACCAAGGGAAGCAACATTGTGAGGTTCTTTCTTTCAGCTTGTGAATGAAAGTAATTGCCGATCACTCGAGTTTATCCTGCACATAAGATAAATAAATGAGCATTAAAACAACACTTTCAGAGGCTGAGAAGGTCACCAATAAGCACTGGAGAAAATCCTGAGTTTATGTATAATAAGCAGGCTCGTGCGTACTCCCGGTTCACGTTTAAATCGATATTTTTTGAAAAAAATGACTCTCATTTTTTGAAACTGCGAGTCAAAATTTGACTCGCAAAAATTTCGGTCCATTTGTATTAATACGAAATTCATGGAAATTATTCATTTCTCACTGTAACATTCATCATCACGTATAAAGCGCATCATTTCACAAAGATAACGATCGCAAGTTGTAGAGTGAAAGGTATGAAAAGTGCTACACCTGTAATATTTTACACATATTCAAAGCTGCCAACCTTTACGGAATATCATTAACCACTTTTTGTAAACAGTAAATTTTTAAAATATTTTTTCAAGATTGTAATGAGCTCGTACGTTAAATTAAAAAATTTACTAAATTCTAAGCCGAAAATCATTGTTTAGAAAAAGGAGTTACTTATATTCCGTAAAAGTTGGCAGCTATGCATATTGATTTTCCCAGGTTAACAAATCTGCAAAGCTATTCTGTATGTTCAATACACAATGACAATGCTTATTTGAAGAACCGATATTCAGGATTCAAGTTTAAAATTTGTATGCTTCTAAACACAAGCGCATCACCTCATATTACCTTTGACTTTGATATCTAGGAGTAAAATCGTTAACTACATGAGAAAAAAATAAATAAAATAACATGTTTTTAATGCTATATTATAAATAATTTTTAAACTTTTTGTACTGAATCGCATTTTACAAAAATTGACTCTTACTTTTATTGATAATGAGTAAGCTTGACTCGCAGATTTTAAAATCTGGAGCAAGCACTAATAAAGTTATAATTTATGCAGGATTGAGCTCACAATATGCTCTTGATAAAATTAAGTATATAAGCTAAAATATTACTTTTATAAAAATGAAATAAATGGACAAAGTAAACTAAAAGACGGTAATATTTATTCTAACATAATTATATATGAATATGATTATGTCAGAAAAATGTGACTATTTGTTACTGTAATATATGTTTTTAAGGATTGAAAAAAATTGCTCTCCATCGAAAAAGTGTCTGTGGGATTTATAATTCTACATAACCACTCAAAAGAATTTAAAAACTTACAGTGTATAACCATTTCAGACCATTCATTCATTGCAGACAAAATTCAATAGTAGCCTCACAAACATAAAAACGTCGCCAGTTTAGTAGCCACTTTCTTAACTTTAGTTGCCAAAATAGTAGTATTTTTGCAATTTCGTAGTTAAGAAATAAATATACGTCTTTTAACTTCATTTAAGAAGGAATGAATAAAATGATAAATTAAAAGAAACTTCATGCGTTATATAACAGAGAATATAATACATTTATTTAAAAAAAAGCAGTTTAGAATGTTTGATGAACGACCAATCGCATCTTTGAAAATAAACGGGCGTTCACAAAAACCGAAATCCGATTTTTAAATGAGTTGCTTGGAATAAGGTGTAAGTATCGAAAAACTTGAAAATAGTATAAAAATGATATTTTTTTAATTTATAAAAGTCGCCCAAGTCACCCTATCTTTAAATTAGTAGCAAATCTCGCCTTTTTGGTCGCAGATGGACACCCTGAAAGATAGAAAAAACATCATAAGTGTTTTACAGGGTCTCGCAATGTAAACTTAATTATTTTACATCGGTGTTTTTAAAATTTTGCGTCCAAGAATTTCCAAAGTTAAATCCAGGTGACAAATTAAAAGAGAGTTTTGGAGTAGTTTTTATGAAAAGGATAAAAAATTTCAATATAAAACAATTACGTTTTTCTCCCCCCCGAAATGCGAAGCCTCAGTTGAAAAACACTCTCACCTAAAAGTTTAAAGCAAATTATTTTTGTTTAAGTCTCTGTGGTGTGATATACCGCAGTTAAAAATGTTTACAAATTAGTTGAGCTGCTTTTAATGAATTAAGCTACAAAGAAAACTAAAATTCTTTAGAAGTTTCTGAAAAAAATGTGACTTAATTTTTTAATACTATTAAAGAATGGCTCAAGGGATATTTTATCGTATTTTATTAAATAAAACTATGGGATTAATTAAATTTATTTACCCGTTTTTTTCATTAGCATTATATCACAATGATATGAAAAAAAAAATTTGAGCATGTAAAGTCACTTTTGAGCAGACAGTTTGAAAATTACTAATATAAAAATATTGAATAAATTCCAGTTCATTATTTAAGACGAGAAAATAATTTGAATAAATGTTAGAATTTTCTTTTACCAATTATAAACCAGACAAAATAAAGCAGGTCAGTTATTCTTTGGCAATTTTAATTTAGAAAATTTATTTTGTAAGTCATAAAATTAATGAAACGCAGAAAAATGCAAACAACATACATTTTAGATTTTATACAACTTAATTATAAAAATTGCTTTTCAATAAGAAATTTACCAAAATTGTTATACAATATTAGAAAGTTCTGCATAGTAATAATACTAACTTTAATGACTGAGCAAGTACAATCGGACCTCCATAATAAGGTCACCCCTCGAGATCACGCGAAAGTGACCTTATAACCGACTCATACACACTATTGTCGATAAATAAGCATTATATAAATACAGAATAATTCTTTGTAGAATTTAATGCGTACACAATTTTCAGTGTATTGTTATAATTTTTAAATTGAATTGAATTAATGAAAATTGTTGGAATCAGAAAGAAATCATTTCTTAGAATTTAAATTCGGAATAAAGTTGTTTACTACAAATATACACAAGAAAAGTTACAGATGTACAACTTAAATTAATCTATAATACAGGGCTGTTGCGATTTTGGTTTCATTTTTTGCACAATGTTGTCTAATGTGTTTGTAGTTTCTGAAAATATTCTTCAGCTCTCTCATGGCTCACAATAAAATGTTGAAAGACATTTAATGCTTTGAGCGCTTCTGTTTGTGTCTTTTCCCTTACTGTATCACTGTCGTTATCATTCCTTTCAAATGCATCGGAATCTAAAATTTCCGTAAAAATTTCGAAAATAGAATTTGGGACTGAAATGTTACCTTATAAGCGATTACTGCACTTACACCTGATAATATATCCGATAATTCATTACATAGAATTGCTATTCAATGAGCTGTCATTTCAGAAAAGTGACCTTATAGGCGGAGTGACTGTATATAGTTCGAAGTCCGCCTGTATATAGCTATGCACTTAAAAATAACAATAAATTCAAAATTGAAAGAATTAATGCATTGCGAATTTTCTATTCAGTTGTTTTAAGTTCCATGAACAATTATTTAAAGAATATTAGTAAAAACTAAGTCAAGTTGTATTCACAGTCAGATGGCTAGAGAAAATGTTATTGAAATATATGTATTTTCAATGATGTATGTTTTTAATATCTATATTTAATCAATGAAAATAGAAACTGGAATTTTATTTGAAGAGCAGAAGTCAGTTAAAACAGTGATTCCCTACCCCATGGCCCGCACATTTGATTACAGGCCCTGGAGCCAGGATCAAGCCGGGCTCTCATTTCCCCCTCCCCAACCGTAGGCTGCATTAAAATTGCACTGTTATTTCATACCCATATTCTTTTTAGAATGCAATTTAACCTGCAAATAACAGGAATAATTGTGCTAACTATTTTATAAGTCCAAACTATATTTATAAAATTGTGTTACCTCAAAATGAGAAGAGTTAAGTACTAGAGTATCAGTTTCATACTAAAGAGCTAAACTTTAGGATTAATGGTTACATTTGTTTTATCATATTTAAAACAAAATCTTATACATGATAAAATTTCCATCCAGTTATGGGCCCCCTGTAAAGCCCGGGACTGCGGGCAATGTCCGCTCCTGTCTCTCTCTCTAGGAGGGCCTGGCAGGAAGAAAGGATGGAGATAATATGCATACGAGTTCACACAACTCACGAAATGACACGAATGAGTCACGAAATTACTAAACTTTCATGATAAACCGTTTATTATAAACATATAAATATTCTCTATAACAAGAAAAAAAAATACGACGCACCAAGAAGGAAGTGTCCGATTGCGATAAAAATTTGTGGATGTGAAGAACACACATAAAAAAAAACAAACGATTAAAATTCGTTATTTTAAACGATTAAAATAATATTCTTAAATTTGAATAATTTGTAAGTCAGGATAGGAAATAATACTTGATATAGTGTTTTTATTGTTTCGGGTTATCTTTTTTCATTTCTGAAACATTTTGTCCCAGCTTTTCAGAAATAAAAATAGATTTTAATAAATTTTAGTACTTTGCATTTAAAATTAATATAATTACACATTTTTTTGTCAGGGTAAAGGGATTGAATGCGTTGCATAGTAATACAAAAAGTTGAATGTTTAATAACATACGTAATACAAATTAGCCTATGAATACAAAAATCCCCGTGTTTATATCTATTTTACCCCACCCTACCGTATACTTTCCTTTTGAAGAATATAGAGATTGTGTATTTTTAAATGCAAAAACGACTAATTTTAGTTATTATTATTATTCCTACTATTTCTATGACAGTTTTCTTTTATATTATTTATCAGGACATTTTAAACTTGTGCACGTTTTATTGCACTTGTTAATACAATGATATGCTTTGATTAAAGTTCAAATCAGTCTAACGAATAGAATTCCAGTAAGACAAATTGACTGCAACCATTTAATCAAATTTTAGAATCACGAATAAAAACTCATAAGACTGATTAAACTGGCAGGCACAGCAACAGCCATCTCCATTTATTTTAATCCACTAAATTAACTCCACCTCCCTCCTCCCCCCCCAAAAAAAAAAAATTATTTTCGAACATGTAAATCTCTTTCTTTCTTTATGTTTCGCATAGCTAAAACACAGTAAATAAATCTGCTTCAATCGGGGAAGATTTGGAGAACAATAACTTACAAATGACCCAGCAAGAAGCCTCCATTAGAAAGAGAGAAAAACATATTTTCACACACACACACACACTACTCCATAAAACGGCTCCATAAATCAACCAGAAAATTTCTGTATTCTTTCGTCTAGAATTCTTTTGAGAGAAATTCAATAAGCTACGAGAACATTTCATGTACGGTATTCGGAGAATGTTTAAAGATAATAACAGAGGTGTTCAGGAGGGGGGGGGGGGGGGGGTGAGATACGCATCATTAGTCTATGCCGTGGATGCATCAGTAAACGCAAGAAGGATGAAACTGCAGTGAATATTAACTGAGAAAGGTTAACATAAGGCACGATAACAGAGAAGGACCTTCATTAAAATTTACCCTGGAAAGGTAAATTAAGCCAATATATATATAAAACTCGGCTGTTCGAGCCTCGTCAGGGGAGACCCCCCTGAACCCCCCTAATTTTTTAGTTTCATTATTGCCATATTAAAACGATATTAATTGACTTTGTCATTTTGTCTCTCATCTTATATTTCGTGTATTTCGCCTGGTTACCCCATGTTGAAATTTTTATGATTGTAACCTATTTATAGAAAAATACATGTGTTGCATATTCTACAGCTTACGAAATATTGTAACAATAGATTAAAGCTGTTCTGAACTAATAGTATTTAAATAGATGTAAAATTATGTCGCATACTTTTATGTCGCATTTTTGGGACACATTTTCGGGACAATTTTCAAGAAACGGGGTGAGAGATAAAATGACATAGTCATTAATATATTTTGATACTCAAGTGCGCAAAGGCTTGTACTTGTCATTTAGAAAAGAAATTACGTTAATCCTCTCACCAGCATCATTGTGAAAGTATAGATTTTTTTTGCTGTTAAACTTGCTCTCTCATTTGTAAAGTGTAATGTGTCTTTTAATATTTTATATATATTTTTTTGATTTCATGAGCGGTTTATTGTGATTATGTTGCATATTTAAGACACGTACATACGCGAGGGTGAAAAATGTAATTTTTTTCTTTACTTTTATCTACACTAATCCTACTATATAGTTACGCTAATCCCTGACTTACTCTGTAACCATTCCGGTCAACCACTTCAATATATATATATATTACCTCCATTACTCCAGGAAGATAAAAAAGTTCAAAAAGATTAAACATCAGAAAAAGAGTAATAACATATGCACCGTTTATACCACCTGCTTGAAAATTATCATAATTGTGTATAAAAGTATAAAAAACAATATGTGCTACTTAAAAAATCTGATAATCCACCAGTTCCCTAATTTTAAGCAATTTTTTTTTGCTATTTTCAGCTGCCTTTTATTTCTGAGAGTGAAAAAAGTTAATAATTTGAGTGACAAAATGCGTTGTTGCAATGGAAATGACGTCATACTCACCCCGGTCATCAGGCTTTGGAAGAAAAGTGTGATTCCAATTCCTTTAAAATAGCTTTTCCAGATTGCATAGTTTAATTCTTTTTTTCACAAATAAACCGTCCGGATGGATACAAGAATGGCTGTGTACACAAACGAAATCTTTCGAATGCCAAAAGTTTCCGCGCGTTTCCAGAAGAGCATGAAATTCGATTTAGGTCTATAATAAAATTTTAATATGAACTTATTTATTTTAGGTGGACTAAGATGAACTGTATTGAGTGTAGACATATTTGTGTCAAATGTTTTTTCTAGCACCCGTTGTAATTGCCTCCACAACGGGCTTTGACTTCTAGTATATATATCTATGTATCAATATATACACAGAGAGAAGGTTTGGTTATTGATTGAGTCATCATCCTGCAGATCGAGTCAGACAGGAAACTTGAAGACAGATTCATTTTTATGGCTTAAGAGCTCACTAAGAGAGCGTTTTTGAAATTTTTTCTACCTGTCAAGGGGTGTAGGTGGTAGAAACGTTTGTCACATTATATCTCAAAGATAAAAAGAGATAGCTAAGATAGATAAGAGCTTTAAAATGTAACAAACAAAAATATCTAAAAGCCAATTTCAAATCGAATTACAAGGTAGTGTACAAATGCTCAGAAAATAAACACATATTTTCACAAAACAGCGCCAACCTCCATTTGGAGTTCTTTTTTAGATTAAATTACGCGAGTTGAAAATAATTGTAATAAACAATTTCAATTAAAAAAAAAATGAAATCTTTGTAACTTAGAGTTACGCTTGACAAACCATTTACATACATCAATTTGTGGCGAAGCACAAACCTTCATTAATTGGTATTACGCATCGATTGTGGACTTTCAAATTTTGGCGATGATAATTAAGTCTACTTAGCAATTTCAGTAATTTTTACCAGCAACAACAAGGGCGAAAGTAAAGTTTCGTAAAGTCGCCAAACTTCGGAATTTTACACAGAATGGCAAGACTTGCACTGCCGTACGATTTTTAGATACAAACACAATATCATTATAAACTTATTTTGACTGAATGACTCACATGATACACAAATAATATCTCCGTAAAATTTGTAGAACACTATGAAATCAACTGAGAAGGTAATTGCTTTTTAGGTATTTTACACTTTGAAATCTGTCTAATGTAATGAGTTGTTGTTGTTATTGTTTCTGATGCCCCCTGACAACCGCAAACGGCGGTGCCAGATTCCCCCCCCCCCCCCCCCCCCCCCCCGAAGGGAGGCGATGGGCAAAGGGCGTGCGCCTTCCATTTTTAGGGCCCCAGTGGGAGGAAGTACGATTTAGCCTGTGGTCCTATAATTTTGAACCCATTCCAGAGGAGGGACCAACCCCCTGAAATCAGCAACCCCAGAGGTACTGTTTAACAACTTGGAGGACATTGCAGCCACGACAGATTTTACGTGCACCAGCTCACATTAGCGTACGCGTTCCCACAGTAGTCGAGCCGAGAGGAAGGTGACCCTCCCAAGCAATGGCCAAGCCGGATGCTGCTTCACTTTCCGTGCTCTAATGGGAACGGAGTTTAGCGTCCAGACCACTACGGGACCTAATGTAATGAGTCCCTTGCCCAACAATATATCAATTGCAGTAAATGCGAATAATCTGATGACTAGCCATAACCACCGGTGTCATTAGATTAATGTGATCAATGATTGAATATTTATCAAACTGTCCATTTTCTTCTAGGCTAGCAAAGGACCACTGGTAGTGGATTCAGGAAAAAAAAATATATTTATAAAATTCTTCCTTTAAAATGCAATAAGTCTGAATTCTATGTCTACGTAGGTACAGCTTGTTTGTAGTTTAACCCCTTAACCGTCGTATTATTTTCAAGAAAACGGTCATAAAAGTGCTTATTTCTTTTATTCCAGAAAATTGTATAAAACAAGTGCATATATAGTATATTTATTCATTTTAAGGTTTTGGACATTTTAAGCACTAGAGAAAAAAAAAAATAATTTTTAGGAAAAGCCAACATTCAGGATCATTGTGACTGAATGTGTGTTTTGTAGTAAGCAGGGAATCATTAAAAATATATGTTTTAAACACTAGAAAGTTTTATTAAACTTAATACGTAAAATAAGTAAACATTTCTAAAATTTTCTTTGAACATAAATTTAAAAAAAAAGTAAGCTAAGATTACATAATGCATATCACAAATACACGTGTGTTTGAGTACTGCTACCATGTATTTAAAAATAAACTATCTCCGAATTAAGTTAAAAATACTCTGGTATTGTCATCTGTTGTGTAAAATTATATATTACAAAAAAATCCGTGCATCAGAATTGGAACGCTCTTATCTTTCTGGCGCATTTTTTTGAACAGTATTGCCCGGAAATTTGACGGGCACGAGAAATAGCGGGAGAAAGCTTAGCCCGTGATTTTGACGGGAGCGAAGATTAAGGGGTTAAAACTTGTTGAAAATTTATTTGTTTCCATCTTATGTAAAAAAACGGTATTATTTTCCAGTACCCCAACTATAATAATTTTACAGAAATTTCGTATAACCTCTGCATTTCTATCCAGATTACATGAAAAGACATGAAAATAAACGAAATAGAAAAAAAATAATATGTGTTTAGTTCTGAACACGAGTTGATACCTAAGATCATCTGATAAACCACGAGAGAGCGCTAAAAGGAGAAGGGAAAAAAAATCTGCTGCGCAAATTAAATTAAATTTTATGAGATTAAAAAGAATGAAAATAAATATTCTAAGTAAAATAAACTTATTAAAAGAAAAAATTTCAACAAAAAATACAAAATGACTCTGAAAAGGTGATGTACATTAATAGTACATTTTTAATTCCAAAATTTAACGCTTAGTTTTTTTCCTTCTGAAAAAACCGAGCGATAGTTAAAAAAAAATAAGCGAAAATATTTTTATTCTAACTTAACATCTTGCATATATAAGATAAATCTACTAGCCTAATATTTTTTATTTAACTGTTCATTAGTCATTATTCTTAATTAAATATAAAAAAAACTGATAAATGAAGATGAGTGTCTAAAATGATTAATATAAATTTAAATGACTATTTAAAACTGCTAATTAGTATTTTTTTATGGAAGCGCAGCACTGAAAAATAAAAGACTAAGAGTAACATAATTTACAAATTTGAAAATATCCATTGTATGAAATGCTTTAAATTAATATTAATTTATTTGAAAACATTGGAGTGTTTTATAGTTACATTACAGAATTATATATTTTAAATTAAGTTTTAAAAATTATGCTCTGATTTGAAAAGGTTTAGTTTATGATAAAATTACAATAAAGCATGTGTATACTGCTGTCAAAACTTCAATTTTTCTGACTTACCAACATATTTATACTGCATTTCTGTTAACTTTTCAGCTACTTTGTTTTTGATAGCTGCTTTTACACAACGTGCTTGAAAAAAAAATGTTATTACATTTTTTTGTTGAAACTTACTTAGCAGAAATAATTTAACATAATAATTCATTAATATGTACAGCACATAATAAAGAAAATCGATCTGTTCTGAAATTCAAATCCTGTATTTTATATTGAAAGCCTCCTATAGGACACATCCCTCCTGATAAGGACTTAAATTGTGAAGGAGATATCCAAGAAAGTTACTGCAGCAATAACTACAACTTTTGATATCTGATTTGTACAACCAGCTATAGTTCATGAAAATTTACAAAACCTAAATTTACGTTTTTATGATAAGTATCAATATAGTTAATTTTAAAATGGAACATCCCATTATCACTTGTTTGATACGAAATTTCATCGTTGTATGATGCTGAGAAATGAGTGATATCAAGGTTGAAACATTTGATGAGACAACTTACCACTGAAAGTTAAAGCAAATTATACTAAAATCTAAGATACTAAACGGGAAACTTGGTTAAAGCAATTAGAGTTAAAAGTTTGGTTTGAGTTTTTTTAGATAGGTTAATTATGATTCAAACAGTATGAGACACACATAGCGATACCTGGTGGTTTTCTTGAAAAACAAAATTAAATATTCAGACAAGTCCAGAAATAGAGTGCTCGCTTTCTCACAAACGATAGAGCATTTTGATGCTTTATAAAGGTAATTTTTAAATTATTTGATTAAAACACTTTTATTAATGTTTAAATGATTTTTTTGATAAAGAAATTAAAATCAATTACTGAAATTTTACTTTTTTATTGAACTTCTTAATACGAGAACTTAGTTGTAATATCAATGAACTAAATTGAGATCTTGAAAGTTTTGAGAAAAGTTATGAAACAGGAGAAGATTATATTTAATAAAGTGCTTACTTTAAAGAATAAATGTAATTCATACTACATGTAAATCCACGTTATACGTACCTAAAAAGAGAAATAGTTGAGTTAGATGAAGAATAGCAGCTCGCATTAGAAACATATTTAAAAATAATTACAGCATAAATATCCATAAACAAGTTTTGCATGTATCCGAAAAGTTGTTTTGTTTTATTGCCCTATAGGTAAAGTTCATCAAAATACTTTAACAAATGCAGAATGATATAACTTGGACGAGTATTAAGCTACGTAGAACATTTAAATATTTAAAATGAACTTATTTATAGGTAGATGAACTCGTGGAATTTAAAGAAGTTACCATTTAAAATTTTTTTCTTTATTAAAAATAAAAGCTTTTAAAAAATGTCAAACTTTAAAAACAAAATAAAAATGCTCAACAATCATTACCTTTTTTTCTTTACTCGAGATTAAGGCTTGGCCATTTTGTTATTTTTTCTACGTAAGGCTATTTAATTAAAATAATAATTTTTTCCATGAAAGTTAGCACCTCTCTCACTGCAGAAAAAAACTTGCACAATTTAAATCTCAAGTATGTATTATTGAACTATTTTTAATACTTTACAACAAACTTGAAAACTGAGTAAGATTTGTATTTTTTATCGTATCCCTCCTGTAATTGAAATAAATATACCTCGATTGCTACACAATTTATATACAGGGTGTTCGTAACTAAAATTTTCTCACCAGAAAGTTGTACTGTTTATAATTACATTAAATTTGTAGGAAACCTTAATAAGAACATAAGAGATTGGATTGGAAAAAAAAAAAAAAAAAAAATTAGTTGGCTCTGCAAAAAGTCACCCCCAGGCGACTTTCTGATTCGATTTAGTGCGAATAAAACAGGCAAATAAACATTCTCAAGCGATGAAAACAGTGACTTGTGTGGTAATTTTCTTAGGTGGAATTTTGAAATAATTAAAATTTGATGAATGCTAAGGCCAAAGATGATCGTAAGGTGGGATTGTGCCGCGAATAACCTACCTGGCAAGCGCTCCTAGAATTACGCTGAAAAAAGGAAAATAATTGGAATACATCTAAACACTGAAATAATCTAAAAGCTATATGAGCCGCAAATAAAATCTATTTATTCTTAGACATTCCAATAACATTAATTAAAATGCGATATCTAAATAAGTTTAGTATAACAAAGTATCTGGGGAGATGTGGTTTTGGAGGATAATGTGTACCCACAATAGGCTCGAAACACAAGTAGAAAATAAATAGTTCGGTTATTCATCATTATGATGAGGTAGCCATCTTTTCGCAGAGCACGATCGACTTTTAGCTAGCACTCGCTAACTAAAAGTCGACTTTTAGCTAGCTTAGCTACCAGTTGCTATATCTGGATTCATAAGCCTTTCTTTCTCCATTGCGTTCACTGTTGGGACCGCTTTTTCTTTTAGGTCATCACCAAGCAACACTCCTTTGGCATTCTCTCCCGACACACACTTTTAACACAACTCCTCCGCCACACTGCTTCGACGCCCACTTGTCCTCTCTTTTTTTTTCTGCACCCTTGCTTTTTTTTTTCTTCTCACGGGGCTCTTTCTTTTTATCCCCTCTTACATCATTGGCTGGGATTTTTGATTTGCTCGCATCGGGGAACTAATGACTCCCTTCGCCGAATCACGGTCGTGTAGGTGGGGCACTGGGGTAATATACCCCTCCAAATTTGCATATCATTTTCGGGACTGCCATAAATATTTTAACATTGACAGTTCATTGTGCTTATAGTGTCCAAAATGTCAATTGCCTGGCGCCTCTTGTAATTTATTGTCCACCTGTGTGGCCTTCCCATGGGAACAGCATCAAAATTATCTTTTTTTTTTAAACATATTGTCGCGACTGCTCCTTTCACTCCACCACAACTTGGTTGTGAAACAGATATTTTACAACTCTGCGTGTTGGGAGAATTTGGGTATCAGCAACTATAAATTACTAAACGCCACCTGGTGGTGATTTTTTGAGCTATTTTTTGCCCACGCAAATCTCTCTTCAATGGTCTTAGTGAGGTTTCCTGCAAATTTTGTAGTATTTTGACTAGCATTTTTCGCTGCATACTGCTTTGAAGAGGGCAAATTTAATTACGAACCTACCGTATATGTAACTACTAAGTATTGTACCATGTACCCTATAGATGTAACGCCTGCAAACGGTTGTATATATATTTGCAGGAACGCACATTATGCTTCTAATGCAGTATTGTCTATGAGTAGCCATTGCTTAAAGTGCATTGTAGACGCTTGTCCATTTCAAACAAAATAAATGTATATTATTATGGTTTATAAAATAATGCTTTCAGTCGAAAGAATTTTATGTTATGTACGATTACAAATCTTGTAAAAAAACTCCCATAAATTAGGATCTAAGAACTATGTTTAAAAGCAAATACGTTAGTGCTTTATTTTCTTTGATCAAGTAAAGCCTCCTGCTTTACGGTAGGGCACATAAAATTAAACTAATTTCGACAGGGGCTTGAAAACATTCAAGAATATTCTTCACTAGTTGCACTACACACTGTAATAAACGAAGAAACTGCTTCTATTTTGAAGCTTTCAGAAAAAGTTCTGAAAAATTAAATGGTGCATCAAAATTTTTTGAAAGAGTGGCAAATTTTACAAAATTTCCGAATTTTAAGAATTTTTTCTGAAAGTTTCGTAACAGATAGAGGTTTATCGTTTAAAACAGTGCATAGTACAATTTGTGAAAAGATATTCTAACAGTTTTCAAGTCCCTAATATTATTAGTTTATTTATATCTACATGTTAAAATCATATAATTTGTTTTCGAATAAAAGTCTTAACTATGCGTTATGACTGTGCTAGAAAATGCTTTCCAATCCAAGCGCTTGGCAAGATTAATATATCTTCTTTTTATTTATACTTCATTTCAAATTTTATTCGCTGTTTCTGTTCCATTTGTTATAAAAGATTACTGACATTAATGAGAGTTGGTTTCAGACAGTAAAAGTAGACATTTTCTCACTGAAATGTAATTGGCAAAGAAAATAAAATTATTTTCAACAGTTTCTTGATATTTCCAAAGATCAAACCCAATGCTCACAAACTCAGTTTACTGCCATGAGTTTTATATTCATAAACTGTTTAAAAAATTGCATAAGAAAATTGCAACCAGGCGCACATCAAACAATAATGGAATTCGAATCCATTCTTCTAAAAATTTCCTAACGCATTATCATATTGATATCCTACTCAAATCCCAAATCTGCGTATTTTATGTCTGACCCATTTTCTTCCAATATTATGAAAGCACTTTTCCGTACATTTTTAGAAAGCAGCTTGCAATTTTTTAAAAAATCATAAATGTTTTGTAAGCAAAAGAGAGGTGATATTTACAAAAGAAACTTTTTTTTCAACGTCTATAATTATTAGCACTGGAGAGCTGCTCAGTTCGAAGCGCAAGAAATCTAATCTTTTTTTTCTGTCCAACGATGACTATTATGCTCCTTTTACGTTCTTGTTCAAACATAGCTGCCAACTTTTACGGAATATAATTAACTACTTTTTCGAAGCAATAATTTTCGGCTGAGAATTTAGCAAAATTTTTGAATTTAACGTACGAGCTCATTACAATCTTAATATAAATATTTAAAAAATTTATTGTTTACAAAAAGTGGTTAATGATATTCCGTAAAGTTTGACAGCTATGGCTCAAATGATCCTCAGGTTAAAAAATGGATAAAAGGCCAGCTATGTTAACACAAAATTTAGCAAATGCATAAATGAATTCAAAAATACTTTGAAATTTAACTTTAGTGCTTTTGTCAGAATCATCCGAGAATTAAAAAAAAATGATAGGAACACATTACATGACTTCCTTCTATTAAATTATATGCAATTTTGATACAATTGATGTAAATGTAATTCATTTCAAATTGATAAACGGTACTTGAATAATATTAAGGTTTGATGATTTCTCTCTAAATATACGAGGTATCACAACTCGGGTTCAGTTTTGAAAATTTGTTTTTGCGCCAAATTTGGCAATATTTCGCTATAAGTAAACAAGATTGAAGATACCGAAACTTTAGGCATGGCCCAAATAATGATTGACTAGACTTTTCAATGAATTGACAATGTCCTTAGACTCCAACGTATTGAAAGCTTTATGGGTAATCCTGTAAATAAACTACTCCATCGATTGCAATTAAAGAAAAAAGATGTACAACTAAATATTACAAGAGTCTTAAATACAAAATTTCAACAATCTGAGGCTAATAGTTTTCGATTTATTTGATATACTTACATATGTACATTACGCACGTTCATACTTACGTACAGACAGCACCCCGAAAACTAGTCAAAATGTGCAACTAGTCAAAGCGACGCATACATACATAAATGTGTAATGGTTACGTTGAGATTGTCAAGTTAAGTTAGAATGGTCAAAACTGATCTCCTGTCAAAATCTAAATGCTAACATTTTTGAATTTTATAATGCTTCCTTTAAATCGTGCAAAATCTTATCTTATAAATAAAAATGAAATTCTGTTTGTTTGTTTGTTTGTTTGTGGATTTGATTCGTATACAAATCCACAAAAATGGACCTATCGGCATGAAATTTAGCACAGATATGTAAAATAATATAGAATAAATCGTAGTCCACTTTAAAACTTTGAAAGTCCACCCGTTCCCGGAATTTAAGAGATTTTTTATGCTCTTCACGCAAAAAGCTTTCCGTAATTGTAACCCCTGTAGTGAAAAAAGTGTGAAATAAGGATCGTGGTTGCCATGTGTGGCGATTTTGCCGAATAAAATGTTTTAAATTCTCAAAGTAAAAATAAAAGAATAATAATGATTTTTTTTGTTAGTTTACATTCGTAAGGTTATTTTTTTTAAAATTATAATATCGTGTGCATGGGAAATCAGAGCAGGAATGAAATGTTTTACACGCTAAACAATAAGAATTGAAGATTTCCGAGGCTAATGTGTAAATTTTTTTAGTTTGGCGAAAAAATAAAATGGCTGAAATATCGATTTTGAGTAAGTGAGTTCTAGCGGTCTGCACAGTTTTCGGCTTGGCGCAATTTATTGAGAGCTTAAGGAAATAGATTTTTGAAAACAAGTGCTAAGATTTTATTAGAATACAGCGTTAAATTTTAATGATCCGTAAAGAAATAATGCAGTTATTAAGGGATTTCAAGCGATCTATCTCCAGAATTCTCGCCAAATGAGTACATTGATTTAAGTTGGGGGAATTCTGCCAAATTTCAGAAAATTGAAATCTTCTCATTTAGTACATCGGAGTAACGATGAATAAAACACGTTATAGTTGATAATTTTAAAAAATTCGGCTGTATTAAGGAATTCCACTTTTCAAATAAAGGCTTGCTTTACTTTTTCGCGGTCGAACCATTTCCCATTTTGATTGCTGCTAAGTCAATGCTTCGAATTTTTTCCTGAAAAAACGCTTGCAAAATGGCGTATGTTGGCACTTTGGCGAGGCTTAGATTTGAAATTGGATTTTATTTGAGACTGGGATATATAATGCCACTGGTTATAGATAAAAATGAATGTTGGTATGTGTGTATGAGGTTGCAAAACTCCAGCACCGTTGAGCACCGTTGCACGATGAAATTTGGTTCACCTAAGTCTTTTATTATGGAGAAGCTTTTTATGCTATCCGTTTTCCTCTAACTTGCCACCAGGTGGCGCAGCAGAACGTCGAATTTTATTCCGTTTAGCCGTTTGCTATGCGAATATCGTCCAACCGATTTCGATGAAATTTGGTACACGCGAATATTAGAACACGGAGAATATTTTTCAGTATCCATTTTGCTGTAACTTGCCGCTGAATGGCACTGCAAAGCATCAACTTCTATACCGTTCGAGCGATCGGCATGAAATTTTTTATACTTTTTTATACATTTGAGCACGAAGAATATATTCTAACTGCGTTCCTTTTGATGTTACTCACCACTAGATGACACTGCAATGCATTATTATTTTAACTCGCCATTAGATGACGCTGCAGCAGGCCAAATTCTTGACCATTCAAACGGTCGCTATGAAAATCCGTATACATAGCTATTTGAACAATGAGAATATTTTGGCGTTATCCATTTTGCTATAACTCGCCACTTGACGGCGCTGTAGCAAATCATTACTTTAATTAACCACTAGATGGCCCTGCAGTGTATCACTTCTTGACTGTGCAAATGATCGCTATGAAAATTGGTATACATAGATATTTGAACACGGGGAAGAGTTTGGCGCTATCCATTTTCCTATAACTTACCACTAGATGTCGCGTCAACACATGAACTTCAGGACTGTCCAGCCGATAGTCATGAAAATTCGTATATACATCGATATCTGAATGCGAAGAATATTTTTGCCGTATCCGTTTTGCTAAAACTCGCCACTAGATTGCGCTACGCCTCATGGCCTTCTGCACCGTACAAACGATTTTCTTGCAATTCGGTATGCATGATTATTGGACACATTATAACGCGATATCCATTTTGCTATATCTGCTTATTACAATGAATAGTAATCACCACAAATCGTAATATAAAAAAGTCCATTCATTCCCGTGCGAAGAACGGGTACTTCAGCTAGTAAGTGATAAAAATCATGATATAATTTTATTTCGTTGTTAGTAACTAATATAAACACCTTAGTGGTTTGCAACAACTGAAGACAACTGGTTAAAATGCTCTTTTCCCGAAAAGTGCATAAAATGTTTTGAAAAACAGTTCTTCAGTGAATCACGGAATTAAGTTACTTGGAAATATTTTGCATGTTAAGCGGTACGCAGAGTTGGAATACAACAAGACAAAGATCCATGCAGAGAAACAACAGTAGGCATAGAAAGGGATATCTACAGTTGTAATGGCAGGTCCAAGATGAGGCAGAGACGATGGAGAGATCGCACACTTCTGAGCACGCTTAAACTCTCTGTTGAGCCCATGTTTAACCTATTCGCTCTCACCAGTGAAAATTCGTGACGGAGAAAACTCTCATTTTTTAAAAGATGTTCGTTCCCAGAATGTTTCTTTGAACACTACGTAGGAGCCCAGCGATTGCTCATTCTCAACTCTGGGGCCCGGCGGAGAATTCAAAGAACCATTCTGGAAAGCAACATCAGTCAGAAAAGGAGAGTCTTCTCAGTTGCCCCAGACAGCACATAAGCTTAAATCAAGCTTGACATTTCCTTGAATTTGACGTATTAATTCAAGCTTGACTTTAGCTTTCGAAGTGCGCAGTGATGGCGCCATCTGTGAAAGAGAATGGACATAAATTGTCTAGCGTCCTCAAATTTGCTGAAAGTTCGTAAAAGATGTGTTTTATTTTATTAGCAGTGCCATATTACCGGCAGGGCAAACGGGGCAACTGCCCAGGGCCTACAGATTTTAGGGCCCAAAAATCTTACATCTTACACTTTTGTAGTTTTAAAATAAAATTACAAAGGATTAAAAAAAACAGAAGTTAAATAATTTTTTTAATTATAAAGTCTGAACAATGAAAATAATTCAAATTTACATTTGCATAAATTAATTTAAACTTATTTTTAATTCTTCGAAATACTCTATATCGATATAGCATACCAATATGTAGGAAAATAACTAACCACATTTGTAAAGAGAATTTTTAGCGTTAAAAAATAGCAAAATTTTTCAATTATTTGTTATTTTAAGAAATATTTACAAAAATGACTAAAGTGTTTGTATTCCATACATGTTAGCAACTGTGATATAGTATTTCGAAGTAACGTTTAACTATCTGTTTCTTTGATTTCAGATTACTTAACACAAAATTTGTGTTAAGTAAGTAAACCCATTCTATATTTCCAAATATGGAAATTCTTCAAAATAAAATACAATTATACTACGAAATTGATTTCAAAATCAGTCGTTTGTCTCGATTTTGGCCAGCAGCATTGCTCATGAGTGTTGCGGTACTCAAAGCTTTAAAACGTGTGCTGCTCTTAAGTTTCTATTATGTTTATTTCCTTATTAGTAGCGTCTCTAAATCACACATAACATTATTTTAATTTTGATGCATCCCATGGTAAAATAAAAGAAACAAATAACACATCGCCCACTTATCAATCTGGCGAGAAAACGGCGTGATAATTCACTTCAAACTTTAGTCATATCTGCGTGAAGATTAGTAGCTGAACGGATAGCGAGCTCGTCTCCCAACCGAAAGGTCCCGGGTTCTATTCCAGCCACGAACACTAGATGGAAACAGATTAAATTAAATTGAAATTTCAGCGTAGAGGGGGGAAATGCGTGGCAATGTAAAATATGTGGGGCGAGTTCGCCGACCGGCGCCCCGTCTATTTAGGAAAATTTATTAAGCTTAAAATGTCAAGCTTAATGCAAGCTGGGCAAGTGTAAACTAGAACATTTGATTCAAGCTTGCATTAAGCTTACACGCTTGAAATTTTCAAGCTTAATTCAAGCTTATTGACTTGATAAATCAAGCTTGCTGCAAGTTTGCTGTGCTGTCTGGGGCGTTGCTTCAATGACGAGAGCGAGCAGGTTAAACGTGTTTCAGGATTAAAAATGAAAAAGTAAAAAAAAAAAAAAAGAAAAGACCATCTCTAAAAATATACTGCGTTATACTCTTGAAACATTTCTGAATCTACCATTGTCCTACATGGTTCCTACAATGGAAAATGGAGCATATGGTTTAACAGTTATTTAAGTATAAAACCAGATAAGATATTGCGTTGAAAAATGTTTCATATTAGATGCATTCGACGCGATTTCTTTCTTTCTAATACCAGATTAAAATTCTTCTTCTTGCTTTTTTTTAGGTTGGGGGGGGATGTCAAAATGTTTTACGGACCTTTTTATTCCTTTGAAGAATGTAGGAACCTCTGCGCTTTGCACAATTTTCACCACCGTGAGCAGATCTGCGGATGCTTAACAGTTTTACGTTACAAAACAATGAAGAAAAGGCACTCAAATTACATACGAGCTGTTTTCCGAATGAACCATATTAATTGAAAACTAGAAAAAAACATCGGTAGAGAGAAACAACGTTCTTTATTTTTAGATGAACAATAGCAAATAATTGCGGTTTCACAGAGCACTATAATGATAGGATAAAAAATACACTGCTGGCCACCCAAATTGCAACACCAAGAAAAACAAGAGATATCACAACAAAATTTATTGTGTAGATAACATGTTGACCAAGTAACAAATGATTAAATTTACAGCATTCTATGAAGCGTGGTTCCTGCCAAAATCAGTACCCAGAGTAGCCGCCGTTGTTGGAGATCACAGCTGCCACACGCCTCGGCATTGATTCAAAGAGACTTTGAATGTGTTCTTGGGGTACAGCAGACCAAGCAGCTTCCACACGTTGCCAAAGTTGATCTGGTGTGACAGCTGGGGATGAACTCTGGGTCAGTCGTTGAGCAACCATGGACCACATGTTTTCTATCGGCGAAAGATCCGGAGAGCGCGCCGGCCAGGGAAGCAATTCAATCTGGTGATTGACGAAGAACCCTTGGACAATGCGTGCCACGTGTGGCCGTGCATTATCCTGCTGAAATATGGCTGTTGGCAAGCCCTGAAGGTAAGAAAGGACAACTGGCTCCAACACCTCGGAGATGTAGCGCTGGCTGGTTAAAGTACCGGCAATGCGTACTAGAGGAGTGCGAGAGAGATATCCGATACCGCCCCATACCATAATACCCGGTGCAGGACCAGTGTGACGGTGCATAATGCAGCTGTTCAGCATCCTCTCTCCACGGTGTCTCCAGACTCGAATCCGACCGTCGTGGTGTTGCATACAGAAGCGTGACTCGTCAGTAAAGAGAATTTCATTCCATTCTGTCGTCCACATCCTTCTTTCATCGCACCATTGGCGGCGGAGACGTCTGTGGTTCCGCGTCAGAGGTAGACAAAGCAACGGACGTCTTGCGGACAGACCATTCTGCTGTAAACGACGTCGAATGGTACGCGCAGACACTGGATGATGCGTTACAGACTGAATCTGCTGTGATATGGTTCGTGATGTGACTGAGCGGTCCGTCACTGCCATGCGTACAATCTGCCTGTCATCACGTGACGTGGTGCACTGAGGTCGATCACGTCTGTCCGTCGTACCCTCCTGCACCCGACGATCACATATCCGCATCACAGTTGTTTGGTTTCGTCCAATACGACGACCGATTTCCCTGAAAGATAACCCACAATCTCGGTATGCCACTATCCTTCCTCTGTCAAACTCGGATACTTGATCAAAAGATGATCGTTGTTTCCTACGAGGCATAATTTATCGTTTTTTTGAAAAAAAAGCAAGAAAAACACAATTGCTGTACTTGAAACCGTCGAAATCTCCAAGCCTTAAATAGCGCTTTGAGGTGGCGCCACAGGCGCGCTTGATGTGCGTCTGCGCTGAAATTCTAATCATTTGCATATCTCACCTCAGCTAATGCATGTTGTAAATTTCATATTATTTGCATGCTTCCTTCAGGGTGTTGCATTTACGATGGCCAGCAGTGTATGATATATGTATTGGGTGTGGTAGTATAAGTTAGAGAAAAAACATCCACTGTCATTTCTTTCGCACATGTTCTTTAATGCACGAATGTTTATGTAATTCTGAATCTAACATTGTCACGTTCTGAAAGAAATCAGAATTTGTTTTTTCATAATGAAGTAAATTATCTTAATCTGCCTTTCTTTAATTGCCAATTATTCAAGAAAGAGAGATATCTCTCAGGATTCATCACACTCTACAAGTATTATATCATTATCTAATTGATGTTACTTTATGTTTGTACTTACAGTCACAGAATTTTACTGTTTTGTTGAATAACTCTAAATTATTTTAGCAAATAAGCTTCAGCTTTGAGCATTGCAGAACTGTGAAACTTGGATATTGTAAAGGATCAAACTAAGTAGCCGTAATAAAACGAAAGAATACGATTTAACTATGAAGGAAAACATAAGTACTTATACCAAGACTTATATGACATTATTTATGCAAGTGGCTCATTCGCAAAAAAAATGTTACGAATCATGTCACTTGCATTCATTTTCTTTTTGTTTGTTATTACAATTGTAGTATAAAGTTTTTGAAAAAAATAGTCTTAACATATTATTTGGTTTGTTTTAAAATAAAAAAATCGTTAAAATTGTGTCCAAAACATATACATAAATTTTAGTACTTTCTCAAAATTCCTTGTCTCTCAACATAAATTAAACAAACAGCGATAAAATGAATTTCTGTTAAGGGGACATCCAATAAAGGATTACATTTCTGTCTCGTTTATCTACTGTAAATAACTAAATTTATTCAGCAACTTTTTTTTTCTGCTTAATATATTTTATACCCAGAATTTTATTATTATTATTATATTTTTTAAATATTCATTATGCTACACAATTTTTTTATTGCTGAATTTCCAAACATACGGCTCTCTTATTGAATAGTTATGCTTTGTTGTCATTATTTTTTTATTGCTGCTAACTTGGAGTTTAAAGCTTCTTTTTTAGAAAAAAATAAATTTATTAAAATATTAAGATGGTACATTTATTCAATGTCCACTATGTCACCCTTTTCGTGTTAAACTGTTATGTCGTTAAGATTAAGTTCAAATGCCTTTTTAAAGCCGTATGCAGCTTGGTGATAATAAGAAAAATGTCAAGCCCAAATACAGGGTGGCCATAATTAAAGTGGAGGTGTTGAGTGCCCGATTGTGAGAAGACTCTTGGGCCGAACTTAACCAAATTTGCAGAAAATACTAATTAGATCATGGAGTTTACATTAGAAGGGAAAAAAGAAGTTCGCATTTTTGACAGCAGTGGTCAAGTGAAAAGTTTTTGTCTAATCTGTTTCCAATAGGAGCATAATAAATTTATCTCTACTCATTATAAAAGAAGATGATGTCTGTCTGTTTGTCGGCGGCGTTAGGGACAAACATGAACACGTAGAGATACCAAATTTGGTAGAATGAAAGTTATAGACATGAAATTGTGCCCTTTGAAGCCATTTTTTCAATATTCAGTCTAAATTATTATTTTATTCCATATTGGATTTTTGAGGGATTATCTCCGGATATTTAGCGACAGGATCGGAAATAATATTTACAAGGAATCGACCGATACATCAATGGATAGAAGAGAAAAGTTTCTTCCAAAAGAAATTTGTTCTGAGCTTTTAACATTATTTACTGATTTTTGAGATTTTTGCAAAGAAATTTTGCATTTACCAAAAATTTCTGTGAAATAATTTTTAAACTGGCACATCTTAAAGTCTATCCGTCAAAATGTTCCATAATTTGGTCAGATTATAAAATGCACATTCAACTCTCTTTTAAACTTTAAACGAAATAAAAATACAAATTTGGGAGATTTACTATGAATTTTAGAATGAAATAGCATTTAAATTCAATTATCTGCTGCTTGGAAGTTTCGTTATTTACCCATTACAGTTTGGATTGTATTGCATTAACAGGCATTTGAAAAAAAAAATAACGTCAAACGGTGTGCCGAGTTTTAAATAGTAAGTGAAATCTATGTTGCTTTGATGTCACGAGTTTAAAAACGCATTAGAAATCCATTCAGATTAATACATTCTGTTATAAAAAATCACGCCATGAAGCCTTTGATTGAAATTTAAGCTTATTACATATCATTTACGAATTTTTACTGTCGCATCTTGAAATCTATCAGACAGAATGGTAGTTTTGTCAGATAATAAAATGCGGCTTCAGACTTTTATTTTACCATATGGTCCTTACTTCACAGTTCTGACTTTTTACACAGAGAGATATATTCTCACAAATTCACAAATCCAGACCCTTTTCTCTAAGTCATTATAACCTGGATCTAGTTTCAACGGTTCCTTTTAATTGAATCTTAACTATTCGAATAAAGTCCCATTTCTAATTGCAAGAGTAAAACAAAAGCACATATGGTTTTGCACATGACACCGGCGCATACGATTTTCCATGGCAATCATTCTAATTATTCGAATGTCACGTTTTATAAAGAATGTTTGATACTTCAAATCAAATTTACAATGATTTTTAATTTTAAAATAAAACGGTGGTCCACATCATGTGTCTCAGATACTATTGCTACAACTTAAACCTAAAAAATAGTATGACGTAGAAATAAGACATTTTGAAAGTGAGGAGTTTTCACTGCAAATTGTCAAGCTTTTCTTCTTTTGATCGAGAATGACACTTAGTTTTTGTGTCATGATTTTACAATGATCACAGGTTTGTAGTCATGACGCAAACTTTACGGCAAGAGTAAAAATAATTTTGCTGTTTTTTTAGATTCCACATTACTGGAATTAGTTTGAATTGAACATATAAGAAAAAGTTTCCTTTCCTACCGTACAAAGAACGGGCACGCAGCTAGTATTGTAATAAAATAATAGCCTTTATTTGTTTTATCAAAGAAATATGTACTGTCTGGATCAGACGTGAGCGTGCATACATTAATAATTTATTTGAAGTAATGCATTTTTTTCTATTACTATAATGGCTGTTAATATATAGTGCAGATTTTTTATTTTCCCTATTTAGCAAAAAAAAAAAAAAAATAATTTTTGCTACTCACAATGAGACAAATGTATGAAATTTGATATTTTATTGTGATATGAAATAAAACACGACTAAATAAACAGAATTTCTACATGGCATAAAGTTTATGCTAACTAATCTGAAAATTTTTTGGGAGGGGTGGGGATATATCCCAATATCCACATCCCCTGGTCACGCCTGTGGTTCTGGAAGTTCACCCGATACTATAAATGGCGATGCTGCTTTGGTATACGACACTGCCGTATAAACCCATATCATTCCAAAATATATTTAATCCCACAAAAATTTTTGGAACAAATACATAGTACAGCAAATTAATGTGGTACGTATAATATTGTGTACTAAAAATTATTTAAGTACACATATTTATATGATACATTAAATGCTTGGAATAGCTTTTTAAATATTTGTCATAGAAGCGTTATGATATTAACGAAATCGCTGAAAAGTGTTGGAAAAATAATAACCATAAAAAAGTAGCATACATTTTTTTAAAACAGATTTTTGCAAATGAATAAATAAAGAAATAAAAATGATTTGAACGCAATTCATAAATTTTCTTTAGTCATTACTCTCAAATGTTAGATTATTCGAGTTGATATAAACAATCTTTACGGGACAATGCGTTACGCTCTTCACCAAACAAGTTTAGTTAATGCATGGTTTTCAAAGAAAGCTATGGATCGCTTAGCATTATAGGAAGAAAGACTATCTAAAATAATAATAAAACTAGAATTACAATAAGTTACGCTTCCTCTCAGAATAAATCGTGCCTTTGGGGAAAGAAAAAAGTAATATATGATTCGTAAGTAAGCTTTCGTGTATTCTGTATAATAAATTACTTGAAATAAGGTGTAATAAAAGAAATCCCGCGAACATTTTTCTGCAAGTAATACATCAGATTTCATTGCCTGCTCATTTTGATATTTTTTGTCACCCACAACGTGAGAAACATAATCATGAATCATAACTAAAGTTATGTATAGATCTTTAAATCTCCATCCAGTGGCGTTAGAATAGGATGTATATAAGATTATTATGCAATTGTGTGATAAGGATATCCATTTTTTATTCAATAACACCTTAAATGTCACAATATTAAGATAGTTACCTTAAATTGTATAAAAGTGGAATGTTATTTTGTGTTAGCTTAATACTTTACATAGTTATGCTTTACAATTTAAGATAAATATCGAGGTGTTTGTTGCATGCTAGTTTAACATCTAGGACTTTAATGCAATTATGAGTATACTAGCTGCGTAGCCCGGGAGCATTTTGTATTAAGTCACAATTTGGCGAAAAACGATCGTTGCTGATGTTAATTACTGATGCACTTACCTGTTTCGTTTTTATAATATAAATACATATCTTTTTAATGTGTATGCATTTTTCCCATTTGTGACCATATTTATAATTCTGCTGATATGTTTACTTAAACATTTTAAGAGTTAACTTTTGAATATTTCATTTTTAAAAAAATTATTTTTTTAAAAAATCAAACAAGATCATTATTACATTCCTTCCACCATCTAAGGAATAAAATCCAGTATATCTAAGCGGTATCACAAAATTAACATTGCTTATTTATGCTGCAAATGACAAATCAAAATTTAAAATTTAACCATTTATTTTATGTATTCGTGCTCTCTAAGTGCCTCTATACCTCGGGTTTTTCTTGAGGTCTGCGATAGATTCGACTTATGTTTTAGAGGCACGGTAATTTAGCACTACTTGCTAAAATGTGTAACGAAGTGCTAGGCAACAATTTTCATATAAAAATAAGGTGACGGAAATAGCGTAAAGAGAAACCAATAGAAAAACTTCTTAAACATCAGTTGACCGTATGCACGTGACGTCACAACCGTTAGAAATAGAAAGGGAAAAAGCTGCGCAGAAAAATGCACAATTCGAATTGAATGAAAGTTTCAAAAACTTATTCAGGTGTATTCTTTATCCAAGTCAGGCGTTAGATATAACCTATTTGAAAATGATATTTCCTAGAATGCGGAACATTTTACTCCTACACCCCCCCCCCCCAATGTTACATGCCAGTTTATGCCTTACCCCAATGTCACTAGCTATCTTTCCTGAAAAATTTTGTATTATACTTTTATAATTAAGCCCAGTGGTGTAATGGTTAGCGCACCGCGCTGCCGTCCCACAGGTCCGGGGTTCGAATCCCGGGGTGGGCAAGGTCGACTCAGCCTTTCATCCCTTGAGTGGGTCGATAAAATGAGGACCAAGCTTGCTTGGGGTAAAACACTGAGGGCTTCGCGTCAGGCTGACCACCTGGCCGAGGCATATACACCCGCACTCCAGAGCCTATGGTCGCGAAGGCGCGGTTGGGCAGCGCAGGCCTAGGCCCCACAGAGGGGCTGTTGCGCCAATGTTTGACTTTTGACTTTTATAATCGTTTCGAACACTTTCGATAGCTTTTCTTCGCCATCAGATGGCAACATTTTACAATATTTGAGAGGAAGTCAAGGTTCAGGGGTGGAGTCAAAGTGTAAATGAAAGCGTTGCAGAACGCCAACTTTACAGTCAAGTTTCATAGAATGTTTTACATTTTTAGAACATTTTACAAAGACTATTTTATATTTTCTTTCATGAAGGTAATTTTAAATTTAAAATCCTAACTAATATTATAAATGCGAAAGTGAGTTTGTTTGTTTGTTTGTTTATGACGCTTTCACGCCTAAACCGCTGAATCGATTAGGATGCATTTCGGTTTAGATATAGATGGGACCCTGGAGTTGGTTATAGGCTAATTAGAATTTTCGATTTTTAATTACTTTTTTAATTATTAATTAAAAACCGTTTTTACGTTGCCATGCTTGGCGAGTTTCGCCCGTATCATATGATTCATGTTTTGAGCTAACAAGAATGCTATTACTTCAATAAAGCAGCACGTGCAATTGAAAAACATTAAATAATACGGAAATAATGCCAGTTTTATGCCAAATATATCTATCTCTAATAATAAAAATGAATGTTATCCAGACAAATCTACAGAAAGCAGAGCTTTGAAAATTTGAGCATGCCTGGACCCATGACTTCGGTAAAGTGTACCTGAGGCTCGGAAATTTTAATTACTTTTCTAACTATTAATTAAAAACCGTTTTATCGCCCGCACAAAATGATTTATTCTTTTGAAATAAAGCAGAAATTCTATTTGCAAAATCACATGCATTTGAAAAACATAAATAAGTATGGAAATTATGTTGATTTTACGCCAAATTAAAAAGCATAAATAAAGAAAAGTGTACTTACGCATTATCCCGGCGGTCCGCCAAGACGAACGATTTTTTGCCAAGATAAATGCCGGGCACATGAAATTATTAATGGTTTGAATACGATTGGCAACAGTTTGGCAACTCATTTGACGAAAAAACAGTTTGGCGGGAATGACCGCCGGGATAATAGGTAAGTACCAAGAAAAGTCCAGATGTGTTTCTTAAAGTTCGTAAATTTCCAAATCCTACAAATAATATAAATGTGTACGTTTATGTGTTTGGATGTTTTTGACTGAATCACACAAAAATGGTTGGAAAAATTTGTAACGAAGATAGCTTATGCCCTGGATTAACATACAGGCAACCTTTCAAGCATATAGTATAAATAATTCTTTTACAAAGACACTCAAAATAATGCTAATGCATTGCGCTGTATGGAAATTTTGTAGCAACTAATCCGATTTTAAAACTTTCTTCACAGATTGAAAGTCCTAGGCCTAAATGGTCCTAGGCCTATATGGGGAATTCCTCTGTGTGGAATTTTCTAAGCGATCTTAGCCCGTATTTTTGCGAGGTTTTTGAAAAAAACACGGAAAACTGCGAGTGGCTATGTCGGCAAGACGCGACCAGTGTTTGAACCTGGCACCTCCCGCCTTCCAGGTTTAAGAGCAGACCCTCTTAGACACTGGGGGGGACCCTGAGTGTTACAGGCTACCTTTTATGCATATATCACAAATAGTTTTTTACAGGGATACTCATAAGAATTACATTACGCTCTATGTGTATCTCTGTAAGTACTGAACCGATTCCAAAACTTTTTTCACTGATAGTAAGCTACACTATTCTTGAGTATTATAGGCTAAAATTAATGCATGTAGCGCAAATAGTTCCTTTACAGGAACACTCAAAATAATTCTAATACATTATGCTCTATGGGTATCTCTGTAACTATAGAACCGATTTTAAAACTTTTTCGCTAATAGAAAGCTGCACTATTCCTGATTAACATAGGCTAAAATTCATGCATATAGCATAAATATTTCTTTTACAAGTACACTCAAAACAGTTCGCAAATACTGTCGTAAATGTCTCTATTCGCCAAATGCCTGGAAAAAAATCTAAATTTAGTAATTTTACATACTCTCTTATTTTAAATGAAGTATACTACCATGCATTATACTTCATTTAAAATAAGTAAAAAGCAAATAATATTTAAATGCAGTTTCTTTAGTCGCAAACATATTTGTTATTCACAGATGCTTCTTTCTCTCGGGACCTAATTCTAAAGCCGACGCGGACGAAGTCGCGGGTAGCCGCTAGTATTTATATATATTTACTAAAATAAGCAACAAAAGATTTTATAAACCTAATTCCCGAAAAGAATAACCATGGAAGGAGTTGCACAAATAATTTATTTTAAGACTAGTAACTGTTAAAGGAGTATGATCATGGTTTGGACCGATAATTTTGTTATATTTCAAGAATCTGATGAAGTATAGCAGACTCTTCTAGAAAATAAAACCAACGAAACATTACAAAATTTATATTTAAATCGACAAAAGAGTAACAAATTTTTTAATCTTGATATCTTTATTTCTTACACCTTAATCATATCGATATCATTCGTAAAACACTAGAAAAAAAGTATCAAAATACTTGAGTAACGAAAGAAAGCGAGTGATCCGTTACTATTTTTGTTAACATATCACAAAACATAGTTATTAATCGGAAACATTTCATGACAAAAGAACGAGGTGTTTCATTCACTATATAGAAATATATATGATAAAAAATACCTTTCTCTCAAATGTTATCCTTAAAAAGGTATTATTTTTGGAAAAAAATTTGCTATAGGATAATATGTTCATGACGTAAAACTACACGAAATTAAACGGACGGCATCCAAATGGAATATAACATTAAAAATGACAAAAAGACAACATAATTTTTTAATTAATCAATACAGTAGTAATGAAAGCTTGCGTAGCACATGTGATATATGTATAAATTAAAAAAATATTTTGACATCTCAGAAATAAATATCCGAGGAGCGTTTAATTCGGAAATTTACTTAAGATTTTAGATCTTGCCTTCAGATTTTCAGCAACAATAACTTGAACAGAAAACCAAAAGAATATTACCACCCCTTTTTTTCCAAAAAAATTACTGACTTTTAACGATTTTTGGTAATGTTATGTTTCCTAAACAGGATATTCCATCGAGATCTTCTATGCTTGAGTATCTATACAGAGTTCCCAACATTATCATCATAGAATATGGTTCACACTATTGAAGAAACGAAACAGTTTTGTGTTACACGGGAACTTTCTAATACCTTATTTAATAATTTTAGTATACTTGAATATCAAAACAAACGATTTAAAATAAATTAAATTTTTCTGTTCGATAAAAAATGAAAACAGCAAACATGTAAATGAATAACAGTTTTAATGTAAGCAAATTTTTCATAATATTAACAGTTTATCTTAAAGAGAAATCTGCAGACTCAGAAGGCAAAATGTAATAGCTATGTTAAAGTTCCTGAAGAAGAGAACGTTAATTAACGCAGTTTACGACTTAGTATAAATCTACTGAGACTTCTCCAGCTTTCTCCTAAAATATTTTATGTTAGTATAACTTTAGCAGAGTTAATTACATTTTGAAGCTGCATTTACAGATGGAGACATTAGGAATACCATCGTTGTCTTTAAATATTCTTGACTAGATGGTTGTTTAAAATTTAAGTAATGTTAGTAGTAAAATCATATCAGACATCTTTACTTGAAAAATAAACTCAAAAATACGCAATAAAAGTTATAAAAGTGAAAAGAATCTAACTTACCGCAATAGTTACACGTAGAAAAGTAGAGTTCTATCAATGTAATTAAATAACGTTTAAAATACAAAAATAAATAAATAAAACTTGCATAGATAAGGATTTAATAGTTGCTTTATGTTTGAAAAAATTAAAATATTACATTTTTTAATGCATTTCAACAGTTTTTCAGTTTACAGACTATCTCTAGATGTTAAGTTAGGTATTTTCGTGCAGTTAACTTTTTACTTTGTATCGCTAACGTTATGTTTTGCGTAAAATAAATTAAAAAGATCGTTAAAAAGGTAAAATTTTACAAATTTTTTTTAGAACCTAAATCAATTTTACCGTTTATAACTTTTTTAAGGATACTTGATGATAGAAAAATATTAAGCCATTTTGTTAAGTTTGGCGTCAGATGACTTGTAAAAGAAAGTGGAATATTATGGTTTATGAATGCGTCATAATTTGTAGCTGCAGAGTATTAGGGATTAACAATGAAATTAATGTATAGTTGTTTTGCTTTTATTGAGCTTCGAGACAAAAAAAAATAAATAAAAAAGGTTTATTATGAATGAAAGGCAATATTTTATATATTTTGAACTAATTTCGTCGTTAAGCAACATTAAAAAGGATAAACGAGTTTTTTTATAATTTAAAATATTGGTATGATGATAAATGTGCTTAAACTCACTAGGATTTTGATACATAGTTATTGAAACATACGTGAAAGGAAATAAATTTACGGGCATTTATTATCATATTTCTATGTTTTCAAGTAGACAAAAGTTTTTTCACAGCAGTAGCAGAAAATAAATAGATCGTTTCCGATACATTATAAAGGTATAATAAAATATAATAAAATAAGGTATAAACTATTCAAAGAGAACATTTTACGTGGTGGACTAACATTTTTTAAAATTTCAGTTTAACAATTTTTTTAAACAGCTGGCACAGATAACTTATTTTTCTTCATTTGGCACATTTATTTAAATTTTCAAACATTTGTAGTTCAAATTTACAAAGCGTGTGAAGTTACAATAAATTAATAATAAATGATATTGAAAATGAATTTTCCATCAAAATGTTAGCAGCTACAGTAATGCAAAGTAAGATATTAAAACTGAAACAATATTGAAGATTGATAAGTGACAGAATGTTACAGTATTGTACTTAAACTTAAAAATCGCAATTGCGGTAATGAACTAGTTCAAATTGTTCATCAGACTGTCTGTCTTGCATTTTATTGCACGAGAAGTAAATTCTGTGTAATTATCTTTAAAAAAACTTCTGCCAAGGGATTTCACTACTATTCTTGAATTTATCGTGTAGCTAATTGGATCTAAAAGTGAATATCACTTGATAGGTTATAAAAAAGGACCAAAATTTAAGTGCAATACCCTATCATGGTTTTCAAAAAAAATAAATAAATAAATAAATAAATAAATAAAATAAAAAAATACAAAATAAAATAAAGAATAAATTTTCTTCTCAGTTAAACTCAGATATTTTTATTTTAATAGTAAAGACACAAATTTAATTAGCAAAACAGGAAACACTAATTCATTTTTCATAACCAAAACTGTTTTTTAAAATTATGTTTTTTAGCAATGATGATACTATGTTAAAAATATGAAATAAATAATCATCAATATTTAAAAATTTCTTTTAGGTTAAAAGAAGCGATATTATCACAATACATATGTAAGGAAAATAGAATTTTAATATGTTCCAAAAATTTATAATTCATTTTTTAGAAATATATCTGGTGCACTTGGAATGAACAGATCTATTTTTACGCTTCAATCTCCTTTCTTCTTGCAACTATAAATATGTCTAAAATTTATTTACGCTTTCCATCAGTGTAAAAATATTAAACCTTAAGAAAACATAGTCGTCCCGAAAGAGAAGTGAAAAGATTACATAAGTATTTTTTATATTAGACTTTCTGTAAGCAGTAGCACTCTAGCCTCTTAGTAGAGAACTCTATGTATTCGATAGTAGAGCACTCTATGTAAGTAGTAGTACTCTAGATATCACAAATGTGGACTGAAAAATATCTTGGTCTGTCACGTATTTATATTTTAATAGAATTTAGTATTAATAGTTTAATAGAGTTTTTGTGTAGAAAAAAAATATGTAACACGATTTAAGTGGTATGTTAGAATAACTTTTATGTAGATTTAAAGAATTAACTTAAAAAAGAATGGAATCATTAAATAATTTATCAGTATTTAGTTTTCTCCAATTTTGCAGTCTTTTTGTACAGAGAAGTTAACTGTACTCGATTATACTATTTTTAAACTACTTGTATTTCTTTACGCACGGGAAAAGCTTTTAATAATTTATGAAACTATTTTCCAATGAAGACTCATTTGTCGAACGAAATGTATTGATTCGTTATATGATACCGCTAACCAAGCATGGCCATATAGATAAACTTAATCAATTTTGTTATCCATGGAAACACCACATCAGTCTTCAAACAAGAAGGGGGGATGGGTAAATATTTGAAGAAAATACCATTATGGGGCCCCCTGCTCAAACGTTTGAACTAAGCTAGCTCTTAAGTGCTAAGTGAACAAGATAACAGAAAGAAATTTTAGTTACAGTCCTTTCTGAGTAAAAAGCATTAAGTATAAAATGGGCTGGCTAGAATATTTGGTTAAAATTTAGAAATTTTTCATTGAACATACACAAGATAAAAAAAAATTACAATAATTTCTGTGAATTGCGATAAAAAGAATTTTTTCTCCATGCTTTCATTTTTTAAAATGAATAAAATTACCATTATTTTAACGTTAAAGTATTTTTTATGAGAAATAAATTGTTAGCAATTTTTGAAAATGTTTGCATATGCATAGAAGAGCTATATAAATAGAGCTTATCAAGTTGATACAGTATTTTTACCTAAATAATTTCAATTAAAAAATTCACGATAAATTAATAAAACATTTTTGATCAACAGAAGTGAAATCAAAATTATATGTATAATAATTTAGCCATCATTGAAAATTCACCTATGCATAACTAGCAGCAAATGTTATTAAAACCTTTAGATCGATCGCAGCACGTTAAATTTCCTTAACCATTTCTATTAATATACAGGGCGTCCCAAAAAGGGGGTCATATACAAATTTAAAAAGAGTAACTTTTTGAAAATTAACAAGAGGAATTTTTTCTTAACTCTTTCTCTTAAGGCTGATTTTGTTTAATATTTTGAAAAAACATAAGTAATACTATAAAACGATGTCAAAAAGTATACGTACGAGGCAGGTTTAAAAAGTAAGGTAACTTGTCCTTTAATAAAAAGTTTACTTATTATTAAAGGTACGAAACCCAAGAAATACTGAGCCACTTAGCGACGGCGTCTTGAACTGTGGCATCGACTGGGAAATGCTGCGTTCACAGGAGCTTCCTCAACGACCTGAAGAGATGAAAGTCACTGTATGCTAGATCCTGGCCGTAGGGAGGATGTTCCAATCCAATACGTTGCATCGTAAGAAGATCAGTTAGTCACGTGTAACCGAGGTTATACTAATATCTCTCCAGTGGCGATTGATTACTTTGATCATTTATTATATCTAGACACGGAATTTAAATCGCTCCGCGATTTTCTGCACCAGTGAGGGGTCTTGTTACTTTACTTTTTGAACCAACTACGTAGCTCTACCAAAAATTCAAATTAATTGACATAACTAGGATTGGGAATTGAGTAACACAAATGCAATTGAGCATCTTTCATACATCTCTTTTCTTAACTACATATTTTGTTTTTATGTCGTGTATTATTTATTAAAAAGGTATTTTGTATAACAGTATACATCGAAAAAAAAACTACTTCCACTATTCTTATCTTCTTCCACTATTCTGTTATTTGACTTGTTAAACACATATTCATCATTTAAGCACACAAAAATAATCGATGAAGTCAACAAATAAAAAAGTAGAAGCCTTTCCATCTTCATTAAATAAACGTTATACATGCAATCTTTGTAGCGTGACTAGTGATTACAAAAAGACCTTGTAAGGACTAAATACCTTAAGTGTTTTATCGTGTATAACACGAGAAAGAAATGTTCCCTTTAAAGACACTTACCGGTAAAAGAATAGCAAAAGTAGGCCGAAAAGCTGAAAAGTATCAAAATACTTCAGAGACTAATGTAACAGTATTGAGACAAAGTAAAATTTACTTGTTGCATGTAATATTTTTTTAAATGTTTCGTAAAAAAAAATATTTTAAACATATTGAAGATTTGAAACTATTTTTAGTTAAATTTTTGTATTTTTAAAATCTATTTTGAGGTAAACAGGATATCACTGTATTTCCTATACCTTTATCTACAAACTAGCGCAATTATTTAAAAAAAAAAGTAAACACAGTTTTTGACAGAAAATGGTTTAGTCTGATTTATTCACAGCACAATCCTTTCAAAATGTCCACCCTTGCGACATAGAGGTAGAGTAAACCAGCCAGGACTTTGCAGCAAATAAGAAGTGAAGACCCCTTTTATTTTGCCTAAAAGTGTTCACATATGGAAAAAAAATCAGAAATCGAGTTTAAAATCTTTGTAGTTGCAAAACATATACACCAGAAAAAAAAAAATCATTTGGCTTAGGTCCTTAGCAGAGCCTCAAATTTCTTAAGGGAAACTTAAATATACCATGGAGATACCAAGAGAAACTTTTAAATTTATCCACGAATACGTAATTTTCTCCACGTTTACTTATTTCAGGGATGGCTGCAGCCTCACCAGCCACCCCCTGGTGTAAACGAATAATGAAATTTATCATCTCAACCGGTCATGTCTCAACGGAAATGAATTCACGTGCCACCCGAATCGACGTTTCAAGTTCTTCCAGCATGTTGGGATTGTTCCGGCAGAAACAGTTCCTTCCAATATGCTCTTCAGACAATAGTCAGAAGGTACCAGATCGAGAAAATATGGAAGTCAATCTGTTATAGCGGCCAGCGATTACAGCGGCATGTGCTAGCAGTTTTTGGAATAACTATTTCTAAACTTCTGTATAAAAGTTTTACAGCTTTCATAATGAATATACAGTTTGTCTCATCCCTCTATTGTCCTTTAATTTGGAGATATATAATGTTGAAATCAGTATGTCCTTTGCTGGACACCTTGAATATACGCCATTTTAAATACAAACTAAGTTAATATTAAAAAAGAAATCTTTTTAATGTAAATAACGTACTTCAGCAGGTTTAGCTTTTTAGTACACAGAAATTTATATTCGGGAATACACATATGTACGTTTTATGGAATTGCATAGCAAACATTATTCAACTATTACTTTAGTGACTCCTTCAACCGTGACATATTTAATATGTTCAACGGAGTAGTTATGAATTCATGTTTAATCTCAAACGGATTTAATACGTTTCTGCGTCCTTAATCCTTTCCGAGCGATTGATTTTATTAAAGTGTTGAGAGACAAGTCAATGTTTAATTTGGGAATGAAATGTACAAACATCAATAAATGGACTATGTAACGCCAAAATGGCTCAAAATTAAAATTGCAGGAGAGAAAATTAAAATGCGTTTCTATCTAAATACATTGCACCTTCTCCCAACGTATGTTAATTTTTGAAAGGTAAGGAAATTCAAATCCTATACTAGCATAGATTACAAGTCACATATATCATACTGTTGATTTTTTTCTTATTCCACAGTTTTTTAAAATGTTATTGAACTTGAAAAATTGCTTGCTAAGTTATGGTACAGGTATGGTATACTGGAATTATAGGAAATGACTGTTGAAAAGTCGTTTCCTGTAATTCTGGCATATAATCTTCAATGTAGAACTTGCGAATCCATCTGGTGACGTCATTAGTATGGGCAAGATATCGCTCTTATTAGGAATCGAGAAAAGTGTGATACTTTTCCAGCCGCGAAATATTAAGCAGTATATCAGCGTTCTTCCAAATACCACTTTAAGTAGTTAATTTGAACTTTTGTATACCCTCTCTAAAACTATTCCAGTAAAAGTCATTCTTCCTGCTTTAGTTGCTCATATTAAGAATTATTTATTATAAAATAGGAATTTGGTTATGCATAATTATATATATATATATATATATATATATATATATATATATATGAAAAGAAATTGCATAAAAAATTATCTGCCTTGTTATCGATATTAAAGAGCGTTCATCCAATGTAAATGAGCGAGTGGTAATAGGCACAAATGCGCGCATGTATGGAATCAGGGAATCAGCCACTGGATCATAGATGATGAATGCATTGAACTAAAAAACTCCACCTAAACTGTGACTAATGTCTGCTCTTAAAATCTGAAAAATCCATGTGGATGACTCTAGTTAAAGAATGGGCAGTGAAACTATAGGAGATTATACTATGCCAATTTTAGGATGTTCAACGGGTTCAAACTACCTAAGATGTATTTAGAACATCTAAGTTTCATAGGTAAAGTTTCGCTTACTTTGAGTCAAGTTTAACTCCGTGACTGGATCAGTATCGTAAACTGAGTTTTTACTGTTGAATACTGTTAATTTGAACTATTTTTTACATATAATGAAAATATGACTTTGCGTTTACGATGAATTGATGAACAACACGCCTTTCTCACATTATTTTTAAAAATTGCGTTTGGGTCTAGTAATAAAGCGCGTGTCAAAGAAATAAATAGTCAATTTAGAACTTATAACAATACCTTTATTCGTCAAAGTAATATCCATTATTTTCCAACACCTTCTGTCATCGGTTGGGTAGCGCAAGGATGCCAGCCGCTTATAAGTATTTATCATTTGCTGTAATGAAGTCATCAGTAGATTTTCGTACTTCGTCCACTGTTGGGAAGAGCACAGAAGACGAGGCATTATTCATCGGCAGAAATTGATGATGGTCCAAAGGGGCTATCTCAGGGCTGTATGCCGGGTGTTACAAAACTTCCCAGTCAAAACTAACGGTCTTGGATCGGTTTTACAACACGAGGCCCTGCATTGAAATGCACGGAGAAATTTGACTGGCCGCAAACCTTTGCTGTAAATGAATGTTTACGATAGATTTCCTGCTTCATTTGCAGCAATTGTTGTTTTTTCATTGCTCAACAGTTACATTTTCACCGGGCTCTAGTAGTTCGTAGTACAGTACACTCTTCATATCCCATCAGGCAATGCAAGGCCTCCTTTGCAAAACCGGTCAAGGATAAGTTAGTAATATTTGGAAGATTTTTAACACCCAGCGCATACTCCCCTCGAACTATCATCTATTCCAGTCGATAAATGATGCTTTATCTTCTGTACACTTCTTCACAGTGGACGAAGTCTGAAAATCTATTGATGACTTCATCGCATCAAAAGACTAATAATTCCACCGTGCACTACCTGACCGAGGGCAGAAGATGCTGGAAAATGAGGGAGATTACTTTCCCGAATAAAGATATGATTATAACTTCTTAATTGCATACTCATTTCTTTGACACGCGCTTTAAAACTTACTACTAGACCCTTATTACTGGACCCAATATACTGCAAATGCTGCAGTATTTATGAATGATTTCTTAAGTTAATAAGTACCTGGTATTTGACCCTTTCTGTATGAAGTTAAAATTTGTCTTACACAGCATGAATCATATTTAAGAGCAAATATTTCAGTTAACGTAAGCAAGTAACTGAGAATTTAGTAAACTAAGCGAGTACTTTGGTATAATAAGACCTTACTTTTAGAAAATAAAAATGAAACTCCACTGGTCAAGGATTCGATTTTAGATATGATAAAACAAGAAATGTTAAAATCATGACAATTATTTTGTATCCGCAGTTAGGTAATGTATAGTTAGCTAAAAAGTGTTAATCAAACACACATTTCTTTTGCCTTATGGTACAATTTTAGTGAAACAGAAAAGAACCAATTTAATAAAACAGAACAGATTTTGTGAAAACGGAAAAATGACAAACAGAAAAGCGCTTTCTGGCAACTTTGCTGGCAGTCGTTTATCCGTTAATTTACAGATGTAGTTTAAACAGTGTGACCGCTGGCTTTTTAATATCGGAATTCTTCATTGTCTGAACCGATAAACACAAACGAATGATGTATAGCATAACCAGGAAGTTTTCAAAGCACGACAGGAAGGTGGTTCCTGCTGACAGTATCATGCATTTACTTAGATTTATGTTCGATGCATTCAAAAGATACGCTTTTTCATGAATATTTAAGCAAGGTATCTCTCTTCCTAGATCAATAACACGGGCGAATGTTCTCTGAAAGTCATCTGGAAGTTTGTATATCAGTTTTATAACTGCACCTATAATGCATAGGAAAGTATTACCATATTTGCTACAGCGTTGCATACATAGGAGATATGCAAAGAAAAATATTTCATGACCTAAAATGAATGACACTTAAAAAGTCATGAGATGAATTTTTACAAAGAAGAAAAGTTTTAAAAATGCAGAGTTGGTGTTTTCATAGAATGGTTCTTTTATATTGAAATACGTATTTACTTACGTGGAAGAGGTCTTCCTCCTTATTTTCCCGACAATAGGTAGTTCTATTATTGGAAGTGTACATTAGACCAAGAAATATTCGGGCTATTAAATAAGTTCACGGAGCTAAAAATTCTGATCGGTGATTGAGGAGGCAAGAGATACGGCTATATTAGAAATGATGAGATGAAATGATTAGAATTTTTTCTTGATGAACTTCTTAAATGTGGTTGGCAATAAAAAACGTTCATTGATGTGTTATTGATACGTCATGTGTCTATGCTTTCAAATATAACTTCTTGAGCAGTCAATACATCAAACAATGATTGTCCTAGGGTATCCAAGTTAAAAAAAAAGTTCTCTTAAATTTAAACTTCATAATGCTACATTCTAAAATTTCACAGGAACCAATTAAACGTTATCTTCCAATGGTGATTTTCGAATTTCACTTTAGATACTTGTAATTTTCTAAGGGATAAATAGTCATCAAAAATGTAATATTCTATTTAAAATGTCACCAGAGTCAAATTCACCGAGCGTAGATAACTGATATTTTGTATTTCTTATCAGTTAGAGATATTCATTAATTATAAGACTGGATTCTCTTTTGTTAGCTGTATTTAAAAGGGACTGCATGTGAACAGAGAATAGTCACACTTGAAAAGCTCTATAGACAAGCTTTACTACTTCTTTTTTAGTATAGACATAACAAAGCATTACTACAGCTTTTTTTAGAGTACACACGACGAAATTCTGCATTAAATAAGAGAAACATAGTAAACCACACATGTAAAATTATTTGTGTTGTACATAAATTTATACCGTCTCACCGAGCACGCGATTGGCTAGACAATTTCTACAAGTATGTAAATAAATATAAAAAAATAATCTACACTGCTTTAATATTTAAAAATCCCGCCTTTATCCAACTTATTGAAGTTTTGAAGTGCAGAAGGTAGCTCCGAATGCGGAAAAAAGGGAACAATGTCATATTTATTTTTAGAGTCAATAATTTTACTTAGCAATTTTAAAATTACAGTAAGTTAGTAAACAAGCATTAATGCAGAAAGTATGCCATGAGGAAGACAGACTTGCAGCCTTTGAAACTTAAAAGTGACATACTAATTTGCAAATTAGTTTGAATACCATTGAATCTGATATTTTCAATTCACACTGATCGTGTGTTTTTATAACTAAAAAGTACACAATTAGGAGAGCATTGTACACTTTATCTTTTTTCTCAGTTAAAATGTTTTATGCTGTAAGACTTCATTATAGTAGCTTGCATATTATTATTTTAAAATAGTGATAAGTAAAATAAAAAGGTAACTTAAGAAACTAACAAAACCATCTTTACTCTGTAGCCAAAAACGCGTATACTTCAGCTGGTATTTTATAAATGTTGCATCATACTGTAGAGTGAATGCATTCATTTTAAACTTACCTCTATCCCTTTATTGATTTACGCTTGAAGAATTTATTTAAAATGATTTTTTAAAACATCTAGCAGAGTTGCCTCAGTATTTTAGAAGATAGACCAAAGGGCTAAAAAACAATCTACTTACTGTAGAAGCACTTATTTTCTCGAGCCGTAATTCTCGCGGAAATGAAGATATCGGTGATTTCACGAATTTTATGTGGATAGAACCGAAAGTTGAAAAATCCCTAAAGTACCTAAGTATAGAAATCCTTTTGCATAAGGCCTTTTAATAAATTTCCTTTTGTCCGAAAAGTTCGTTTCCCCCCCCCCCCCCTCATTTTGAATATCTTCAAAGAAGCTGTTGTAAATATTGTGAGTGAATGAGCTGCATTCTATTAGTTGTATTATAGTTTTGCATTCAAGAAATAGTTGTAATAAATGAAGTTGCCAAGGAAGAGTTTTTAATTGTGCAATAAATCATTAAATCTTAGTAAGTGAAAAACTTCTGATTTTTTATTATTATTTGAAGCGGAAAAAAAAGTATTTCTGTGAAGCGGAAAAAAAGTAAAGACAAACTTATAATAGCAAAGAATCAACACGCTTACACACACACAAAGAAAAATAATCTTTTGGGTATTAAATAAGTCAATTTTCTTAATGCTTGGAAGAAGAGCTTTTAAGTTAGTCAGACCACCTTTACTGAGTACCATTTAAGTAGAAGAATGCAGAAGATTTTTAAGCATATCGTTCATTTGTGATATTAATATCACTCACAGTTTTGTATGTATTAAAAGAGGAGTATTAATAAAAATACTAAATATAAACATTCAAGTTCTTATTATGTTTCGATGTGAGAAATAAATAAGTGTTCTTTCACTGAATTCATAACGTAAGTATTTTCCCCCTTTATTTGGAAGTAAATTGTTTCTATTTCTTATCGAACACATCAGGTGAATTAATACACCACCTGTCTCATATTTTTGCTATTTTTTTTGGAAGATTCTTTGAATGTTTATTTTGGAACATTGGCGATGATTACGTACGAGCTGCCTAATGTTACCCTCCTTAATTATTCGCATAAACTATTGATATAAAAAAATATGATAAAAAATTACCTTCCTTGGCAAGCAAGTGGTTTAAATCAGGAATGCATTTTTTTTTTTGTGGTAGTAGTGGTGGTGGGGGGGGGGATCAATAATTAACATACATTTTTAGAGTCACTTTAATTTGGACTCCAGTGTAATTATTAAAGTTAAAAGCAAGTTTTTAAAAACGATTAAAAATATTCTCCAGCACTACAAGCCCGGAATTTCTTTTTTATGAACGACAATGTGAGGCCACACAAAGCTGATATTTTTGATGATCTCCCTGAAGATTCACTGCATGAGCTGTCCTACAAAGCCTCCGGATCTCAATCCTATAGAGCATGGTAGAATGGAGAAATTGCTAGATCAAACTAAAATTCCTAAATAGATAGCGTTGATAATGCGATACCCAGGTTTGAAACATGCAGTAAGTTGCAAAAACATATTAAATAGCATGGACTGCAGATTCTTTAAGAAAATTCTATTGATTGATGAAAGAGTATAAAATAAACAATTTACTGTTACAGTCTCAGGGTGGCCTAGCGTCGATAAAAAATACGTGCTACAAGATCAGTTGAATAAAGAACTTATCCCAACACAGAACTTCACATTGGCGGGAACCAAAACTTGGCCGAGATAACCAACGCCAACTACAGAATTGCCTTAAATGTTGACCAATAAAATTAAAGTAATGAAACGAACGAATAATTTTGAAAGATGGTGCATGGCATCAAAATAAAATATGGCAAAAAATGAATAGATTAAATTTAAGAAAAAGAATGGATGTCCTAGGGAATGGGATGGTCTAGGAAAGCCCTTGCTCAGTTCATTCCTCTCCCAGGACCCTACATGTGATAAAAGCCCCGCTTTTAGAAAAACAGAATTTGTTGTTGCTAATGCTTATCGCCGTCCTTTTTAGCAGTATACCGGCTCGTTGTGAGACTTAAAAGCAGTGCATGGAAGCCGCACTCCACATAAGATGGACCTTTCCATAGATATAATGGATCATGTTTTTGATACAATCTTTAAATTAACTAACAACTCACCTCTTTTTGATATTCTCATACTGCTATATGCTTTCTCCTAAGATAGCATAGCTCTTTGCGAAATTTCGTTACAATAAACCGAATATTTCTTCAGTTGGAGTTTGTAATCTTACTTTTGAACACCGTTACATATCCAAACATAGAATTTACAAGTTAAAAAAAGAAAAGCACGATTTTAAGATAGAAATTACTTTAATTCAGCTTTTTTGGCCAGTTTCTTTTAATTTTTTTTGTTTAAGATGAAAATATTTTATTTTAAATCACTTCTGCATGAAGCGATGTTATACAAAGATTTTATGAATGAAGTTATTTCCTAAAATAAAAAGTTCTATGAAAAAATGTATTTATTTATTTATTTTTTTGTCGTTAACCGGATTCCATTTTCATTCCATTTCTAAGCTCTTACCACGGATAATTTAATATACCACCTGTCACTGGCTTCCAAGAGTCTTTTTATAAAAATATATTATTGTCAAGCGCTCTCCAAATGTTTTCCGGGATTAACTATGATATTTTCAAAACTTTCGTATCCTTTACGGAACTTTCATAGCATATTCTCATGAATAGAGATTTGAAAAGAAGAATGACAAAGTTTGTGTTCGAGCGCAGGTGGATTTTGGGAAGCTTTTGTGAATATTTTGAGCAGCAGAAATGATGAGCGTGGATCGATCGGAAAATTATTATTTTAGAAAAGTAAAGTACATTTCTATTTAACTTCCTTACTTAATTTTTATACCCCAGAATTTTAATTTCCGGAAAAAAATTGTTCTGATTTAGTAGAAGGAAAAAAATCTAAACTGAAAAGGATAAAAATTGTCAGTGTTACTTTAAAGGGTACTCATAATCTTAGCAAAAATACCCTATATGCAAAAATTGGTTATAAAGCAGGGTAGAATTGGTTATAAAGTTAAATTTCTTATAAAGCATGTAATTTATGTAAGTTATACACAAATTTTCGAAAAACGTTTTGCATATATTTTAAAGAATGTTTTGATTTAGAATTATTCCTAAAATATACTGTCAGTGTATATAAATATTGTTAGTGCTACTTTAAAGGGTACTCATAATCCTGTATGCAAAAATTGGTAAGCTAAATTTCTTATAAAGCATGTAATTTATGTAAGTTATACACGAATTTACAAAAAAAAAACGTTTTACATATATTTTAAAGAATGTTTTGATTTGAAAACATTCTGGTTTTCGTAAAATGCTCTTAGGATCCTTGGGAATAATTTTAAAAAGCTACCTATTGTAACTGTTTGTTCGTTTAACAATAAATAAATCTTTCAGAGTGTACTTTAAGGGATACACAACATATATATAATCATACATGCATACATACATGTTTGAAAGTATTGAATTGAAAGTACAGCTCATTGTACGATGCGTTAGCTTTAGGATTTTTAATAGATTAAAAGTTTGATTCTTAATTCAGAAGTGTGTTATAGCTCTTTTAAAGCGGTTAAAACGAAAATAAAGAGTGTTTCAAAATCGAAAAAGAAAAATTCAGTCAAATGAATCTATTTAATTAGAATATTGTAGAAAGATATTATAACGCTGTAGACTGGTACAAAAGTATTCAGAGAAGAATTTCTGTTAACTCTGAAAAGAAAAAGACACACAAGCACATACGCAAAGTGAAGAATTCGGTTTTTACATTCATTGACTTTCAAATTGTAACATATGTATAATCAAATTATTATGTGTACAGGTTAAACTAAATACATAAAATTATAAAATTTATATAGTAAAAAATGTGCGTGTTACTTTTGATAACTAAAAAACTTTCTAAGAGCTTTTTGAATTTTTAAGCAGTGGTACAAATACTTTAAAAGTTTTCATTTTCATTAAGATAGTTTATTGTAAAATAAAATACAGATTTGAAATAATTAATTTTTAATAGAACAAGATACCTTTTTTCAAATGCAGATGTTTTACATTACTTAGGACTACTAATCGACTATTATAACTACTCAGGATACTTACTTAAAATTTATTATGATCATTCAGTGTTACGATAAAATTAAAATTTATGTAGATCATTTTCAAAATTCGGTGCCATTTGCTGTCCGGGTGTAATATATTTTCTTTACAAGGTACAAGAAATTTTAGATTTTTCTTTTTATTTCGGTTTTTATTAGACAATTTCCAGTACCGAAATAATAGATTAAAAACATACTATTAAATTAAACTATTTAAAAAAGAAATGAGTAGAGAAGATACTGAAATATACGGCTATCTGAATCATAGAACATGAAACGTGCTATGCAGAATTACTCTCCAAAAACTAAAATTTCTGCCATGACATGCTTTAACATGGTGAAGTAGAGTTTAAATTATATTATGAAAATTTTTTAAGATTTGAAGAAAAATACTAGTCTTTTGATAATTAAATATAGCTTCCGGACATTCATGTGATGTCTGTTACCATACATTATTTTCAACTTTATAAACAACAAAACTGAAATTTGATAATAGCAACACTTGCTTACCATTAAAGCATGGTCGAAAAAGAAATATAAACAGAGAAAAACAAATGCCGAGAGGTAGGCTATAATTTTCAGTTTTATAAACATCTATTTTCTCACTGTGTGGACTCGAAAAAGAGTTCATTCATATTTATATGTATATATGTAACTAATAAGTAAAACACAAAACATACTGCAAATAAGACATATCTCGCATTAAAAATATAACAGCTAGAAGCACAGAACTCGCTCGGTTCTAGTTAAAAAATTCGCTATAGAGAAAATTTCGTTGTACAGAGATTAGAGATTTTTGCAGTTATTTCAGCAAATATTACAAACTTTTAAATTAATTTGATGATTAAAAGTATTTAATTATGACTTTCAATTAAAAATAAATTGGTATTTATTATAAATTTGTTAAACTTACGGTTTCTTACTTTTCATTGTATAAATGAAATGTTCAAAAATTACGACACTCCACGAATTTAAAGAGTAAAATATATAATGCACTTACGTTTATTTTACTTCAAACTTCCGTTATTTGACATTGATTTGCGTTCTGTGATTTTACATTTTCATAAAAATATTCACATTTTAAAAATGCGCTGAAAATGGAGTGAGGCACATTTTCCTCCATTTGTAAACCTCTTTTTAATGGTTTTGAAAGGTTGAAGCATTTCGGCATGATGTGGTTTTAGTCGTGAAGCGCAGGGCCTTAATCTTATATGGGCAAATAGGGACTTTGCCCAGGGCCCCAATTTTAAATGTTTTTTCCTGGAATATTCTTTTTTATATCAAAATTTTATGAAAAATATAACAAATTTCATAGATGGGGGCCTCCAAATCCATCAATGACCGGTGCCTCTGTTGGTCATAATCAGGCGCTGATGAAGTGTGTCTTCATCATCGGAGTCAGTTTCACTTTCCTGGCCTCCAATTTTATCATCTGTTACTCTTCCACTAAGTCTGTCTAAAAATTAAAAATTTCTTCAAAACTAACAACAACAACAAAAAAAAAATCAAAGGTAAATCTGAAATATTCGCTATGGGAAGATAAGCTCTTCGTTATATGGAGATTGTTTATAGTATTATTTAAGCCTTAAAGTTACGTTTCCATGAAAAATTTCGTTATAGGGAGAAATTCGTTGTAAGGAGACTTCTTTATAGGGAGATTCTACTGTACATATAGGCTTTTGATATCGTTGGAGAAAGTCTAGCTCTTGATATAGATTTCACGATTAAGATGCATGCTTTAAATTTTTATTTAAAAAAATTGGCGCAAGGACATCTGATTCGGCTTGGGTATGATATAGATATCAAAATTGATGGGGGAGACAGTCTTGGACATCGTTTGATATTTCAGAGGATGACGACCTTTAAAGTGTTAAGGGAACAACGGACGTTCAGTATTCAAAAATTTCAATTTTGAATTTTTACTTGTGATCATATGTAAAGTTGTTTAACACAAAAACATAGTTGTCTAGCATAATAGTTTGCATCTATATTGGAACTAAAAATTAAAAATAATAATTTTTTAAATGAAAAATGCATATTTTTATGAAAAAAATACGCCTTCTATTTTTTTATTTAAAATATCTCATGAGCATTCCAAATTAATAAAAAGCTATAATTTTTTATATATACACTTGCATTATATGAACATATATGTATGAACATATCTGTGCATTTATTTTTATACTATTTTTATAATATTCATTTTTATTATGACAAGGGTAAGCTTTATAGAAAAAATAAATTCATGTTAGATGTAGCTTTTTTTTTTTTCAAATTTCCATCCTATACATTACATTTAAATTCCTATATCTCTATTAAATAACTTTTGTTTGAAAATTTAATGTACAGTTATGTTCATACATGCACTAAAAGTGTACTATTAAAACATTACAGCTTTTTATTAATTTGGAATGCGCATGGGATATTTTGAAAAAAATATTGAATGAGCATTTTTTTCCTCAAAGATATTAATTTTTTTTAAATGTTTTATTTTTAGTATTAATATAAATGTAAACCTTTGTTTTAAACAACTTTACGTATACTTTGAGACTAAAAATTGAGAAATGACAGTGTTCAATTTTAAAGTCCCTTGTCCCCTTAAAGCAGGTATGGAAAACCTTTGAAAAGTTCTGGACCAAACCTTAGGATGTTAGCGAAGTTTCGGGCTAAACTTCCGGATTTTAGCGAAGTGGCGGGCCATATAATTGGGATTTATATGGGATATTGAATGGTTTATACGGGGTTTTCAAATGTTCCGCGGGCCGCATAAAAAGCCGTGGTGGGCCACATCCGGCCCGCGGTCGACCATATGTGTGTTAAAGTTTTAGGTTATAAATTTTGTGCGTAATCAAGTTTTTTTTTAATTTTGTTTTGTTTAATGTTAAAAATAAATTTTACTTATTGAAAAAGTCTTGTGCTCAGTGTCGTCAAAATTAGAATTTAATTATACTCGGTAGATTAAAAAACATGACGTACTGCAATTTCTAACGATAGTCTGACAACCTGGAACAGGTAAGTTCTCTAAAAATACTTTACTTGGTAGGGGAACTATTTGAGGGTTCTAATGCATATTCAAGGTACATCTGGAGAAAACCGCGCAAAACTCTAGACCATTAGATCGACAGCCACGCGAAGAAAAAGAATTCCGAACCCGCACACTAAGACGCTTCCCAGTGCTCAGCTTTTTATAAATTCGATCATTCGTCGGCATGATTGAATAGAAAAGAAAGATTAGAACAACTGTAAATTCACACTTCAATGTATCCACTACTTTTTCTTTTTAATGTTTTCTACTGGGCTCAAATTTCATCATGATGTTATTCATTTTAACGAGAGCTACACTCTCGTAACAAAAACTGCCCAGAATACAGATGTAGGTTTAAATGACATTAAATTATGTAAAGTATCGGTATCGGCCGATACCATAACTTAAAAGTATTGGTATCGGCTATTTGTGAAAATGAATTTACAGGTAAAGTATCGGTATCGGTCATCGGTGAAAATGTGGTATCGGTCGATCCCTAATTAATTTAGATCATTAATTTTTTTGTCAAATTAATGTCTATTTTCATGTCAATTATTTAGTCTAATGAATTTTTGTTCTTTGAAATGTCATGTCTGTTACTATAATGAGTAACAAACAAAACTGACATGGCAAACAAAAACTTACAAAAGAATGAAAAATATTTTTAAATGGAAAAGACTATATTATACGGACAAAAGGACTCCATACTTATAATTTAATGTAAATAATAACACTTCGCATTATTTTGTGCTAAACATAAGTGCACAAATTTCAAAGAAAATGTCCTGTAACAGACATGACAAATTTCATCAAGTCTGATAATGAAAAAATCTAAAAAAATTAAATAAAAGAAAATATGCATGAATAATACTCACATAATGCTAAGAAACAAGGTATAAAACAAGGTGTTTTATATGATGGTAAAAAGCTACTTATTTTTTTTTTTGAAATTGTATCCTTACTTCTTAAATTTCCAATTTTGAAAATGACCCATATATATACATATGTATCTTAAATATCTGTTTTGCTGTATTATTGAATTACACTTTTTTTTTGCAATCTCAAAGGACTAAATTCTTTGAAGTGCAACCATTTTCTCATTGATATAGAGGAGTAACTGGGTATACTGCTCCATCGACACAAACACTGAAAAAGTGCAACCATTCGCACCGCTCGATTTAACTACTAGGAACATGGTGGTCGATCGAATCGCCAGTTCTGTATCTATCCATTTTTATCACATTCTGAAGTTCTTAGAGGATGCCAGTACTGATAAAAATAGTTCTGACTTCTATTTTACAAATACTTGATAATGTTTTTCTGGAAATTATGAGCCAAAAAGGAAAAATTCTCGTGTCACTATGTCATTTTTAAGTATTTTGTTAGAATCAAACTTATTGTTCGTGACCGAAACCACGCGTTAAAGGGTTAATATGTATAAATTTAATTACACGCATTCATTAAAAACAAGAAGCACGCAGTAATTGATTGAGTTTCTCCAACAATGTACCTCCTGGATATTTGCTGATTGCGATCATTTATCAGTTTGAAATTTGAGAGCAATTCTAGTACCGATGTGGAAGGAATTTCTATTCTCGTAGGATAATTATGAAATCTAGCAGTGTAAATGTCTAAATTTCATGACGTTCAGGAGATGAAACGTTACATATTATTTGTAGATGATAAATGAAATGTCAAATCAGGTTTACTGTTTCATGTGTTGATATCAAAAGATAAATAGTTTAATATTATTACCCATAGAAATGATATTAAAAGCGAGCCATCCGTTTACTTTGATACTTGTAGCATTTAGTTTTGAGCATAGTTTGAATGGTTGAGAAAAAAATTATATATATATATATCACGTGCATCAAAATAAGCTTTCTATCCTATAAAAGTTTAGGATTTAATACTAACAGCCGATCGGTATAAAATAAAGTTGTTTTGTTAACCTGTGTTGAGTTGTGTAGACTTTTTGGGTATTGTGGTATATTATATCTCCAGTCTGTAACAACAAAAAAAAATTAGATATGGCTAAAAGTTTGTTACTTTTTTTTGGGGAGGAGGGAAGGGGGCATTTGGACAGTCTCACCAGTTGTTCGTCTATATCGATGGTTCGCCCAGTGCACTGATGTTGTCATGCTAATAAAAAATTTGTTGGTGTGTACATTTGCATTTCCAGATTGGCAACACCTCTACCTCCTTCTTCAGTCTTCCTCACGTCATGATCGTTGTCGGTTGTGTTTGTAATCATGTAATGTATTTTCTGTGTGTGTGGTGTGTGCACGTTGAGTGCTAATAAAACTTTTAATCATGATAAAATGCCTAATTAATAACTAAGTTTCCTAATTAATAACTAAGTAAAGGTAGCCGAGATCCGTGGTTTTGAAAAAGTAATGAAGTCTGCTTGTAAATAAACTAAAAAAAGGCACCGATACGATCTTAAGAACAAAAAATGGCGTACGCCTGAAGCAGTGACATGAGTATACCGCTATTTGACGGTTCGGAATATTTTAGTAGGAAAATAAGAATGATGAATTTTTTGCAGTTAAAAAAATGTAAAGATGTAGTACAACGAAAAGTTCAAACAGGTGATGATCTAGCAGTTTGGGAAGAAAAAGATGTTCAAGCAACGAACTATATTTCTGGCGCAATAACGAACAAACAACTGGAATACATTCATGAATGTGAGTCTGCTTTTGATATAATAGCCAAATTTGATACAATGTACTCGAAGACTTCCACGTCTTTACAAATTGTATGTAGAAATAATTTAGAAAGTGTCAAGTTGAAAAATTATTCAGATTTAAGCCTATTTTTTGATGATTTCGAGAAGTATGTGAACGTACTTAAACAGGCTGGTGCAACTGTGAGTGAACAAGAAAAGCTAAATTACATGTTGAGAGCTTTACCATCAAATTACAGTCATATTGGTGACTTAATCGATGTTTTATCGGAGAAGGACAAAACATTTGATTATCTGAAAAGCAAAATTAAATGGAAATCATTTGAAGAGAAAAATGATCGCGAAGACAGTTCCCCAATAGAAAAATCAAATACATTTAAAATTGAAATGAGAAAATCGAGTCCACAAGGAAATGTATGTTTCATTTGCCGAAAATCTGGTCACTTTAAGCAGAACTGTTGGTATGGACGTGGTCAAGTGAGCCATCGCGGTAGTGGTTCTACAAATTGTCGCGTTCGTTCAACTAATCAAGAGTGTAATCGTCGTTTTAGTAATCATCGCGGACGTGGAGCAAACTCCGACCACAGGATAAGTAATAATCACCCAGGAAGAAGTTTTCATGCTACAAGAAGTTTGATGCTGCAATCATTGAAAGTAATATGACTAGTTCAAATGAAAATAGCACGATAAAAAAAATCAAATAAATTGGTTTCTGGATAGTGGGTGTACCGATTATATAATAAATAGTGATGAATATTTTGAAAGCCAAGTAACGTTGAAGAAACCTATTACAGTGAAAGTTGCTGATGGAAGGATGTTGGAAGCAACAAAGGTTGGTAATATTGTAGTTTCTTTTCCTGTTTATGACACTGAATTCATAGTAACCCTGAAGAATGTATTTTACGTGAAAGAAATGAAGACAAATTTATTAAGTTATTCGAAGATTACTGACAATCATAAAATAGTTTCAAAAGGACAGTTCTCAAAAATTTATGAATTAGATAATACATTAATAGCAATAGCAAAGAAAGATGAAAGTTTATATAAAGTAACAAGCTATGTTTTAAATGACCAAATACTGTTGCGGAATTACTCTGCTACTCCTGGGGTTCGACGTTCTAAAGTCTAGTTGGTGTAAAAAGTTCAAGTAAAAAGTCACTTGTCAGGATGGAACACAAACTTTATTGCTTCTAGAACTTCGTAGAACATTCAGCTGCACACAATTCACAAGCACAATCTAGCAGTAACGTGCTTTTAACAGTCCGCTTAGATCAGAAGCTCTCACAAATGCTGTATTTCTCACACAAAATAAGTCACTTTTACAGGCAAGAATTCCGTGGAAATATTCAAGGATATAGTACACTATCCCTCAAGACACAGCAATGAAGAATTTACACAGAGCACTTTAAAAACAGCTTCACAAAGCAGCTAAAACACAGCTCTATGCACTATCATTCACAAAACAAGCGTACTCAGAGCTCTCTCACACATTGAATGTTCAACTCGCACTGACCTTCGGGGCGATGCACGCTTCTATAAATAGCCGACGCAGGAGGTACAAGAGGTTTCCAGAAAAGTCAATTTCTCGAGGGTTCTACATAAAGCGTGAATTTTGATTACGTCATAGAAGAGAAATGTTAGGTTATTATGCGTTTTTAATGCAGGAAAAACAACTTCCAGGCCCCATTGGGAAAATCGCGCCAAATGACCAAAAAGTCGCCAAGCTTGGCGACTTTTGGCAAAATATCGCCAAATTTGGCGCCAAAAATAAGTCCTCAAAAGTGAAGAGATCTAAGCTCTAGGACTAATATTTCTCGAGATTTCTAGAAGCCCATAGAAAAACATATGGGAAAGCGAAACCTCCGTATCTCCGGTTCTAATTGGCCGATTTTGATGCAACAAAAAGCAAAATTTATCTATTTGAAGCGTAGAATACGAATTTTAAACCATTTTAAGCCACAGAGCAGCGGGTTGCCCCGAAAATTCGTAACATTGCCCCCTTCCCAAGGACGGCACGTCCCGGGCAGTACAATCCCCAGTTAGGAGGTAACACAAATATATACAGTGTCCAACCTTTAACCAAATCTTAACAACATAATTTTCAGCAAATAATCAGCAAATGCACTCTAATTAATAAATAAATAATCATCATAATAAATAATTACACTGTAATAAGTAATTAATGTAATAACAAATACACATTAATAAAATGCAATATATTACAAATATGTACACTAAACATGGCGTAAGTGGTGAGAGAAAGTGAGTTGGAGAAAGAGGAAGAGAAGAGAAAGACAGGAAAGGAATGAGAGGTGAAAGAAAAGAGGAATTACGCCATAGTGACCATGGTCTGAGCTAATTACAACCGCGGTAGATGGCAAGCCGATCGTAATGTACAACTCTTGGCTTCGAGTTTGGTGACTTACGAATCCGTACGATGACGTCATTCAGCCGGTTTAGGACTGTGTAAGGACCGTCCCACGGCGATTGCAGCTTGGGAGACAGGCCTTTCCGTCGAGTAGGATTCCATAGCCAAACTTTGTCACCTGCGTTGAACTCGTGTCCCGTAGCCTTCGTGTCGTAGCGAGTCTTCATCTTTTCCGTGTTCAGGTTGATCCGCTCCCGAGCAAAATGATGCACATCTTCAAACCGTGCCCGAAGGTTTTCCACGTACTCCTCTGGCGATGAAGGCGCATCTGGAGGGCGGCCGAACACTAGATCGGCGGGAAGACGAAGATCTCTGCCGAACAGCATCTGGGAAGGTGTGAAGCCGGTAGTCTCATGGACGGCACTCCTATAGGCCAGCAGGAACAGGGGGAGTTTCTTGTCCCAGTCCTCTTGATTCCTAGATACCAGGAGCGAGAGGTTGTTCAAAATTGTACGATTGAACCTCTCCACCATGCCGTCGGATTGTGGGTGTAAAGGCGTAGTCTGGGTTTTGTCCATTCCGAGAAGTTGGCATAGTCCTTTAAAGACTGCAGAGGTAAAGTTCGTTCCTTGGTCGGAATGAAGTTGCAGAGGGGTTCCATATCTGGAAATCCATTCTTGCACCAGTACCTCTGCTACGGTCGTAGCTTCTTGATCGGGAATAGGAAACGCTTCGGGCCATTTAGAGAAGTAGTCAATGACAACTAGGATGTATTTGTTGCCATCCGAAGTTCGCGGAAGAGGTCCCAGGATGTCGAGTGCAATCCTCTCAAAAGGCGCTCCTACATTATAACGATGTAGTCTTCCACGGCTTCGTTTCTTCGGGCCTTTACGGGCGGCACAGGCGTCACAAGCTTGACACCACTTTTCGACGTCGCCTCGAGCCCTAACCCAGTAGAAGCGCTCGCGAACTTTCTGCAGGGTCTTCATCACGCCAAAATGGCCTCCAGTGTAGCCATTATGAAGTTCTTCTAGAACCTTCGGAATCCTCGAGCGAGGGAGTACTAACTGCCATCGGAGCATCTTGCCGTCGTCCGACTCCCATTTACGATACAGGACTCCATTCCTCAGGCGAAGCGAATCCCATAAAGCCCAGTACTGTTTTGTTGCCGGACTGTAAGATGATATTTCTTGCCAACTGGGCTTAGCGCTGGATTTTTCCATAAATTCCACAATAGGTTTGATGTCGCTGTCTGCTAATTGGTCCGCCCGAACATTTTCGTCACTCCAGGGATCTTGGGATGGTGTCGATGATGTAACTTGGCGGACAACGGGATGTTTCAGATGGTAATTTTTCTCTGCCCTGGAGCAATAGCGACAACTGTCTATGCAGGGCCTTCTCGACAAAGCATCTGCATTTCCATGAGATGACCCTTTCCGATGACGTATCTCGATGTCATATTCTTGTAATCGCTGTATCCACCTGGCTATTTGGCCCTCTGGATTCTTGAAATTTAGAAGCCAGGTTAAAGAGGCATGGTCCGTTCGGAGCAGGAACTTTCGGCCGTACAGGTAATGATGGAAGTGCTCCACGGCTTTAATGATAGCAAGAAGTTCCTTTCTCGTAACACAATAGTTACGTTCTGCCTTTGAAAGGCATTTGCTCCAGTAAGCAATGACGTGTTCTTGGCCATCTATCTCCTGGGACAAAACTGCTCCAACACTCTCCTTACTTGCGTCTGTGTCCAGGATAAATGGCTTGTCAGGGTGAGGATACGACAGGATCGGCGAAGATGTTAAAGCCGTCTTCAGTTCGTTGAATGCGTCCTCACATTCCTCAGTCCATAGAAATTTCTGTCCAGTCTCGGTCAATTTGTGAAGAGGTCTTGCAATTTGAGAAAAGCCCTTCACGAATTTTCGATAGTAAGTACACAGACCGAGAAAACTTCTTAAGTCATGGATATTCTCGGGACGACTCCAGTTCTGGACTGCGGACGTCTTTTCGGGATCGGTTCGGACTCCGTGGGCGGATATTATGTGCCCGAGGTAACGTACTTCCCGACGGAACAAGTTGCACTTCGACGGACTTAGTTTCAAGTTTGCCTCTTTTAATTTCTGCAGTACCTTTCGAATGTTCTCGAGATGCTCTTCGAAAGTCCTTCCGACGATGATGATATCGTCCAAATAAACGAGACATGCTTCGTAGGAAAGTCCTCTCAACACTGTCTCCATTAGACGCTCGAATGTAGCCGGTGCGTTGCAGAGTCCAAAAGGCATAACTTTGAACTGCCACAATCCTTGTCCCGTGGTGAACGCAGTCTTTTCACGGTCATCGGGATGGATTTCTACTTGCCAGTAGCCACTCTTGAGATCCAGAGTGGAGAACCATTCATTTCCCGATAAAGTGTCCAATGTGTCGTCTATCCTGGGAAGAGGGTAGCTGTCTTTCTTGGTAATGTCATTCAGACGTCTATAGTCAACGCAGAACCGGGTGGAACCATCTTTCTTTCGGACCAAAACAATCGGCGAGGCCCACGGACTAGTCGATGGCTCGATGACGTCATCACGCTGCATCTCCTCTAAAAGTCTGCTCACCTCTTCTTGCTTAGCAAACGGCAGCCGCCTAGGATGTTGCTTGATGGGAGAATGGCTGCCTGTATCTATCCTATGTTGAGTTAAGCTCGTACGGCCAAAGTCACCCGAAGTTCGGGAGAAGAGGTCTTCAAATTCAGCTATTACTTTCTCCGCAGCGCTTCTCTGTTCTGCCGTTAACTCCACGTCTTGTATTAATTCCTTCGTCAGGCACTCGGAAGATTTAGCTGTCGTTTGGCTGATGTTCTTATTAATGCAGGTAACAGGAGTGCATGTCGCCAACACTTCATTTTTCTTTATCACCTTTGACTTGTCCGTCACATTTACTACTCTAACTGGAATTTCTGTTCTCGACAAGTCCACAAGTGTTGCTCCCACAAGTACTCCTCTGACGGAATCACTATTGTTTGGGTGTTCGATTAATCCAAAACGGAATTTATTGCTTTCTTTTACTGTTCCAGAAATTATTGAATCAGTTCTGGGAGGTAGAGTGATATCAGTCTGGGCTATTATTTGCTGAACAGGCAAAACAGTTTCATTTCTAATATCGAACGCAGCTATTTCTTCTGAGTCTGAACGAAGCTCATTATTCTTAAAGTCCAAATTAAATTTGTGCGATTTTAAAAAGTCGAGTCCGAGAATAAAAGAGTCTGTAATATTGGCGACATATACCACATGGTCGTATCTGGCATTTCCAAACGTGATTTCTACTTGCGCTTTTCCGCCCACTTCGATCTTGTCACCTGTCACAGTCTGGAGGGTCAGCGAGGGCGGAGTCCAGATAATCTTCAAATTTAATTTCTTGGCCAGATCCGTCCTTATGATGGTTACGTTCGCTCCAGTATCAATCACCATGTGGCATGGGGAACCATTAACGTATCCCTGTACGAAGAGTCCATTACTGCCACCATTCACTGATGAAATCTGCAAGACTTTTAGGTGGGGCTTTTGACTATATGGCAACCTCCGCCCCGCGAGATGGCCACCTCCTAGTTTCCCTCTTTCATGTTCTTAGATTTCTCTTGCTGGTCATGAGACTTTCGACCACAATGCTTTTGTACATGTCCTTCGACGCCACACTTCCAGCATTTCACTTTCTTTCGGCCATCTCTCGTTCTATTGGATCTTAATTTTCGTTCTATGAGATCTTCAATTCTCTTCAACCTGTTCTCGACGCTCTCCGTGTCTTTGTCAGCTCCCTCTTGGACCGTGACAGCTCTAACAGCATGCCGATCTTTCCTGACGGCCCGCTGAGCTGCTTCTAGCTTCATTGCGAAGACGAGAGCAGATTTCAAATCCTGATAATCTTCCAACATAAGTGACTTTTGGGTTTCTGGATCACGGATGGCTTCAATAAAATGACGCACCGCCATTTCTTCTCGGACATTATCAAGGTGGTCCATGTAAGCTAGATGACAAAGCCTATCTATGTCCGAAGCCAGCTCTTGAAGGGTCTCGCCAGATCTCTGCATCCTTGACTTAAGTTGGATTCTACTATATTCTTTCTGGCACTTCTCTCCGAATTTCATCTCCAAGGCACTGGCAAGGGCGTCAAAATCTCCTATCTTCGTCGCTCCGATAGTTTGCAATACATTAATTGCATCTCCGCTAAGGGAAGCGGCCAGTTGATTAGCTTTCTCGGACTCGCTCCAACCATTGGCTCTGGCGACGATTGAAAATTGGGTCTTGTAAGCCTCCCAGGGAGTCTTTCCGTCATAAGGCGTTAGTTTCACTGCTGGGTGGCGTGACGACAACCTGATGTTTTCTGGTACCTTTCCCAGCTTTACTAAACTGTCCAGTTTTTCTTCTAGCTTGTGATCGATCTTTTCCTCAATCCTTTCCTCGCATCTCGCTTGACTTTCTTCCAGGAGTGATACTCTTTTCTCTACTTCCTCTAACCCGGTTTTCATCTCTTCGTGAGCGGTTTTTAACTCATCTAATCCGGTTTCTATTTTTCTTTGTCCATCTTCCACTTTCTTCTCTAGTCCGACCAATCCGGCTTCAATTTTCTTCTCTAAATCCGCCTTCATCTGTTCTTGTGCGGTTTCATCTCGTCTTGTCCGGCTTTCATCTGTTCTTGTGCGCTTTCATCTCGTCTTGTCGGCTTTCATCTGTCTTGTCGGATTTCATCTCGTCTTGTCCGGCTTTCATCTCGTCTTGTCCGGCTTTCATTTCTTGCATCATATTCATGAGCTTTTGAAGTTGTTCTTCCATTTTTTGTCTAGTCAAAACCATAAACTGGAAAATTAAAGTCTTTCTTTAGAACCCCGATTCTGACACCAAATGTTGCGGAATTACTCTGCTACTCCTGGGGTTCGTCGTTCTAAAGTCCAGTTGGTGTAAAAAGTTCAAGTAAAAAGTCACTTGTCAGGATGGAACACAAACTTTATTTCTTCTAGAACTTCGTAGAACAATCAGCTGCACACAATTCACAAGCACAATCTAGCAGTAACGTGCTTTTAACAATCCGCTTGGATCAGAAGCTCTCACAAATGCTGTATTTCTCACACAAAATAAGTCACTTTTACAGGCAAAAATTCCGTGGAAATATTCAAGGGATATAGTACACTATCCCTTAAGACACAGCAATGAAGAATTTACACACAGCACTTTAGAAACAGCTTCACAAAGCAAGCTAAAACACAGCTTCTATAGCACTATCAGTTCACACAAAACAAGCGTACTCAGAGCTCTTCACACATTGAATGTTCAACTCGCAACTGACTCTTCGGGGCGATGCCCGCTTCTATAAATAGCCGACGCAGGAGGTACAAGAGGTTTCCAGAAAAGTCAATTTCTCGAGGGTTCTACATAAAGCGTGAATTTTGATTACGTCATAGAAGAGAAATGTTAGGTTATTATGCGTTTTTAATGCAGGAAAAACAACTTCCAGGCCCCATTGGGAAAATCGCGCCAAATGACCAAAAAGTCGCCAAGCTTGGCGACTTTTGGCGAAATATCGCCAAATTTGGCGCCAAAAATAAGTCCTCAAAAGTGAAGAGATCTAAGCTCTAGGACTAATATTTCTCGAGATTTCTAGAAGCCCATAGAAAAACATATGGGAAAGCGAAACCTCCGTATCTCCGGTTCTAATTGGCCGATTTTGATGCAACAAAAAGCAAAATTTATCTATTTGAAGCGTAGAATACGAATTTTAAACCATTTTAAGCCACAGAGCAGCGGGTTGCCCCGAAAATTCGTAACAATACATTTAAATATGGTAAACAATACATTAACATTAAAAGAGAAACTGCATCGTACACTTGGGAATGTAAATTTTAAATATTTGGATATTATGTGTAGACATCAGTTATTAGAGGGGATACTTAAAGAAATAGAATCTAAGTATATGAAGTGTGCTATATGTATTGAGAATAAGATGTGTAATTTACCCTTTAAAAATTATAGAAGAAGAGCAGAAGATCTACTGGAGATCGTTCACACTGATGTAAATGGCCCACATACAACAACTGGATATAATGGTGAAAAATACTTTGTGACTTTTATTGATGATTATAGCAATTTAGCGAAAGTTTGTAGTATTATTAAGTCAAAGGATGAAGTTTTTGATTGTTTTGTGGAATATGTGAATGAAGCTCAAAATTTAACTGAGAAGATGATAAAAGAACTTAGATGTGATAATGGGAAAGAATATTTGAATAGCAAGATATATAAATTCGCAAGAGAAAAAAGTATTAAGGTAAAGTCATGTCCACCACATGTACATGAATTAAATGGCACTGCAGAGAGGTACAATAGATCAATAATGGATATAGTTAGATTTCTTTTAGCAGAAGCAAAAGTTGATAGATGTTACTGGCCTGAAGTGATAAAAGCAGCTGCTTATCTGAAAAACAGGACATTGGCAAATTCTATAGTAAAGAAGACACCTTATGAAATATTTTTAATAGAAAACCATCAATACATGAATTAAAAATGTATGCAAGTAGAGTTTATGTCAGAATACCGGAAGAAAAGAGAAGATCAAAATGGGATAAAAGGGCTGAATTTGGAGCTTTGTTTGGATACACAGAAGTGGATATAGAGTTTTGGTGAACAACAGAATAATTGTTGCCAGACATGTTGACATTATTGAGCAAGACACTATGCGTGTAGGTTGTAATGATGAAGATGAGAAAATTAACAAAAATAAGGAGGAGCAATCTGAAGTATCAAATGAGCCAGGTAATGAGATCAACAATGACAACGTCGAAGATGATGACAAAATGTTATGGGAACAAGACCAAAAAGGCAAATTAAACCACCAGTTCGATTTGATGAAGAATTTGGTTATTATTATGTATGTGCAAATTTTTGTGATGCTACGATTCCAGGTAACTTCGAGGAGGCGACAATATGCGATGAGGCTGAAAGATGGAAGGATGCGATGGACAGTGAGATGAACAGTCTTGTCAAAAATAATACTTGGACACTAGCGAGTAAGCCAGATGATAAGGAAGTTCTAGTTGTGAAGTGGGTATTCAAAAGAAAACCAGGTAATGTATTTAAAGCCAGGCTAGTAGTTCGAGATTTCCAGCAAAACGACAGTATTGATGATACGTACTCACCTGTTGTTAAAATGTAAACTTTAAAATTATTGCTTTCATATTCTTGTCAGTATGGTTTAAACATACATCAAATGGATGTTGAGACAGCTTTTTAAAATGGTGATGTCATTTTTGAAGTGTATGTAAAACAGCCACAAGGCTATAATGATGTTTCTGATAGAGTTTATAAACTAAGCAAGGCATTGTATGGTTTAAAAGAGAGTCCATGTGCATTTTATAAATGCTTTAATAATTTTATTGAAAAACTGGGTTTTCGTAGAAGTAAGTATGATTATTGTCTGTATGTAAAAACAGAAAATGATATGAATGTATACATCCTTTTGTTTGTTTATGATTTGTTAATATGTTGTAGGGATATTCATGTGATAAATAATATTAAAGAACAACTACATAATAGATTTAAAATGAAGGATTTAGGTAAAGTAAAAACTATATTGGAATTGATATTGAATATAATTATGAGAAAAGTTGTAACACTTTGACACTAAGTCAGGAAAATTATATAAAATCACTTGCTAAACTATATAATATTGAAAATTCAAAACTTTATAATACACCAATGGAGATTAAACTTAAACTGAGTAAATCAAACTTAAATGAGAATGTTAAATACAGAAATTTAATAGGAGCACTCTTATATATTACTCATGGTACTAGACCAGATATATCCTTCAGTGTTAATTATTTAAGTAGATTTCAAAATTGTTATGATGAGACACATTTCAAATATGCATTGAGAGTTCTAAAATATTTGTATTTAACCAAAGATCTGAAATTAACATATAAAAAAAGTGATAAAGTTGATATCATCAGTTGTTATGTTGATGCAGACTGGGCAGAGGATATTGTTGATAGAAAGTCAACCACTGTGGATTTGTAATTGAATTATTTGGAAATCCGATTTATTGGAAATAAAAAACAAACAAACTGTGTAACTAAATCATCTACCTTTGCAGAATATGTTGCATTATCAGAATCTGTAACAGAAGTAAATTTATCGAGAAATGTTGTCAATGATGTTCTTGTTCAAATTATTCAACAAATTAAAATCTATGAAGATAACTCTGAAGCTCTTGCTATAACTAAATATGGTAACTTCACTAAAAATTTTAAACATATAGAGGTACAGTATCATTATGTTCATGAAAATGTTAAAAATGGAGTCATAGAAATTATCAAAATTGATTCAGATTCAAACATTGCAGATATTTTTACAAAAGCATTGGGAAAAATTAAATTTAATAAATTAAAGGAAATGTTGAAATTAATTTAAATTTTGTATATATCAAATAACCAAGTAGACTGAATTGAATATGATTTTGTTTATTAAGCTTTTTAAAATGAAAGAACTCTAGAAATAACTTTAGTATTTTGTGTATGTAATGTGTGTATTTATGCAATGTAATGGTATTTTATGAGTTTTAAATACAAATGTAAGGAGGCGTGTTGGTGTGTACATTTGTATTTCGAGATTGGCAACACCTCTACCTCCTTCTTCACTCTTCCTCACGTTATGGTCGCTGTCGGTTGTGTTTGTAATCATGTAATGTATTTTCTGTGTGTGTGTGTGTGCATATTGAGTGCTAATAAAACTTTTAATGAAGATAAAAGGCCTAATTAATAACTAAGTTTCCCAACAAAATTAATGGCAAATATCCATGGAATAGTGCCACTGCAAAACAGCTATTTATTCATAGAAGTTTTATCATTACAATGGAGCGAGGAGGGGGGGGGAAGAACCCACATTTTTCCTAGTGGTACATTACTATGGCCTGAAATTGTAGAGTTTTTCTGGCAGATAAAAATTTAAATGTTATTATTTCCGTTAGAAGTTAGTCATCTTATAACAGAAACAAAATTATGGCATCGTGGTCCAGCATAAAAAAGCGTCATGTTTCACTTTTGGAATCTGTAGTGTTAGAGGATAAGGTTCTATTCCGACGAAAGTCACTCGGATTTTTAGTATGTTTGTGTTTTAAGGTAAACCCGCACGAAGGGTGTCTGCCTAGATTATGAGGGGGGAGGATTTTGGCGGAGGACTTTTTAAGTTCTCACGCGTAATCATATTACATCTGGAGAAACCTGTCCAAAACTACAGACTGTTAGATCAACTGCCGTGCAGTAGGCCAGAACCCTGGACAATCACACTTCAGCCATTTACCCTTTTCTGTGTCTATTCCACTCGGCCATTAGAGATGCCTGGATTTTATATAATAGAAACTGTAACTTTGCATTGGTGTTTTGCAAATTTAATCGCATTTGCTGGAAAACGAAGTTGCTGTAAATTTATAACATATGGTTGTAATTACTTGTGCGCCTCTGTGCTACTTACTTTAAACATTGTGCTTGAAACTTACATTAAATGTGCAGGCGTTACTTTTCCACGTACTTTTAGCAGCTAATATTTATTTTTGGAATGTTGAGTTGCTTCAGAAAATGTGCATAAACACTCGCACTAATGCAAAAATGAACATGAGTATTTTTCTTCTAAAACGAAGTTACCTCTTGAAAGCTTCCATTTTCACGAGATTTATGTTCCATATAATCGGAGCAGCTTTGTAAAAAAATTCTATCGATAACTTTCGCTTTCTTTAACAAAAAAGCGCTTGAGTAAAATCTGGATTACGCGCTAAGCAACGCTAAAAAAATTCTTTTTTCTTCAAAATTAATGTATTGCAAAATGTCTTTTAAAGAAATATGTTTTAAATTAAAAGAATAACATTTATATTTAAGTATGTTAGAAAACTTTTAGAGTTCGTGCGATTTATTTTAATGGGTAAGTTATTTAACAGATGGGAAATTTTAAAATGCACTGTAAGTGCTTCTTATTTATATTGGTTGTTTAACTGATACCCTGCCTTTACCTATACATATACACATATGTGTGCATATACGTGGAAGCGGTTAGTCACTGATTCCATAATAAACTGTATGATTTTATTTAAAATGTGATATTTCATTATTACAATATGCAGCACACAGATTGCATGCGAAAAATTAACTTGATAAAAATATGAAAAATAGGCTGTTCTATAGACTTTGTGTATTAGCAGCATAAGTGCTGGATCATACAATAGGGCTTATCTGTTGATTAAAAGGTATTTTATTTGTTTTTTAATAGATTATTTCCTTATTTGATTCGAGTTAGTGATCTGCTCTCTGCATATATAAACACACACAAACACACAAACGCAAAGATAAATGTGTTTGTGTAATGCATAGCAAAATATTGTAATTGGAAAAATTTACGATAATGTATAACTCCTGTATTAAGATTAACTTTTCTATTCTGAGCTGTGTTTTAGTGCAATGTTTTAGGGTTGGGATCATTAATTTTAGGTATCAGTTAATCCTCATCTTTGGGTGCATACTTGAGATTGAGTGACAACTGCTATTTTGGATGTGCAAGGCTAATCTTCTGATTGACAGTCAGAGAGGGAGATCTTTAACGTCACAGACACAGGGTGTCACATGTCTTCGCGGCTGAAGTATACTTCCCTTCAAACATTTCTAAAAATTACAAGTTAAATACAACCCTTAAAAGTAGTAAAGAACTATTTGCAGGAACAATCTTTGAAGTCATAATGATTTTAAAACCCATGTAAGCGCCGACCAATGACCGATTGGATAAGACGTTCAACATTGGTGGATGGCTGAAGCATGAAGGGTTTAGGTCTAACGCTGGGCAGTCGAACTAACGGTCTGGAGTTTGGGACGGTTTCCTCTAAATATGACGTGAATACATGTTAGAACTCTTGAAAATTCCTCGGTCCATGGTATCCCTGCTTAAGCAGATAATCCTCATGTAGCTTTGCCTTGGCCAACAGAACCAACTAAAACTCATGTAAAAAAAGGTGTATGCTTAAGGTACATGCAAACACTTCTTTCATTTCAGTAGTCTTTATTAAGATTTTTAACGTCTTGAAAAAGAAAAAAAAACGTAATGTTGTTTTCATACAACAACAAATTTAGTTAGAAATGTACAAGAATATAAGGTAAGAGGTTGTTATAGAGTTAAACCCCCTTAATGAAATCAGGTTTATCAGGGTTGTCCCGTAAATGGTGAAGATTACTTTCTGAATCCATTATTAATTCTCAGCTTTATAGTGCCCGTTAGGATCCAGTCGTTCTCAGGTGCAAAGCTGAGCCTATCACACTGCATTCAAAGACCAGCGATGAGAATATTGTTTGTTGAGCTCTTACACGAAAAAGTAGTTTTGAAGAAAGTTTGAAAATCTCACTCACATCTTATTATTGGTAATGTTAACCGGATGATTTTAGTCTTAACGGTGAATTAAAAGATGTTTAATTAATTCCAAGCATAAACCCATCTATTGATTTTCCTTTTCTACATTCGGAGCATTAACATATTTATTTTCCTAAATGTTCTGTCAAAACAATCTGAGACCCCCTTCAGCGTTCGCAGAGTGAAATTGTGATGACAGAACTTGTTAGTAACTGTCACCACGGAAAACGAGAAAAATAAACAGCAGTTATTTTCTTCTTTATAGTTTTCTCTGGTTTTCTCAGAATTAATTAATTTTAAGCCATTCTAGTAAGAGAAGTTAAAAAATATACATTAAAAACATATATCTTATCTTGTCCATGAACCATTACTTAAGAAATTACACTACAGATGATTAGAGTACATTTTTCTTTAAATTTCAGTTATCTGCTCAAATCAGCACATTATGCACTGGATTTCATTTTAAGGGTAAAAGTGCTGTTAGCAATTTATTGATTTAGTTTCTGTTTGTTAAGCAAGGAAGAGCATTTAAATATATGTTCAATGCTTGTCCACTTAACATGTTGGACAATAAATCATACCAAACTTCTCGATTGCATATTAGTTTCCAGCACATTTGTATTATTTGTGCATACATTTATACACAACGAACAGTTAACCTCACATTGTAGCAAAGACGAAATGGAATTTTCCTATTCTGTGCCAAGCATCATTTTCAATCATTCGTCTTCAATGCCTTCGATGCGAGCGAATAAAAGAACGTCACTTAAGCATTTCTTTAAATTATGTGTATTTTATTAGATTGATTTTTTGTGCCTTGTAACAGAGTTATAAATTCTACTCTCACTCTTTTTAATGAAAACACCGGTAACATGATCCTGAAATAATAAAGAACAAATACTAATTTCATTTTGTTTAAACGTCTCTGAAACGCTCTCACCACCCATATACTGTCTCTTTAACATTCCAAAACGTACGCTACAATCAACAATGAATGCCCTATTTAGTTAGCTATGGCAGAAGCTTATGATTTCATAATCAGTGCATCTCGTTTCCGGATTTGCAATCATTTATTTTCGGTGAATACTTACTTGACCAGATGGAAAATATCAAGTCTAGTTAAAGTCATTGGAAAACGCAATATATATATCCAATGGCTGGATCAATTGCTGACTATAGGCTTGGCCATTGCGAAGGCCTGAAATGTTGGTCATTTTATAATGGAGTCGCTTAGTAGGCAGGTCAGCGTTGCCTACAATGAGTGGTCTCCTAATTTTGAGTCTATTCCAGATGAGAGACGTACGTAGATTGGTACTCCCAGAGGTATCGTTCAAACATGAAAGGCATTGAACCCCGGCAGATTTTACGAGCACCAGCCCGAAGAATATAATTTTCTACTTTGTTGAGTAAATTTGAGGTTTAGGTAATTTTTTTTTAAAAGAACGCGATGGTTGATGAATTGTGGATTGAAATAGGTTTCCAAATTCCAAATTTTCATTTATCTTATATTCAGAAGTTGTTGCCGAGATTGAGTTCCTCTCACTGCAGAAGATAGAGAACTTACCAAGTTTCATAGTATAAGTATGATGAATCTCAACTTTATCTGCCTCAGTAGAGATTTTATGTGTTTATTTCATGTGAAATTAATGTATTTATTCAATTTAACTTTTTAAAATCAACTATCTTCTTTGCCAGATAAATATAGCTCCTGGGAAATAAACGTTGAAGCGCATTATTTGAGGCAAATCTGGATCCCAGCCAAGAACGTGTGAACTTAATCAATGATATACAACAAGGTTTGAACTAATTGTTCTAGCATCTTGGGAATTAGGTTCCTGAAAGTTTCATTAATTAAAGGATGAATGGATCATGTATAATGCACGAACGACTGATAAAAATGAAGCCTGTATTATTTATGGCCCCGAGGCGTAAAAACTGAAACTCAATTGAATTCTATATGAAGCTCATTTAATTAGATAATGAATGATGCTACAAGGGTAAATTTCATAATGCTTAAAAAAATAGAATAAAAGACAGTTTCCTTCAAAATTTTCTGAATAAAGAATGGACGGCAGTAATTTATGTTAATAGTTAAATGTGAATTGCACATACAGCAATCACATTAACAGTGGCGTTGTGGTGATGCTACTTTTAGTGGGGTTTTTCACATCACAAATGTGATGTAAATGGACGCCTTCTGTGATCATGGCCCCCACATGGCCCTGAACTCAGGATCAGAGATGCACCCCCCCCCCTCCTACCTTCCATTTTATAGTCGCTTGTTTCTCTATATATACGCTGAGTGGCGCACCCAGGATTTTAGTATGGGGGGGGGGGTATAAATGTTGTTCAACTCGGTTATAGTGTCTTTTTTTGCAAATGAAAACTGACTTATAAATTTTCAAAATATTTTGTATCACTGGCCCATGGAATACCAGATCACTATTAAGGTAACTCGGTTATAGCGTCATAAATGATTATCTGGTCTTTTCTTTGATGTTATAATCGAATTCAACTGTATATCATGTATTATTTGTAAGTAATAATTTAATTTACCAACTAGTTTGTGAAAAATATTTTCAAAATATTTCTAAGATAATTTTTAAAAATAAAATATTTTAATTCATTAAGTGACAAATCTCTATTTTTAAGAAAATTTCCCTTTGATTTCTTAACCTTTAGGGAGGGCTTTAGCCCCTAAAGCTAACATGTGCAGATACATGTAAAGATAAACATGTGCATCTACTATAAAGAAAAAGTAAAGTTTGAGTAGAGACGCAATGTCTGTCTCGAAAATTTTAAGTATAAGAGAATTTTTGGGGGTGGGTGGGTGCAATTTTCGTTTTCCACACCCAGAATAATGTCATGGGAGCGGAATTTGTGCAAATTTGTCAAGTTGCTGCCTCTAGTTGTCTGCGAATTTCTGAGTTGAGGTAGCTACGCTCGTTGTTATAGCACTTTCTTAACACTCAATGTCAAGTTAAGTTTTGGTTTTCTCGGAAGTTTTGCAAATGACAAGATAAAAATCAGCGAGTCTTACTGCGCTACTACGCAAACAAGTTCACACAACACACGCAATGACAAGAACTACACCACTACCAATTTTATTAAACGTTTATGATAAACTGTTTATCATAAATATATACTTTAAATTTTAAGCTATAATTAGCAGTAGAATCTCGTAAAATTTCATTAAATGAAAAAAGAAATGCAAAATATTTTTCTTAGTTTGTATTAAATTATAACAATTAAAAAAATTGGGTAGGGCTGCTTCCGGGACCCCAAACGGATTCGGGTTTCATCCAGCGGAGCCCCCGGGAAGGGAGGGGGAGAGTAGACAATTACAAGGCGAGCCTGGGTACTGAACGCGTGGAGGTGTTGTGACGTCACAAGAGAGGATGGACTTTTCTCCGTTAAAAGCATTAGAATCATACGGAAAAGTAGAAGAAACTAAGATGTTTTGTGCCTTTTATGGATACTAATGGTAATTCAGCAATCTCTATTCTTAATACGACATACTTGAGAATAGTTATTAAGCTATAGAGTACATAAAAATATAAAATTGCCGTATTTTGCGTTAGTTTTATTGATTTCTGTTCTTTTGTTCTAGCAATCATTATGCTTCCGTTTGCTGCGTCCCAGGCTGTAAGTAAAGCTAATTACAAAAGAGGAGAAAATGTAAAAGTTTTCACTTTTCCCAAAAACGAAGAAAAGCGGGCCGAATGGACTAAAAATATTCCAAGCAAAAATTGGTCCCCAGGAAAAAATACGTATGTTTGTATTGAGCATTTTCGAGATGAAGATGTTTTAAAAGACGATGCTATTTTAAAATCAGATGGGGCACTTTTAACTGTAAAAAGAAAGCATTATAAATTAGAACCGAATGCTATCCCGTGCATTTTTTCGAGCTTACCAGCCTATATATCCGATATTACCAAAAAACAAGAAAGAACTGATCCTACTAAAAGAAGTGAAAACGTTTAGGAAAAAGATATTGAGGAAACCGAAAAAAATAATGCAAAGGAAAATATAAATTCTTTTGTAATTAAGAAATGTATCAAGAGTTTCATGGCAATTCTATGTTAAGAAAATTTCACCTTTAATTATAAATTAAACGCAGATCCCCTTCCACTGCACATACCAAGTAGCTTAAGGTTCAATGCGGATCTCATGGTTGATTTATTTATTTAAAAAAAAAAAAAGTGAGAGAAATCTATTTGCTGGATACTTAGAAAAACAAAAATATAGAAGGTATTTATTAAAGAAATATTTCCAACTAAACGGTTTATCGGAATTTGTTGAAAATTCTGAAATTAAGTATGAACACAGATTTGGAAATTAACTCAAAAAAGAAAATGTATTACTGCAATGCTAAAAACAATAACAAAAAAGTATATGTATTACTGCAATATATTTTACATGAAAACCCCTGAGAGCATTTAGACAGTTTTACATATTCAAGAGTTATACTCACTAATTTTTAAAAATATTTAATTATGTATACTTCAAATGTCTCAATGTGATATTTGAAAGTCTTATCTAGAAAAAATTAAAGCAAACACTTGTAGTACTTTCATGAAAAACTTTATAGTATTTGTAAGGTTTGGGTAAAAGCTTTTACTTTTTATTTTCTTGTTTTTGCGCTTTAATTGCTTCTAATAAAATTTGACATTAGGAGTCTGTATAACATAATTATATATAGTATGTATTGTACAAGTTTTTAAAATATTAATTGTGGAAATTTCTGATTATATTACTCGTGCTACTAGTGTTTATTGACATTATTGATCAGATTTCTTCCATAAAATTCAATACAAACTCTTTGAAATACCATCCTCTCTTGTGACGTCACGTGTTAAGATGACTATTTATGAATCTGGATATTTTTAACATCAATTCTTTCAAAAAGCTTATTAGAACGAAGCAAAATTAAATAATGTATTTCAGTTTTTAAGTAAAATTAATAAAAATTATTATTTTTACTTAAAAATATATTTACTTTTACTTACTTAAAAATATGACTTTATGCTTATACAACGTATAAATTTAATCCATATACATATTATTTTAGATAAATGATAACATTGAGTAACCATTATATTATTTAGAATGTATTTGCTAGCCCGAAATGCAAAACATACTGCATACAATGCTGAAACTGCTTTAAATTCAGTACCAATTTATTTCATTAATTTCTGACAAAAAATATTGTTGATTCAGTATTATTTAAGAACAAAGTGTTGTAAAACGAAAATGCTATTTCAATGCGTCATAAAAAATTAAGCTACTCGTATTTATTGGCATTATTAATTCCATTTCTTCCATTGAACTCAATGCAAACTGTTCCAAATCCCATCCTTTCTTGTGACGTCACGAAAACCAGTACCCAGACCCCCTCTTGCTTTCTCCTC